>JACAZG010000025.1:0-365526 GCA_014461125.1 Mycena kentingensis (nom. inval.) | reverse complement strand
CTGCTCCCGCGCCTCGTCCGGGCTACTGTAAGCTATTGAGCTTCAGCTGCCCAGTGCACCGAGATTAGATAGCACACGCGGATGCAGCGAGCGCCGATTGAGCTTGATTTGGATTCGCCGGATATGTGGGTGTGGGTGTGCGGGCCAGGAGGCGCGAGGCGGAGCTCGCGACGTCCTCCTACAGCTCAGCTGATAATCTGACTGCTGCTGCTGCGCGCCACCTCCCCGACAACGCGTTGCAGCCGCGTATAGCGTTACGTGCGAGCCTCTGCAGGGCTCGGGGCGTCGGCAATCGACAGAAGATGTCAGTAAACCATCCAGAACGGGCATCGAGGCGGCCCCAAAGTTGGAACGAGGTGTAGGCGGGGCGGGCCGACGGACGGCAGCTGGTGCGAAAGGCCGAGAGTGAATTGCAGCGAAGGCGCGAGGCTTGATACCCGGAGCTTGCAAGCTTGTTCGAGTCAGATTGTGTGGCGGCAAGGCGATAATCGTACGACAATCGCGCGTTCAGCTTGCGTCCAGCTGAAAGGGAGACGGGAGAAGCGGGAACATGAGGCCGGCCTGTTCTAGATCTCTTTCAGCGTTCTATGAGGTGAGCTAGCTTCTTTTCTTTCAGCTTTCTCCGTGAAAGGGAGCGCGTGCCGACGTCGCCAGACACACAAGGGTTGTGGGGAATCGCTCAAAGGGAGCCGTGCGGCGTGCGGCGTTCATAGATCCCGGGCCGGATAACAAAGCAGCGGTCTTCGCTAAGATAATCTCGAGCTCCGAGGTTTCGGTGTAATCGCGGCGGGCATCGCGAGCTGAGCTGAAAGAAAGCTGGCTTGCGGCGAGATTGCCTTGCGATAGCGTATAGGTGCTGCCCGTAGTCCCAGCGTCCGCGTCCGCGTCCGCGCTAGGCGTTCATCCGTGCAGCCAGAATGGCCGCCCGTGTCCCGACTAATGGGATCTGACTAATCGTATGCGGCGCGCTTGCGTGGAGGCCGGACGGAAGATGTCGGGAATTCGGATTCGGCGTGGAGAAGAGGAACCCTTACAGCTGCTCGGTAAGGCTCCGAGGACGCACTGCGCAGCTCCGCTGAGTGAGACAACCCCGAGTCGGTCTGAGTCAGGCTCCGTGCTCGACGACGGCGACGAGTTGCTTCGAGAACGCCGCGCACAGCGAGCAACGCGCGGATAGAAGACCGCAGAAGGCGGGGATACGCGTTGGGTGCAGCGTGTCGCGCGGGCCTGAGCATAAGCGCCGAGCCAGCCCACAAACCGAATCTATCCCCATTAGGCGGATTCGCGGGTATATAGCACCGGGTCCTTCGGTATTCTGTTTTGACATCCTCCCGTCTTACCATGACCCGCTGCGAGTCGCCCAACGGCGCCGTCGAGTTCTCCTACAACTTCCCCGTCGCGTCTACATCCAAGCGCCCTGCATCCACACGAGCCCGCTCTCCGCGACGCCACGCGCCGTCGCCACTACCCCCGACGAGATGGGATTCGGACGATGAGGACGACGAGGCGGGCGACGACTACGACTACAGCTACCGCGCACACACGACGGGCAACCAGTGGGCGCGCGCCCCGTCGCCGTCCTTCACGCCGTCCCACCTCTCCCCATACGACATCTACGCCACATCTGCCCTCCCCAGCTCGTACGAGTCGGAGCGCAGCGTTCTATCCAGCTTCTGCCCCCGGCAGCAGCACGCACACAACAAGATTCGTAAGGCGCGCCGCTCCGTCGACGAGCCCGCGCCACCGCCGCCGCCGCTCTCCCCCACGTACTCTTCCGGCTCGAGCGCACCCAGCTCGCCGTTCTCCGTCCTCAGCGACGACTTTTCCGACATGGAGGAGGAGGGGTGCGTGGAGGAGGAGGGGATGGACGTGGAGGGGGAGGAGGAGGGGCGCGCGCACGACCACACGCCGCACGCGCTGAAGAAGCAGTGGGCCGCGCTCAGTCTGCGCGTTCGTTTTGGGGTATTCCGCGCGAAGAGGAGGATGCGGGATAGGGTGTTGAGTTTGTGAGCACGCTTCTGACTTTCTCCTCTGCTCGCATTCCTCTCCTGCACGCATCCGTCGCATCCACAACTGTATCCCTACCACGCATACGTCTTCATCCCGCGATACCCCGCACCACATCTACGCACATATCCATTTCCGCGCTGTACGATTCGCGCCACACGTAGCCCATAGCTTCACCTTCGACTTCGTTCCCTCCTATGTAGCATGCTTCCCATTGTACGAACCCACCTCGCCCGAGTGGCGATAGAAACGACTCCTATGAACTGTTGTTGTACAAAGACTTCTGCGCTGAAAGAACTGGCCACAAAGAGATTAGATTCCGGAGTCATCAACGGACAAACACGCCTCGAGCTGAAAGAGGTGGTGCGCGATTCGTCCGAGCTCGAGGATGCCTTCCTTCGCAGCGCGAACGCGTCACTACTAGGTCCAATAATGAGCTACGCGTCATAATCCTGCATAATCCTGCTGCTGCGCGTTCTCAGGGCGAGCTGAAAGAGCAGAAGATGGACGTCCCTCGGGCAGCTCGGGAACGCCGCTCGCGTCATCCTCTTCTCTCCTGCCACAGTCAGGCATGCGTCAGCGCGTATTCCTCTTCCCAGCACCCCGCGTCGCCCACAATTCGAACTAGTCTGAATCCAATATTGGGCACGATGCTAGTGAGAATACCCCGCCCCGACGCGTCATACCTCCCATATCTGCCTCGCGTCTTACGCAGGGACGGGATGGGAACGCGTACCCCACGCCCAGTGCCGCCTAACAACCGCCTGGCGCGTAAGATGAAGGCGGGAGGTGTTGAGCGGATAGATGACGTCGACGGCGTGAGCAGATGACCGCGAGAGCGGCGCGTAGATGAAAGAGATAATGGCGAAGACTCGGATCTTGACATTCGCAGAGGGAACGAGGCGCGGGTGGGCATGGGCAGAGGGTGTGCAGGCAGGCGTGGCCGCTGCACAGTATTGGATTTGGAATTCGGAGAAGCTCCGGCGAACGTGTGTGTGCATCTGCGCGGAATATTATCAGGCAATACGGGGAGATTCGGCCGCTGATAATCGGGAGCTGCGTGAATTGGCTGTGGGCGGGGCGGAACGGAGCGGGACGGGATGGAGGAGCTTCGTCGGATCATTTAATTGATTAGGCCTCCCCATCGTGTTAATCCAGCCAGGTATCACGGGGCGAGGTCTATATTAGCGTCGCAGGGTCCACAAATCGGCGGAAGGTGGATCCAGGAAGAGCGGCGCAGGTTCACTTTACGGCTGAACTTGCGCCGAGATGGTGAACGGGGCTACTAGGGATAGCGCGGAGGTTGACATGTCCAACCCGGCAGGAAGGAGAACAGTGAGCGGGAAGACTCTGCATCGACGACGGCGGGCGAGGCGAACGCGGAAATAGTTCTCTATGAAGCTCATTCCCTGGGTTTCAGCGCGTAGAAGTTTAAACCGCGGTGTATTAGCGAACGCGCTGCTGTTTATGCGCAGCGCTGCTGCGATGAGGGCTCTGAATAATTGTTGGAATCAACGAAGAAATAAGTAATTACATAAAAAAACGGCTTTCTCTCTCGAAGAGCCCTGGATCGAGTGTGAGTCGATCCATGTCCCGGAAGGCATCATCGACGCAGGAATGTGCCGGGAGTTCCTCGAGTGTTCGCGGACAGGGCTGCCAGACAGATCGTTGAGTGGTACGTATTACCGTTGGTGGGGAGCGAGGGAGAGAGAGAAAAGAAAGAAAGAAAAAGGCTAACAATCTCTTTGATCAACCAAGACTCGGCATCGATGATGAGTCGAACGCCAGAGCAGTCAGCATTCAGTCAGGGGAGTACTAGTGCCGGTCATGAACGTTAACTCACGCCTTATGAGCAGAAGTCGAAGCGAGGCGCGAATCCGCTAGCGTTTGGGGTAGGTGGCGCCGGCGGAGGGGACGGAGAGCGGTGTGTCGGCGTTGGCCAAGCACGTTCCGCACGTTCCGCGCGCGCCGAGCCAGTCGAGGAGATTCGGCGTAGTCTATGGAGCATGCGAAGGCGAAGCTGGTGAGAGGATAAAAAACGTCCGGGAGATGTGTTAAGATTTGCTAGGAGTCTGTGTTCGGCAAGTTTAGACTGGGTGTTCCGCGCGCGTGCAGAGCCGGTCGAGGGTATTTGGCACATTCTGCCGAGTATGGGCAGGCGACGACGAAGCTGGAAGCTAGAGCTTGAAGCAACGCGGAGTCTTCACAGAACACTGAAGCCGGCGAGCCAAATTGGGAGGGCGAAGTCGCAGCACGTCCGAGGTTGACCGCAAGTCCGCGTAGCTACAGAACCAGAGTGGTAATGGCGTCTTGGACTCCAAATCAGAGTCACTCTGTAGCTTAGCTTAACTTCTCTCCCCATGCAGCAGGGAATCGCCCCGCAGAAGGCTTCGTGGGACGGAGAGAGAATCTTCGCCGGAGTATCGCTACGCTTTAGGTCGGCGATGCGAACGACACGGAGACCGAGAGTAGGTGGAGTCGGACGCGACACTGGCGATCCCGAGAGTCGCGGGCAGAGCGCTTGCGAGGTCTTCTCGAAGCAGTTTTTTGAAGACCTGATGGCAGGCAGTGTACACGGAGGGTGGCGCGGAGGAGTTAGACGCTGAGGGGCGGGGTCGGGTGGCCGAGCTGGCTCGTCCGCGATGAGCGTGGTAGTACTTGTGGTAGGGGCAGGACGGTCGAAGGCGGATGACAGATGGATGGTGGTCGGAGGCAAGAGGCGCCGATGGGTGATGATGGGGCTGATGCGCATAAGTACTGAACTTGGAGGGGGCATTGTAAGAGTAGGAGCGAACTCAAGTGGCATTGAGGCTCGTCGTGCACCGCTCACCAGCTTCCTAAATCAACTCTTCGATGGAAACGTGCATTTCCCGGTTCAATTCGGGCGGGTTCATATTGTACAAAACGTCCTTTTGGCCAACTTTTGCCACAACAACTATTTCTGTCTACGGGATGGGTTCCTCCACATGCGGCTTTGCAGTCTCCCCTGCGTGCAGCTTTTTGCTTTCTTTTCACTGGCATGGTTTGCTGTCTGACGGCGTCGTCGGATACGCGGGTACAGGCGTCTGTAATCTCGTTTTCACTGTGGGACAGCACAAGAGGAAGCAAAGTTGCATGTTTCGAATGGACCGCAAAAATTCCGTTCTGCCACGGCGGTCTGAGCTGTTCGAAGCGGGGGAGCGCCCTGCGGTGACTAGCGCGTGTTCTTCGTTTTGTACTGCTACAGTTATACTGTTGGATAACATACAGACGCTTGCATGTCTGGAGAGCGACAAAAAGCATTTAAATCTAGGTGCGAGCGACGCACACTTCAGAATCAGAAGCAAGAGCCCGACTAATGTGCTATCTGAAGTCGGGTCACTTCACTCTTGAAAGCTTGACCGGGAACCAAAGATGCGTGGCGGATCTGTTGGATAGGAATGCAGCACGGACGGTTGTGGGTATCGCCGCTGCCCGTGTATTCCGGCTGAAACAAGTCGGGACGGCCGAAAACACGGGAATCGGGGTAGTTGTGTCGATGTCCGAGCCCGGGAGCGCTGCAAATATTCACCAGTGCTGCGGATTGCGGGTTGTGGGCGCGGGCGAAGCGCGGGTTGTGGGCGTATGAAGAAGATTCGTATCTGGGATGTGGCAGCTAGCAAGCGGTGTTACTCGCTGTGACCATTGCACCCGAGTCTCCCACTTTTTTTTACGCCACTCGCATGCTGACTCGGCATTCCCCTTCTCTCCCGCTACGACGACCATGACCGAATACGACTTCAGCATAGAGGCCATTAGCGCCCATCTCGAGAACCAGATGCGCGTCGCAAGATGGACAGAGACCAGCGCGATGGCCGGCGCGCAGCATGTAGGCGGGTTCGAGCCGCCAACGCCGATGGTGTTCGAGGAGAAGGAACTGCATGGGGAGCGGAGGAGGAGCAGGGACGACGGGGAGGAGGAGGGAAGCCGCAGCAGGAGACACTCGGGTGAGCGCGATAGACGGCGACATCGAGAACGCGAGCGGACGCCGCCGCCGCCTCTCCCTGTGCTTCCTGGCCGTGCACCGACGCCGCATCCGCACGGGCACAAGCGCAGCAAGAGTCTCGGAGCGCAGCCTCTGCGTCCGAGGACGGCACCCCCGCCAGGCACGGTCTACGGCCAGCCCGGGCATACCACCCCTCCCGCCCAGCCTTCGCCGTACTACCCCGCACCTCCCTACTACGCACAAGCCCCACCAGTCCCTGCCCTCCCCCAACCGCACCAGCCCGTCCCCATGTACGCGCCGGCAGGTAGCTACTTCATCGCCCAGCCCATCCCCCAAGCAGCCGCGTACCCACAATACGCCCCCGCGCCGCACCCACACACCCACCGCCGCACCATGTCCTACGCCCCCCGCGCCCTCCCCACCCGCGAGCCGCGGCCCACCGCCCGCACCACACCCCATGTACGCCCCCGCGCCATCCCCGCCTCCGCGACGCGACCCTCCCCCGGCTCCGCATCCTATGTACGCGCCGGCTGCGCCCGCAGCACCATATTCACGCCCTGCGTCGCCGACGACACCGTCCCCTCGCGGCCCGAAGGAGCCCTCGCTGCTCAAGCGCGTCTTCGGTCTTGGTGGGAGTGGCGGCGGCGACCGACCCAAGAGCCCGCGACGGAGCGAGACCTGCTAGAGTGTGTCGATTCACTGGATTGCGACACCGGTGCTGAATCGCGCGTGCAGAAATAGACCCTGTGTTCATGGGGCATGTCGGGCTAACCTCGGGCAACGCGTCTGCGAGCAGGGTTCAGCAGGAGTCAACTCCGTCTCTGCATCCGTCCCTCGGCCTTGCCGGGCAGCCTTCCTCGCGCCGCCTTTTTGGGCTGCCGCACTCCGTCTTCCGCTACGATCACATATCCCTGCGAGACAAGGCCTGGCCCTGCCCTAGCCCCACGACTCCCCGCTTCGACTTCTCCGTCTGCCTCCAAAAGTACCTACCCGACCACAATATAGAGTAATCCTCCCCGCGTCGCCTCTTCCTCCTCCCGTCCGCTATCGCGTTCCCCATACACCCTTCCGTCCTCGTCCTCGTGCTATCTTCGTTTCCCTTCTCCGCCTTTCCTCCTAAAAGTACATACATACTCGGTCCGTATAATCCCGGCCTTCGTACATACCCACCCGCTTCGATCCTATCGTCTTACAGTATAATCCGCTTTCCATGGAACTGGCTGCGTTCTTTCCCATACCGCTACCTTAGACATTACTGTACGCCCGCTACGTCGCACTTTCTTAGACTTGCGCCGACACGAACGAATAACGAGCCACGTCCACGACTTTCCAATGAACCGCTTTCTTACGTCGAGGATTGCACCGCACGTCTTGCAGATTTTTGGAGATGCGTTCCAGATTCGAAGCAACAATGTAAATGTGAGTCCACGTCCAGCAATGGTAATTGCAGGTCCGGGAAGAATATCAACACTCCTACAGCATCGTTTCTAATATAATACTAGGTAAACCCGCGGTCCCGAGCAGGTGTGAATGAACAGGATATAGAGAAAACAGCGCACGGCAAACCAAAGTCGTACGCCACATTGGAACTCGCGATTGGCATTAAATTACTCTGTGGGTCTTGCAAAGGGGTGCTTGAGATACTTACAGTGGTACCGGTACATGATTGCGCAAGACTACTATTTTGCTCCGTCCATTTGACTCGACAACAGGATAAGTAGAGTATTGCCTGGTCTACCATTCACCGTCTGTTGTCCGATGTACTCTGCTCAGATAATACGAAATCGGGATCAAACACCCAATCCGTTTGTTACTTGACGAAATTTGGAATAGCGCCGCAGTCACACTAGTGTACTACTGTCGCACATACAATGCGACTGTTGGCCCGTCCGGTAGTACTACGTACCTCTGCGGTCTGCATGCTGTTGCCGCGGCGAAATATCCGGGCACCGCACCCGTCAATTCGCGAGGAAAACTCTCCGTCTCGCGGTTTGTCTTCATGCCTGTCGTTGGTTTTAAAAAGATTGCAATTGAAGCTGGATGGTACTTATACTCCCCGACTACTCAGCTTTTCTTCATCTCACTCACCAAGTTTTTCACCCATCGAACCATGTCAGGTGAGGCATCTTCAATTATGCAATGCCCAGGTTGATGATCCCCACCACAGCTGACGATTACATTACATGCGCCAAGTGCCCTGCACGCATCCGGAAGGACCGAGGAGAGACGTTATGCGCGGTCTGCCGCCCGCGGCCCTGAGTAGAAGCATTGATATGGGGGCTTGTGGTCGTGATAATTTGCGACGATTAGAAACTTGAACTGCTCATCAATACCTCGGGGGGAGTCAAGACCGCCGTTTTGTAGCATCAACAATAGAAAAACACTTGATGCTCTTCGCCGACACTGTCCCCGCACACCGCTCTAAACTAGCATGAAAGTTTGATTTTCTGAGCCCACGAGTGGGGGCAGTACGGTTGTTATGTATTCATCCAAGGTCAAGGCTCCATGGATATCTACTTAGCAGGAGTCGCAGGTGCAGCACGAGCAACATTGACCAGCGGGAAGCTGGTCACAGATGGAGCAGCAGCCATTGTGCGCAGCGCCTCCACATGGGTCACCAAAGTTGACTGGAGTGGTGCCTGGCGCTAATGTCAGGATTGGGCCGGGAATCGTAGCAAGGTGTACGTACTGGCTTCACCAGTGTAGGTGTTCTTGGTTGCAAGGGCGAGTTCCAGAGTATACATGCTTGGTAGATGTTGATGCTGAAGAACCGAGACTGGCCTTGCTTAAATATCACAAAATAAATGCCCCTCGTACCACGTCGCGGGGCGGGGCATCAGCGAATCAGCACCACACTGGACTTGGCGGGCGCCCGGCGGGCGCGCGTGTGGTATGTAAGTAAGTACTAGTAGCATAGTGAATGGCAGCTGCAGGGCGTGAACACCTGAACAGCCACCTCGGGAGGTTTTGGGGTATCTGGGTCCCTTCCGACAAGCTGGCACCTCCTCACCGCTCCACAACAGTGAGATCAGCTAATTTAACTTGTTTGGAAAAGGCCACCGCAAGCGTGGCAGAACACGAGAACTTTTAATGAGGTCCCTTTGCTTTTTGTTTTCCCAGATGTGCCTACGACTGCTTGAGATTCATCAAAAATTGGCACATCAAACATCTGCACATTTGAAGCACAAGTGGAAAGAAAACTCAAATCAGGCAAGATGATGGAACAAGGAAATTAACACTTTTGATCAGCTACTTAGAGACAAAGCCCACTTGCACTGTGCTGGGATGTATTTTATTCCTTCAACCCATCGGGGTAATCAGAGTGTTAAATCTTGTTCGGAGCTGCTGCAAGGCATCAGGGTACTGTAAGATTTTGGATGGACTCTCGGTGTGTGATTTGGCATTTCCCACGATCAGATTATCAAAATCTGTTGATTTCCTTTCTTCAGAGGCAACTTGCCCAGTTTTCAAGTGACATAGCTGGATTTTTCGAAGAAAAAAACACGTCTAACGTGGCATACAGATTGAATGAAATGCTGCAGTAATTGGGGCGGGGCAGTTCCTCTGGCGCATCTGGATCCAGCAGGTACCGTATGGTCTAGAAAAACTCAAGGAAGGAAGGTCGGAAGGTGAAGACATATGGAATAGCAGCCACAATACCGACACATCTGCCCTTGGGGACAAAGCCCGCAAGCGCAAATGGACAAGAAGGACAGTGCGATGGTCCATGTCACTTGACATCAGTGCTATTATGATAGAGAGGCCGACTACGCGGCATGGCACTAATTCCAGGGTTTTTTTGTGCCATTTATCTTAAAAGCCTACCTTTGTGCCATGGGATAAGAGCATCATCAGATAAAATAGTCAAGTCATTCTGTCTGAACTTGCTGCACATCAGGTTGACTTAAGGGCAAGGTTTGTAACATTGGGTGGTGGTATTAAAGATGAATGCCTCAACAAAAATACTCCAGGGAATTTTAGACTCTCCAAGCCCCATTCTGTAACACTGTACCCCCTTGTAAATGAGAGAGTCTGAAATCAAACTGCCCTCCACAGGGCCATGAAAAATTCCAGATTTGGCTGTCCGGAACCATAGCGTGACTGCTGAAATTCTTTCAGCACTCACAAGCCGCGTGATGCGGGACTGCTGAACTGCTGAAAATACCACCATATTTTAGGTGCTTTCATTTTCAATATCATGAACATATGTCTTCAGAGTTTGTGTCAATCGTCTCTCGAACGCTCTGACCAAAAAAACTCGAGGTAGTAAGGTAGGAAGGTGAAGTCATATAGAATAGCAGCCACAATACTGGCACATCTGCCCTTAGGGACAAAGCCCAGATGCGCGAACGGGCAAGGAGGGCTGTGTGACACTGAATGTCACTTGACATTGGTGACATTATGCCAACAGAGGTCGATAAATTTTGTGGGGCTACCCAGACCTGCGTATTTCAAGTAGACTAGCAACATGGCCAGCCCCGCGTGGGACCTTGTGCCGTTCACACACACACACATGTATATTTTGATGAATTGATGGCCCCATCAAAGTCGATGTTTCGAAGAGCGAATTTAAAGAGGGCCAAGCATAAGAAAGAGACGGGACAAGCAGACGGTAACACCGCCGACGGTGCCAAGCGGAGCAGCGGGAAGCCAATGGCGCAGGCGGGACAGGGCCACACAGGTGAAGGGCGGGAAGGTGCCAAGCGGAAGGCGGGACAGCGCCAAGCATGGGCGGCACAGCGCCAAGAGAGCGACGGGACATCGCTGAAATAGGGCGGGACATCGCGCGCGACAGCGGCAGCGACATGACAGGCGCTGTCGAGGCAGCGGCGACAACAAGATTGACAGCGGGCAGGAGGCGACGACGATCGCCGCTTGCTGGCGCCGTGCAGCACAAGTCCAAACGGCTTTTAAAGAGGTCAGTGAACGGCTAAAGCCTTTTGAGCTTCACTGACCTTAAAGTCGGCTTATCATTACATTTTAGAATCTTCCAAGGGTCGAACGAGAGGTCGCGGATCCTCGCCCGGCGACCCCTATCATGAACGAGAAAAGTTCTCGTAATTGTAACACGCCGGGCATCTAACCGCACAGGCTCACCATGGAGGCAAAGTTCACCACCGAAATTCAGCGGACCCGTACCCGGGCTTGTACCCGACCCGGAGCGCGCGTGCGGATCACCCGGCATTTTGACCACGGGTCCTCGGGTCACCCGGAACCGTGATCATGAGCCGTAAATAGACGGCAGAAATGTCAATTTCGGGGAAGGTACCGGTGCCGCCCGCCGCTCGGACTCCTCCGCACAGCTCGCAGTTTATCCATATCTGAGCCCTCTGAAGCAAGTCTGAAGCTGGTACGTTCTCAAATTGCAATGTGCCAAATGATGGTCATGTACTGTCTGTGTGACTGTATCCCCCTGTCAGATGTGTGCCCTTTACTTTGCTCCTAGTGTTGCTTAGCGCTTGGTTTTTATTGTTTTGGATTAACTTACCAGTTTATAAACACAGTCAGCTCTGGAGGCTGTTTCAAAACAGATTTTTATATGTTTATAAACCACAGGTTTGATGCCATCACAATTTCCAGATCCGGAGGCCAGAACTGATTTCTGTTTTTAAAATGCTGCAAATTTTTGGCCTAGAGGCCGTCAATCTTTATGTGGAACCACGTTGTATTCGAGTAATACTAGGAATAGTACCTTCCCTTCCCCGCACGGCGGTTCCCCCGGGAATACAATCTAATCGGCTCGAGCTACAATTTATACGGCTAATTTTTGGCAGGGAGCGCACTGTCCCCGCCGACTTACCACCCAGAGGAATGCATTTACGCACGCCGTTCTGGCTTGCGAGTGTTATAGTCATCATCATCACAACAGGAGACAAAGGCGAGAGGGAAACGGGACATTTTCTTGTTTTGAATATCTAGATTCTCTTCACGCCTATCTGCTCCACTCGCACAGCGATGGAGGTGTTGGGACTTTTTTTCGGATGTCGCAGACTTTTTATATTAGGAGATGTCACATACACGCTATCTCAACCTCGTTCGGATTGAATGACATCCTCTCGCCATTGCAGCATGGTCCAGGCCTCGAATTGAACAAACTCGGATTCCTGGATTCCCGAAGGCCGAATTGTTGAGATGCATTTCCACACACGGTGTGACCATGATGGTGCGCAGTTCCACCGAGGCGGCGATGCCGCCGCTTTAATTGGCTTCACATTGACCAACGTGGTAGTACAAGCGGGCGGGAAATCTTTACTTGCGCAGCAATTCAGGGAGCCACGTCAGAAAGCAGGGAGAAGAGCTGTATTTAAGGCAAAAAATTGGGACGGAGGCCCAACTACGCACACAAACGGAAATGTCAAGTGAGCAATCTGCACGGACTTGGCCCTCCTGATTTATTCTAGGCTATTGGGAGTGTGCCTGCGGTCAGCAGAATAAGACAAGCCGAAGTGTCTGCGTCATCTGCCCTAATGAGAGGTACTCTACAAGTCGTAAGTTGTCCCACCGCATTCTCGTCGTCCCGGCCCGGAGCATTGAACCGCCATTGCAGAATACCAGAGCTGTCAAGGCTGCTCGACGCAGATCAGACTAGGCGGGACGCATTGCTCTGTCTGCAGATAGACCTGTGTAATCCCAAGGATTGAAGGGTCCATGGGCCATGGCAAGGGCTATATATGTCAGCTTGAGATGGCTCAGCGGTACTTGGGCATGCGAACTCTCAATGCGTTGGCTAGAACACAGTTTCAAATCGAGGATTATTGTTCCTGCGGGCATCCGACCTAACACTGTTTACCCACCAGATGGACTGCCCAAAGAAGAATACGCATGATCAAGGATCCATCCAGTCCCGACACTGCGTGTTTACAGTATCCATTCCAGCCTCCAACCAGGCATTCGTCGTCGTGTATCGCGATAGCTACAGTTGCGGTCAATCAAAGCTGACAACTTTTTTTTGAAGAAAACTGGCTCGTGAAAATTAATCTTTTTGTGCATAATAAGGCTCCTAGAATATATTCTGAATTATCTGCACCAGCAGAAGTTGCAAAATATGAAGTTGAATTGTCCATGCGACTGAGAAAAGTTCGCCGCGGGTGGTTTCTCACGCTGTCGTATTGTATGGGGTACCGTTCGAAAGGGTTCTTTCCGCTCTATCCAATGGTGCTAGTTTCGAGAGAATCATACGAGCCGATCCCAAGATATCCACAGTCTGATCTGAGAAGCTGGGGCCTGATCATCGGATCTGCCGCCCTTCTGCTTCTTGCTCAGGTGGCCAGATCCCGCAGATAAGGCTTTACTTAGACTCTTCAGGGTCCCAGGCTCGGCTCTCTCTCTCTCTCACCACCACCACCCCATGCCTCCCCGCAAACAAGAGCGCAACTTATCGGGTCTCAAGAACCAGAAGCCTAGTGCTGCTCTGCCGGAGACCTCACAGGCAGCCGTGCCTCAACTGGAGACACAGACAGCCCAGACCATTTCAGATGGAAATCCATCGCAGGGCGAAGGGCTGCAAACTTGTCAGCTTTGATTGTCCGCAACTGTACGCGGATGTAGTTTAAAAAAATACTTTTAAAATGTGTGTCCGAGTGAGATTCAAACTTGCGACCTTTCCGGTTTTGGCAATGGTTTCCCCCAGAGTACAGATCTACGACAACGAATGCCTGGCACCAAAGGGAGTTCCCACACCCCTGTCCCAATTCAAAAACGGTGGTCCTGGTATGCCTCTGATATGACAATGTCCCTGAAGCTTATAACGTGCTGTCCTACACCTCAAAACACCACACTGGGTGAGCTAAATCCGAAAGTGTATGGGAAATAACTACCAAAAACGGAAATGGCAAACGTTCGAATCTCGGCAGGGCAAACTTTTTCAATATTTATTTCATTTAATTCTATCGCGTAGCTATCACGGATTACGACGACGAATGCCTGATTGGAGGCTGGAGCAATTCATTTAACTTCGGATTGCAGAAGCAATATTCTAACAATAGGTCCACTAGGCGCCTGGAAAGAGTAAACCAGATTTGCTTGGGAGGAAATGCCTTTACGCTCTTTTAGAAACCTGTGTGGGACTCTTGCTTTGGTGTGATTATCCTGCACCTTCTGTCATCAAATTGAAATTTAATTTTCTGGCAGAAGCGGGGTAGTAGTGGTATTCCTGCAAACCCAATGACTCTATGCATACTATCTAGCAGGAATCGCAGGTGCAGCACGAGCAACATTGACCAGCGGGAAGTTGGTCGCAAATGGAGCAGCAGCCATTGTGCGCAGCGCCTCCACATGGGTCACCAAAGTTGACCGGAGTCGTACCTGCCGCCAATGTTAGTATGGGCCCTGGAATCATAGCAAGGATACAGACTGGGGTCGCCAGTGTAAGTGTTCTTGGTTGCAAGGGCGAGTTCGAGAGTATACATGCTTGGTAGATGTTGATGCTGACGTGCGGAGGCCGGGCTTGCTTAAATATCGCACAAATTAAATGCCCCTCTGGTTCCACATCGCAGGGCATGGTCCACGAGCGGTGAATAGCGGAAGCACTGCCAGGCACCTCAGTCCAAATTTACTTCCGCATATGATCGCAGGCGGCGCCGGACACCGTCGGGCAGCCTCCGAAGGTTCTCGCTCCGTTCGTGGCACCTCCTCACCGCTCCACAACAGCAAGATCAGCTAATTTGATTGTAGCACACCAGACATCCACCGCACAGACTCATCATGGAGGCAAAGTTCATCGAAATTCAGTGAACCCGTACCGGGGCTTGTACCCGACTCGGGGTGCGGGTGCGGATCACCCGGCATTTCACCGCGGGTCTCCGGGTCACCCGGAACCAGTCTACCCGCAAATACCTCGGCTAAACCACACAATTTCATTTTTTTTTTTTTTTTTCATTTTTAATTTCTCTGGCCCTGCGCTGCGGGGGGCTGAGCACATTGACTGCAAGACAACCTCAAATGTTTGAGCCTTTATCTGAAAATGGAACCACACTGTAGTTAATGGAACAGTCAATCCGCGAGGCATGAGGTCGGCATTCACCAAAAAAAAAAAGAAAAATGCCACCTGGTGGCTTTCGGTGGCTCCACGCAAACTGTCTATTATTCTCCAGGAAAAGCACACAAAAAGAACTCAATAAACACTACGCCGACCAACAGAAAATTTTAAACTTAACCAGCGATCACCCCACGGACAAGTTTAATTATCATTGCTGCGACCGTTGATTTGGTCCAAATTTACACGGCAGGTCCGCGACAAGTGATAGCAATATTTCCCACTTGCTAATAACCTCGATTTAGCGGAATTTTTTTGAAAACGTCCTTCTCTGGTGTCACCCGGCACTGAATTCTCGGTCGAAACAGTCAAGTAGATATTCAGAAAGAAGGCACTAAATTATCCAGTCGGAAGCCAACTGTAAACTGGAGTGTCGGGATTATTTTATGTCGCATGATACAGCCAGGAATGCGCATATCTACGCATAAGACCACTCTCCCTTGTCGACATAAACTAGAACAGAAGTATCAGGTGCATCATCCATCAACACTCCAATCTGTGTACGTGAGCAAGATAGGGTGGGCAGGATCAACTGCGTAGGACCATACCTGTTCGCCGGATATGCTTTGAACTGTACCCTGGGCACCGGTCGAGTAGCCTGCATAAGGAAAGTTGAGTGTGACGCGGTCTCCGATGGCTGCCTACTCGTCTCTTCAGTTTCCTGCGATAAAGAATTAGAAACTTATCGCTCGACCATTTGAGTTTGAAGATGTAGCGCGTGGGTTGGTGTAGTAGAGCTGCTGATGAGCTGGGGTAGAAGAGGTGGAGCTCTTAAATACTTACTCTCCACAGCGATACCTTAGGATACTAGGCATTCAGAGCGCGTGCGCCGCAGCAGCCACATACAACAATCAACTCTATGATTTCATTTTTCTCGGAGCGTACCCTATAATTCTATCCGTGTCGCGTGTCCGAATGACTGACTATTTTGTTCGTAGAACTCGACACTTCACGACAGTAATGATTCAATTGTAGCCTACCGCAAGCCTAACGAGAACATTGCTGCGCAGGCTCACGTTGGAGGCAAAATTCTCCGCCGAAATTCAGTGGACGCGTAGCCGAACTTGTATCCGGTGCGGATGACCGCGGGTCTTCGGGTCGCTCGGAACCTGTCAAACGGCCTGCTAATTCGACTGCGGACCGGATGATTAGCAGCGATCTCTACGAGCAGGTTGAGAAGTACTAGGTTGAGTGGCTGCTGAAGGAGGCTTCCGCGGAGCATGTCGCTGGTATTGGCCGAGGCGATAGCAAGGGCTGAAAACAAGGGACGCACGACCGATCCAAGCTTTCCAACGCTAGGCGGTCCGAGTAGCCGGTAGTCGGCGCCGCCTTCGATCATATGCGGTAGCAAAGTGGGAGTGAGGTGATGAGGCAATTCCACCTCCGGTATGGACCGCATGACCATGATCTGCGATGTTGCACCAGATGGCATTGTTTTTTTTGGGTATATTTAAGCAAGGCGCCCCGGCCCTTCAGCATCAACAACATCAACCAAGCATGTATACTCTCGAACTTACCCTTGCAACCAAGAACACCTACGCTAGCGAGTCCAGTACGTGCCCCCGGCTGCACCTGCGACTCCTGCAGCTAGATGGAGTATACAGAGAGTCGGAATCAAAGTTAGAATGCTCGCACTGTATCTGAGTCGTCTGAAGCAAGTCTGACGCTGGTACTTTCTCAAATTGTGATTCTTCTTCGAGTTATTATACGCTCAACCTTACTCCGAGTCGTCCGCCAAAAAGTGCACTCCACACCCACTGCACGGGTTAGCATTTCCCCTGCAGCTTCCGCAGCATGCGCCAGGATGGCTGAGCGGTGCGGAGCAACTCCCTTGGTTGACGGGTCCTTGCTCGTCTGCAGGAATGAGTTCGGATTCTGGCTGGAGAGTAGCCTGAGGATTGCGAACCACTGTGAGAGCGCATATTAATCGGGAAGGTGATTCCAGGAGTAGTAGTCGTAGTCTTCATCTGCAGCTGGTAGTGTGTTGTTTGTCTGGTTGGTTAGTTGGTCGGGCACATTTCTGGCTTGGATCTCTCATTTATACTACACGGTTGCGACGTGGCTTCCCAGCCTCCCCTGCTGGTCGACCAGCATATCACCGAGCTCGAGCTTGAGCCTGTCAATCGGAATGGGGGAAGTAGATGTCAGCGTGAAGGATCCGAGAGAGAGTACATAACGCTCCCGTGTCGATGACAACACTTGTTAATCGATTTGCTATTAGCTATTATAATATACATATCCAGTCGCGCCAGCTGTTGAAGTTATTAACGCAGTCGTCGCTCATCATGGAGATGGGCTGCGTTTGTGTGTACAAAGTCAGCGAGAGTCGCGTTTCGAGATACTTACTGCAAGTAAAGAGCCAATCCAGCGAGCTACGCCGGAAAAACACCTTTTCTTTCATACTAGTCAACAGAACAAAGCCACCCGACGACCGCAATACGGCGCAGGCTACGAGCTAGGTTCGTCCATCTTTCTCCTTATCACCGTAAAAAAGCACAGCACGCCGGCCAACGTTGAACCACGCCTGCAGAACCAAAGAACATCACTCCCGATACCCCGGCGGCGGCTCATCCGACAACCCCAACGCCCACTGACTCCGAAGCTGTCCCTCCAACTCGCGGATGCGCGGGAGCGCGGCGTTTTTGCTCCCGCAGCCCGTCTCCATCCCCGTTTGCATCCCCGTTCCAATTTCCATTACTATTTCCATTGCGGAGTCCGTCGGAGGGACTGGCGCTGACGCTGATCCCACCGTACGCGGACTCCTCCTCCTCCTGGGGAAGGGAAAGCGCGGCGAGCTGTGCGTGGACGGCCGCGAGCTGGTTGGTGAGGTATGCTTGTCGCTCGCGGGCGGCTTTGCTGAGCGGCGGCGGTGGGGCGCCGCCTGCGCCTGCGAGGGACGGTGGCGGGGCGGTCGTGTTGTACCGCGAGGGAGCGGTGGGATATGTCGAGTATGCGTCGGAGGAGGGAGCGTAGTCGGCGTATGGGTTGGACTGCCGCGCGGTGGGGTAGTACGGCGGCTGTTGCTGCCCGTAGGCACCGGAGCCGTACCCGAAGGTGTTGCTGCTCGAGTTCATGCTTCCGCCGGCGTATCCCGCGTCCTTGGAGGGTTGTGCGCCCCCAGTGCCGGAGCTCCCGTAATACGACGGCTGCGACACGCTATCCCCATCGATAGAGTACTTCTCGAGATCGCGGTCGAGACGCTGCCGCCACGCGCGCTTGCGCATGCAAAAGATTACAAGGATGGCAAGCAGGAGTAGGGCAACCGCGCCGCCAACGGACCCGCCGACGATGGGGCCGATGGGAGGGGAGGAGGAGGATTTGGTCGCGCCGACGAAGCCGGGGCTCGCGCTTGTGTTGGTGGAGTTGGAGTTGGAGCTGTCGCCGGCCGTAGACGGGAACGACGAGGAGCTTGGCGGTATCGAGCTGCGCGAAGTAGACGATGGAACGGATGCCGAGGCAGGGTCGCCAGTGAGTGCAGGGTCAGAGGACGCAGTGGTTGCGGCGGCGCTGGTGGAAGATCCGGGCGCGATGGGCTGTTCGGAAGCGGGTTGGGACGTTGACAGGGAGGGGACTGTTGCCGATTGTGACGTTGGTTGCGACGCAGACGCGGAACCACCTGCGCCAGGGGCAGCGACGATGGAGAAGGGACTCGAGCCAGCGAATATTCCGCTCGGGCTTAAGCCCTATGAGCTGCCGGATGGCAACTGAGAGGAAGAGCACGCACAAATTAGACAACGGTCCGGCGGCAAAGTTCCATTGGTCGCTTCGCGCGTCAGCGGAGGGAGGATTCCCGGTGTACAGGGGACGCACCTATCCACGGGACTCTCGGTTATGTCAACCTGCAACGACGCCCGGGTCCCGACCACCGTCGGCGCCACGCTCGACTGTGCGCGGAAGAATCCGCCAGCGCCCGAGGTGTGTCCATACCAGAAGGTCATGTTCCCCGCAGGGTCGGAGGCTTCAGAGGCGTAAACAAGTGTTATTGTGCCCGGCGTGAGGGTCGTGGAAGGAAGCGTGAAGATGAGCGCTCGGGAGAGCGTGCTGCGCGGCTGGGGTCAGAGGGCGACACGAGCCAGAAGAGTGCGTACGCGAAGAGAAGAGAGGGAAGACATCGTAGAGGGGATCCAGCCCTCATCGGCGAAACGAAGGGAGAACGAGGACACAGACGAAGGAAGGAAGGGGCGGTGTGAACCCATGTGCCTTTCACACATCTAATCAACCGCCGCCGCTCAATTTATTCACGGCGTTGATTCTGGTTGCGAGGGTCAGGGCGGCGTCTTGCAGGCGTACAGGCTCAGTGTCCTGGTGAGGGGGAGCAAGCCAAAAACCACATTCACTAAAGGCTGCCAGCGATTTTCTGAAAGCGCGGTGTAGCTGAACGTCTGGAACCAACCTCGAACGGCCAATTGATTGTCGTCAACGCCATCTTGTCAACATTGGGCATATCCGGGATGCCCGACAGCACGTTGTAGTCCTTCAGGAACGCGGACAGGGTAAATTGTCTACAGCGACCCGGGCATTTCTTCGATTGCAAGACCGGAATATCGGCTGTTGAGGAGGACTTTGGTCCCGAAATCCTCCCCGAGTAAATGCCGACCCGGGATCTACGCTCTGTCCCGGCGGCATTTTTTTTTCGCAATTTCACAGCGGGGTGGAAGAATCAAAATCGGTTGCATCCGCGCTGGAGCTTAGTTAATACGAACATCAAGCTGCCACAAAAGAGTATGTTCTAGTAGTCAAACTCTGAGGCAACAATAATTGACCGTCGCAGGAGCACAATATTCGCCAAAAAAAAAAAAAATCCGCAATCCTTACGACCGCTGCCCGAGGCGATCGAGCATCGTTGGCAGATCCCGAGTCCTGGCGAGTTCATGCAACAAGGCCTTCCTGCACCTGAAGCGCGGCGGTCAAATACTGCTATTATGCTGCCTTGTGGCGGAGATGCCCAGTGAGAATGCACCACATAACTATTATCCGCAGGCTAGCTTTGACGGGGCCTCGAGGGTTTAAACCGACAGGAACAAGAAAAAAGATCCTTTCTCGCTCGCCATATATGTGACCGCCCCCGAGACGATCAGGCATTCTTTGCGCCCAGGCGGCCGTAAGGCGCACGCATTCCGCGGACGGCGCTAGGGCAGGCAATGCAACACATGAACGGAGGCATCCTGGCGATAGTCAAACTATGAGGCATCAAACGACCGAGCAGAATATGCGCTGAAAAAGGTAATGGCTACGCAGATTGAAGTACGACCGTTGCCCGAGGCGATCGGGCATCGTCGGCTCGTCCTGACAAGCACATGCGACAAGGATAAGAACCTGCCTGCAACATAGACTGACGTGCGGCGTTGAAGTACTTGTCTGCTGCCTTACAGCGGAGTTGGAGAGGGAAAGTGAGGATGCACCACCACCTACAGCACTATTATCCCCAGACTAGTTTGGACGCATGGTACCAGTTCAGGAACAAGAAAACGAAACTACCTCGCCATGTGCCCGCTCCCGAGACGATCGGGTACACTTTGCTTCCAGGCGGCGGGAAGGCGTTGGACGGCGCTATGCCAGGCTGAGAAAGCTGGCGCGACGGGGCCGCTTATTATAGTTGGGCGATGTAGACTGTGCTAAGCGAGGAGTATTTCTGCATATAGCTCATGGTTGAAAACGGCAAGGGATGGGCCTTCGCAGGAAAAAACTTCAGTCGCGTATGGTAATGGCGCGCCGCCCGATACGATCGAGCACGCACCGCGGGTATTAATAAGCTTGCCAGATGGGTACCTATATTTCGCGGCTAGCAGCAACGCAGTGCGTCGCGTCGACGGCTTGCTTCTAGACATGCGAATCGGGGTGGTTTTGCATGCAATGGGGAACACGGCGAATCGGATCTGTGTGGGGGGACGATAGACGCTCGATAGACGGAACAGAATGGACAAGATGAGGGACGAGGGGTGGTATGAACGAGGTCGGCGATAAACGGTAGCTGCTTTCATTAGACGGAGAGTATGTACAGAGCGAACTGGCGGGACGTATCTGAAAGTACTCATGAGCGGTATGCCAGAGTCAGCGGACAATAGGACGCACTGGATGCAACATCTCGAAGCCACGCAAGCCGCCGAAGCAACGAAAGAATCCAAGTATTGAGCAGCGCAAAGCCACCACAGTCGCAGAGACGTTATACGCCGTCCAGGCGCCTGGACGCCGTATGCTGCAGCGAAGAGCACGTAGATCTCGCGCCGCTGAACCAACCTGTGTGCCCGCATTTCCGCCTCGTCGCACCGCGCCGCGTCGTCCACCGGGGGCTCGGGAATCGGGACAGTCTTCCGCGATCTCTCGCTAGATAGACTGAACCGCGAGCGAGGCGCCTTAGGCGGCTCGGGCGGGACGGCGACCGGTGAGACGCGGGGAATGGAGGGGCTAGCCACCATCCAGGGCTGAAACCCGGGGGCCGTCGCCCAGTGGAGGAGGCAGCGCGTCGGGGGCACTAGAGCGTGGCAGGTCGACAGCGGCCAGCGTCGATGAGGCTGGTGGTGCCGATAGCGGAGGTGGGAGGTGGGTTCAGCGTGCGGAGACCTGCTCCAGACGACGGACGGCGCGCGAGAGCCCTCCCTCGAGAGATCTTCGGGCAGCAGGCGCGCTGGGCGTCGTGGTCCGTGAGGACCGCCGTAGGAGGCCGGGTGGGGAGGCGGAGGGATACTCGCGAGGGAGGATGGGGGACATCCTGTGTGGAGCGAGTGTGCAGCCTTGCAGCTGTGGTGGTCGAGACAGAGCTCTGAAAATTTTCGTGATGTGGCGCGGTTGATTGTTGATTAGCGCCCGTCATCGCATTTGCGGGTTCAAGTAACGCTGGTACCGTACCCGGAACTGGAATCGCGAGTACACCCGTAGTAGACGGAAGCCAGCGTTTAAGGGTATATACCCCATTTATTATATATATTGACCTGGGCTCTAGGGTTGGGCGCGGGTCCGGTACCGAGTATGTAACAGGAGTAGTAGACCCGCCACTTCGTATTAAGTATTACTAGAATACATTCTACTTATAGTCTAGTATCTGGTTAAGCGCGACGCGCCAGCACAGCGTAATTCTGCCGCGTGGTATTAAAGAACGCACTCCTCAATCACTCACAACTGCAAGCCATGCATTTTATCTGTGGTGAGCTCCTGGTCCCCTCCGAGTTGTTTGATTCCAAACATCGAGATCCACCGTAGACTCCCAACCCACCAACTACCTCCAACCCTCCAACGAGCCCGGATCCCAGCTCCCCGACGGCTGGGTCAGTTATATCGACCGTACGTGGTCGATCATTTTCGCCGTTTTGGATGCTCTGACAGCGCACCATAGAGGAAGGCGGGAGACGCTGCGGGTTCTGCCACAGAATTATTGCTGTTAACACTCAGGATGAGAACTGCAGACACTGTGGGTCGAGGCTTTCCGCCACGGTTCGCCCACAGCCGACGACGTAGCGTGCTGTCGCAGCCCATGAAAGACTAGTGCAGTGCCATACTAAATCATAAAAAAAGAAAAAAAAGGGGGTGGCACTTAGTCAGAAATTCCAAGAAAAAAAAAAGGTTAGTTCGGAATTCGACAGCAGCGCCCTTGGATCGGGACACCTGAAATCAGCGATACAAACGCTGATTATTTTGTTTGGCCGGTTGAATGGAAAAAAAAACCCCCGTGGTTTCAGCTCGGAACGCGTGCGGAGGGATGACCCCTGAGTACTTGTTATCACCGTGGTCGAAATTCGGACACGGATTTGGCCAATAAACCATTGACTGAAATTCTTGAACGTTGGCGGGAACTTCGCGAAACGTCAAAATCCGGGGTCGAGAGATTGTGGGAATATTCACACCGCCAGATCGGCCATAAAGCCGACGATTTTGATGTCTCGATAGAGCACATATCACAGCCCAAAAAATGTCACTGTTTTTGGGCTGCGATATCTTAAATAAAATTACTGGCAATATATACCTTTATTTCGAAGAAAAGAAACCACAAAACACATCCGGAAATAGGACAACTCAATGAGTCACAAAAGATGACTATCTTTGGCCACCAAGATTACCCCCCAAAATGGCCGCTTTTTGGCCCATTTTTGAGTTTTGTATTGCATCCACATTTTGTGGTGTGTTTTTCAAAAGAAAAATTGCATAAATGGAGATGCGCGATAGGTCATATATTGATACACCAAAAATCGGCCGTCGATTGGGCGTCTATTGAAGCATAAAAAAGCGCCGGGAATACAATGAATATTGCGGCCCGGAAAATACTGCTGTGATATATGTAATATCTTTGCAAGTTTTATGTTTGGACACCGCATAAAAGTTGCGAGGATATCACACATATCGCCTCCACATTTTCTGGCCGCGATAGTCATAGTATCACCGGCGCTTTTTTGTGCCTCAATAAACACCCAATTGACACCCCTTTTTTGTGCCTCAATATAATATGACCTATTGCGCATCTCCATTTATGCAAATTTTATTTTCAGAAACAAACCGCAAAATGTGGATGCAATAGAGCACTTCAGATGAAAATTTGAAGGTTCAAAAAATACAAGAACTGAATGGGAGTGGAGCTCCCTCAGCCAATGAGCAGGCTCAGAACCTATATTTTTTGAACTTAGAAATTCCATCTGAAGTGCAGTAATAACAAGTATTCAGGGTAGAGTCCGGGTAGTCTACTGCAACTGAATGGAGTTGACCTTTCCATCGGTTACGCACAAGTCGTTGAAGACGGAATTTGACTCCGATACGCGGCCAGACGCGAATCGTTCTAAAATTCGCCATGGCTAAAGCATAACACCAATTGAAAGCGCCATTTGGTCGTGCTCAGGTTAGAACCAGGAGTCAGTCCCGGAGACGGGCTCCACGCACCTGACGCCCGGGCACACTGCTACCGAGTACACCGCCATGGGAGAACGAGCTTGGGTCTTTGTTAATAGCCGGCGCCGGGAGAGCATGGAACATGCTGGCGAGGCAGATTACCAACATTTGGAACATCTCATGAATTGGGTAACATTCTCCTGCTTTGCTTTCTGGAAGAAAAAGGCCACTGTGATGCTTACGCACAAATTGAATGTAATTCTACATCACATCTTGCATCTATCTACACCCAAGAGTGTAAAAGCTTTAACGGCTCGGGGCATCAGCATTCAAGAAACCCTGCGGTGCCCCCGCATCCGCGTCCTCCTGCCCCGCCTTCAGGCCGTAGAAAGTCGCTTGCCTCGGGTTGGCGGCGTTCCACTCGAGGACCATAATGACATAGCCCTGTGCCTTTGCGTTGGGGAACATCTGCCCAATGGCCGAGCGGACGGCGGTGTCGATGGGGCCGCCCGCGGGGATGTTGACCTCTACGCAGTCGTTGCCAATCCACTGGGTGGCGGTGATGTCTCCGCTGTAAGGTGCCATTTTCAGAGTGTCGAGTGTTGGTGTTTTTTTTTCTGAGGTGGAGTGGTGTTTGTGCAGCTCTTTTAAGGGCAGAGTCGGAGCTTGCCAGCGAGCTGAACAACGCGTGAGTGCGTCTAACTGGTGTGAGTGAAATTGGATGTTGCTATTGGGTTACTGTATGGGTATCACTGTGGGAAGGGTGGCGGCTGTATGCATATTAGCCGCCGCGGCTGCAGATTAGCACCCGAGGGTGCTGATATGCACTCGCCTTGACGCAATTTTGTGACTGAGTTTCAGCGCCCCCCTGGTGCTGCATTTCAGCCATCGGGTGCTGGTTGGCAGTATCCGGGCGCGATTCCCCAGCTTCCCACAGTGCCCTTGTTTACCCTCTCTTAGCCAGCTCCAGTGCAAAAGCTTAATATTTTATGGAAACACAAAGTATAGATAAAATCATGACTAATCCTCACACTGACGACTCGGAGTAAATACCGGAACGGCAGCTGCGGCAAAAAAGCCCGCAGCCCCATAAAGATGTGTATTGAACCCGAGCAAGTAAGAGGTAAATACACAGAAAGAGAAAAGGGAAGCGGGAGGGAGGGTAACAGAAAAACAACTGCGAGGCAGCTGTGTGAGTACGAGAGGAGCGGGAGCTCAAGGAGGACACTACCTGCGAGGCAGCTGTGTGAGTGCGGGAGGAGAGGAAGCTCGAAACCCCTCAGAGCCGAGGGCTCTTTATAAAGGTGTGATCGAGCTTTAGGGACGTCTCGCAGCGAAGCGCGAGGAGCAGGACGTGTCGCGCCGATGGCGCGACGAGCAACTCCAGCGATGCGAGGCATCGAACGTAGAGGAAGCAAAAGGTTGATATAATGTAGCTAAGAGAGTTGATATCGTGTAGTATTAGACTATGGTAACACAAGTCTTAAAACCGATGAAATAAGCATGGAAAATTTGAAAATGGAGAATTGTGGCTGCTTTTTCACCTTTGGAATGTACCTATTATGTTGCTTAAGCTTCACTACCTCTACGTCTACAGAAATACTCTACTTTTTATCAATTATACAGCTTTCTGTTCAGCAAACTAGCTCCACGATACCACTAGGGGCAAAACAAAGGGCACAGAATTGACAGGCAGTTACAGTCACATAGCGTGGGACTTTGGGATATTTTTGATACATCATGATTTGTGACCACATCGGGGTAATTTAGACAAAATGATGACTGGGTAGCTCCTGAAACAATAAGGAAAAATACAAAACACATGTCACACCAGACACATAATGAGTCAACAGGGCAGGTTGAGCTGGTTCACGTCAGTTTGAAACACAAAGGTTTGAGACCTTCCCATCAGATCTGCTGCTCACATGATGGCCCATGACTTAGGTGTTTCAGAACTCAATAGTCAAACACACAGGAATCACTCTATATACATTGTTTGCTGCTGTTTCATGAGTCGTGATTCTATTCTCCATTTTCAAATTTTCCATGCTTATTTCATCATGATTTTATCTGTACTTTGTGTTTCCATAAAATATTAAGCTTTTGCACTGGAGCTGGCTAAGAGAGGGTAAACAAGGGCACTGTGGGAAGCTGGGGAATCGCGCCCGGATACTGCCAACCAGCACCCGATGGCTGAAATGCAGCACCCGGGGGGGGGGCGCTGAAACTCAGTCACAAAATTGCGTCAAGGCGAGTGCATATCAGCACCCTCGGGTGCTAATCTGCAGCCGCGGCGGCTAATATGCATACATACAGCCGCCACCCTTCCCACAGTGATACCCATACAGTAACCCAATAGCAACATCCAATTTCACTCACACCAGTTAGACGCACTCACGCGTTGTTCAGCTCGCTGGCAAGCTCCGACTCTGCCCTTAAAAGAGCTGCACAAACACCACTCCACCTCAGAAAAAAAAACACCAACACTCGACACTCTGAAAATGGCACCTTACAGCGGAGACATCACCGCCACCCAGTGGATTGGCAACGACTGCGTAGAGGTCAACATCCCCGCGGGCGGCCCCATCGACACCGCCGTCCGCTCGGCCATTGGGCAGATGTTCCCCAACGCGAAGGCACAGGGCTATGTCATTATGGTCCTCGAGTGGAACGCCGCCAACCCGAGGCAAGCGACTTTCTACGGCCTGAAGGCGGGGCAGGAGGACGCGGATGCGGGGGCACCGCAGGGTTTCTTGAATGCTGATGCCCCGAGCCGTTAAAGCTTTTACACTCTTGGGTGTAGATAGATGCAAGATGTGATGTAGAATTACATTCAATTTGTGCGTAAGCATCACAGTGGCCTTTTTCTTCCAGAAAGCAAAGCAGGAGAATGTTACCCAATTCATGAGATGTTCCAAATGTTGGTAATCTGCCTCGCCAGCATGTTCCATGCTCTCCCGGCGCCGGCTATTAACAAAGACCCAAGCTCGTTCTCCCACGGCGGTGTACTCGGGATTTCGTTTTCGGTGGTATGAGGCGAATCCTCTTGCCCTTTTGCTGTCATTCACCCGGCTAAACAAAATAATTAGCGGTCCAGTGTTAGTGCCCACGCCCGAGTCGATCGAGCACCCCGCATCCGGACCGCCACGCCTGTAGTAACAAATACCGAGCGGGTCCCCTGTAGAGCTCAAGCTTGCCCAGCGAAAACGTGCTCGAAGTAGTTTGAAGTAGGTCGAGGTATTTAGAAGTGCTTCAAGCTACTTCGAAAATCCGGTCCTACTTCGATCTGCTTCAAAAAAATTAGAGTAATTTTGAAATCCTCCGAAATGGCTTGAATTGTATTTGACCAGTCCTGCCTTTAGCACACAGAAGCTTGAAGACAAATGAAGTACATTGAGATAGCCCAAATACATGCTATAGCTAGCGCTCCCGCTTCCTCGCGCGGCCCGCGCCCTCGGCCGCTGCCCTCTGCGCACCCAAAACCGCCGCGTCACCACCGCTCGCTCGCGTACCCCGGCTCCCCGCTGGGCGGAACGCCGGCGACGAAGCCACCACTCCCAAGACCGTTCCGCGCTCGACGACGGCTAGAACGCGATGTTAGCATTCACATCGGGACGGGTCTCGGATGAAACGTACCCAGGTGCCCGAACGCCGCGACTTCTCGTCCAGGAAAGCCGGGGACACGCGGACGGCGGTGAGCTGGGAGTGGCTGGAAGAGGATGAGGGAGGCGCACGGGAGCGTCGCAGTAGCGTGGATATATGCGCGTGGAGAGTGGATATATGCGTTGAAAACTCGATGTATGCGCGTGAACTGAGGTAAAAGTCGGCTCGGGAGAGGATGAATCGCGTCGACACGCCGCCCTGACATCGAGGAGCACTTCGCAAGCAGGGCCGAGGAAACACACCTTCCGAGAGCCCTGTACACGTCCCTGCTACCGGTGCGCTGTACGCATCTCAGCGACCAACGCCGCCGCTGTCGTCGTCGACTCATCGTTGGCTCGTCGTCGTTCTCGATGCATCGATTGCCGACAACGTACTAGGCTAGCGAGCCCCGGAGGTCTGCGACGAGCGCAGGGAGGCGGCGAGTGCGACGGAGGGGGATGTATTGGGACGCGACGAGCTTGAGATGCTGGTGGTTGCGGCAAGAGATGCAAATGCCATCAACGGGAATTGGCCGAAATTTGTGTTCGCGCGGTGGAGCGAAGGACTCGTAGCTTAATTGGAGCTTCTGACTCGCCGAGAACTTAAATCTAGATATTTGACCATTTAAACCGGGTATTTGCCACCTATATCTACGAGCTTCAAAATACCTCAGTTTTCTTCGGCTTGATTCAGCCTACTTCCGCTGACCTCAAATTACTTTGCACACGTTTTCGCTGGGGCCCAAGGGCCGTAGGTTGCGCCAATTCCCCGCTGCTCCCTTAAGCTTCTTTGTAACAGGTATAAATTAGACCGCAATGCGATTGACCTTCTCATCCTCCAAACACGCCGAGAGCGCTCTCCCTCTCACCGTGTTAAGAACAACGAATCAAACAACCGACAAAAAGACCATGCCCCAAGTAGTGCCCACGCCCAAGTCGATCGAGCACCTGCTTTTACTGCATGCATATCGCGCCAAGAAGTAGCAGGTTCCTAACCATTTCGAAGGAAGGAAGGTAGGCTGATCACATCACACCTCTCCCTCTATATAGGTGGCTTGATACATACCCGTACGCCTATGCGCTCCAATCCGACGAAACCGGCGTCCGAGCCCGGCTCTATCCATCCATTGAAACAAGATACGCCAGGGCTACGCCCTGGCTTTGAAAATATGTTCCTTGGCGCGCGGCCAGTGGCTCAGACATTCGCGGTAAGCTATGCTGATTTGGCCCGCATTTAGCCTAAGCTCTGCCCTCGGGGACTACTCTGTAGATAGAGTCAGCAGGGTCATATTCGGCGGGATACGAAGCGAGTCCGCGCCGCGCGGGACACGCTCGGATACAGTCAAGTCAAATTGTTTTACGACAATAATTAAGCCGGAGGCGAGACCAATTCCCGTGCAGACACAGACCGTGGACAATCATCAACTTCTCAGAATCCTCATCTCTGCCAGCCTCGGAGCCCCCGCTACGCAGTCTCATCCACGTGGAAGGATCAGTGAGCTCGTCGCTGCAGCGGAATGTTGCATGCCGCATCCTCGTCGCGGACGGCGGTGGGGATGCTGCATCTACACGATTGCGGGCGGGCATTTTTAAGTGTACCAAGCTGTAAAATTGCGTCAGAAATGACGGGTTATGGACGCAGGCAGCTGCGGAAATGCTGTTGAGTGTTGTTAATTAGTGCGGGAAGCTGTATGCAGCTGTTAAATTGCTGTTACAGAGCTGTTGCGGAAGTACCAAAGAAGGAATGGCTGCATACCAGTTTGCACTGGTACGCGTCGCGTCCTTAAGAGAAGGTAAATTACTGTACTATAGTATCCTCCAACGCTAGTGCTGCGACCAAACACATCGAACCACAGCCTCTCAGAATCTCCCTTCCCCCCTCCGTACGCGTCCCGTACTGGAACTAACCACAGCCAAACAAAAACTATGGTACCTGAGCGATTAGTGCCCACGCCCGAGTCGATCGAGCACCCGCTTTCTAGAGCTAAACCTGCGTCAAGTGCAGCGGGTTCCTTCACCGAAGAAGGAAAGAAGTGAGTAGGCTGCCAACATTCCACCTCTCCCTCCATATCCAATCCGAGTTCCGGAGCTCCATCCATCCATTCATCGAACATCCGTATGATAATAAAGATATGTACGATAACCGAGAAGAACAGCCAGAGCAAAAAGCAGGGAACATAACGAGAGTGGGAGACGGGGACGAGAGATACGAGATACCGAGAAGGAAATGCGAAAACACCAAACAAAAACCCACACCAACACCGACAACAGCAGGAGTTTGCGCGCCGTCGACGTCGGCGGGGGAGCGGCGTCGGCACCGATACCGGGTCCGCTAACGTCGAAGGCCGAACGGTACAGACCGACTCCGAGCGTCGCAAGGAACGCTTATGAGGTAAGCGCTGGAATGCCGGCGCCACTAGACAGCTGCGGCAGCGCTCGACCCGCTCGAAGGCTCCTGCGCGCTCCTACTCCCGCCAACGACCACCCCCGAGTCGTTCACATTCGCGCTCTTGGTCGGCTGTGGCTTCTCCGGCTGCACCGCGTCAACCTCCTCCCAATCCTCCAACCCCTCCCTCTCCACATCACCGTCGCCTTCGCCAGCCCTCGCCAACCGCCTTGCAAGACGCACCCTCAACAGCACCACCCCACGCACGACGCAGAACACCACCGCCTCGCCCACCGCGATGCCCACAATATAGGCGCCAAGCAGCCGCCCGCTCCCGGAGTCGGGATTCGGGTCGAGGAACGAATAGGGGTAGAATCCCTGCGTGTGCGCGGTGATGTACGCGACGCCGAGGTAGGCGGCGAGGAGGAGGATATGCAGGGGGAGGGTGAGCCACGGGGCGGGCGGGGTGTGTGATAGGAGGAGGTCGAGCAGGGCGAAGAGGGAGTTGAGGGCGTGTACGGAGATGTTGGAGTATGCTGGGGAGGGTGAGCGTTAGTGGTGGGAGAATGTGGGGGGGAGGGCAAGGGGAGGCGCACTGGAGTATGTAGTGTCGAAGACTTCGGGAGAGGCTAGGAGTGCCCAGAAGACGATCGTTACGATGAATGCTGCCGCGGAAGCGGGGTCAGCCAATGGTGAATACGCCGACGCGGGGTGGTACGCACGGAATGTGGTGGTTGTGGATTGCAGCACGACGTGTAGCCATTGGAGTAGTCTCGGCCAGCGACGGAGCGGGTAGGTGCCGTACCGGGCGTACGCGAGGGACTGGACGGCAGCAGCGATGAGGTACGCGGTGAGCCCGATGTACGCGAGGTCGGTGAAGTAGCTGAGGAAGCTGGGTAGGTGCGGGTTAGTAGCGAAGCGGCACGACGCTGCGCCGCCGCCGCCGCCTCAAGTGAGACAAGACAGCGACGGGGACCGCAGCGACAAGGAGAGGACGCACCTGTCGCCATTGCCAAACTTGACATCGAAGGCCAGCGTCGTACACGTCGTCGCCAGCCCATACAGCCCCAGCACACCTCGCATGAGTCCCAGTGCGCCTGCGCTCATCCATGGCGAGGTCACATACCGCGCCTGCGGGTCGAAACCGGAGACGGGGACGCCAAAGTCGGCGTAGCGGGGGACGAGACGCATCGGGAGCGTCGTCGTCGTCGTCGTCGTCGTTGGGTGGTTGGGAGCAAAAAGAGAAGACGTCGGGCCGACAAATGATGTGCCCCCGCGACAGCGCCTGACGACGCCATATTAGGCTCGTGGCGGTGCTCCAGATCGACAGCTCCATGTGTAGTAGCAACTACAGGCAGAGAAAGCAGAAAAAAACTGGACTGGTACAACTCGTGCTAGAATCTGGCAACGGCGGAGATTTCCTACGAGATATTCGGAGGCAAGGTATCAAAATCACGTCAACTGCAGGTCTCTCTTCATCCCCGTTCACGCCGCAGACGTCTCCATATCGCCAACGACAGCCACTACACCCGTTTTAATATCGCTGCCGCTCTGAACCGGCAGATTCGGAGCGTCTCGACGCTAGCCCCGCTGCTGTGAGCTGAATCCAATGAATCGCGCGTTGAGCAAGGCCCTCGATCGCATCGAGCCGAATCCTCGAGATGTCGAGCATCGATGAACTTTTTTCGTCCTCGTCACCGAAGTTGCGGCGCTCCGACAGTACAAGGCCTTCACCGGGCCACCATCGTGGTTGTTTTCCGATAATGCATATGCGTCGCCGCGCAGCCAAGGAGCCTTTGAGAGCATCCTGTTCGACCCGGCGGCTGTGCTTGGAGGTTTGATAGATCACGTCCTTTTTCTTTCTTTCTTTTTCCTTGCATTCATGCTGGTCGACGTTCACCAGTTACGCGAATTGCCCTATTCCTCTGCGCCGGGGAGACCCGGATGCGTCAGACAAGTTATAACGCACACCCCGACTCTTACGGAGTTCGTATGACGACTTATCGGGGGTTCCCGTTCGTATCGGACCGGGTCATGACGGCGTGAAATGCACGATTTCTTTTTCTGTCCTCCACAACGGCCTATATCTCTTGAATTCCTCAGCATCATACGGGGGTAGCTTTGATACCCGATTTCCCGGGTCCCCAACGCCGAACGCGCATTGACAAGCCTGCGACTAGCAGTAACTGCATCAACGCCAGCCCGTCTCCGCTTCTCGACGACATACCAGTACAGACTATGTGCTCTACCATTTCCGGCTCCCGTTTGTGAGGACTACCAGGTATGCACTATACGTAGTGACGGATAGCGCGGCCCTTCGACTTTGTGCTGAGCGACGCTCGCTGAGGGGTTCATCCTGCTGATCATGACTGCCGTCAATGCTGAATTTCAGCTCGACAGAGATTCTGACCTGGGGCGGGGAGTAATCCCGACGTGCGGGACGGCAAGGAACGTAGCAATCCACGTTGCGTCGTCGGTCCGAATCCTGCTTCGCTTCTGGCGCCGATGCGTCACGCGCGGCGTCGTACCGCCGAGCCCTTCCCCGACATGGATGTGTTTCGCTGATCAGAGCGGACTCGTCCCCGAGGTCGGGTCGGCGCACGCGAAGCGGTGCCGGTTTGGGGTTTGGCTCCCCACCAACATACGCGTAGCGTCCACATAGGCGCATCTTCACTCTCTCGAGCGGTAGCCGGATGACGTCTGGTCGACTTTGCAGGGTCTATGCACAATCTCTCGGTCTCATACTGCTCGGCGGAAGTCAACCGTACCTTCAGCCTGCCCGACTCCCGGTCGGCGTGCGTGAAATACGCGACAAGGTGGAATTCTTCGCCGGCGACGACGACGGTGATAGCCTGGCAGAGGATAAACCACTTTTGAAGTCGTTGGTCCACCCTACCTGCCTTCTTGACGAGGTTATCGGGGTGGATTATACCTGCGCCTGCCGCAGTTTCTTTGTTGTGGGTGTACCGTCGATCCACGTCGGCAGGCCGTTGGTAGTACAACTTACCTGTCGTTAGCTCCGCCTGAAAAACGAATGCTAGCCCGCACCAAAAACCTGCCGGTATCGAACGAGAGGCTCCATGGACGGCCGTCTACCAGCGCGCAGTGTTCAGCGGCACATTGCTCTGGAAGGGAGGAGATATAATGTGACATACCGGTCCAGCGGTTGATGCCACTTGTGCGAACGTGGAACACGAACACCGCCCCGCTGCGTATGCGCTCCCGGCGGTCCTCAGCGTCGAGTCGGCGGGGTGTCAGCGGGATGATCCCGTGGCGCGCGGCGATGACAAGGCGCAGGGCGTCGAGTGGGGTTTCGACTAGGCCGATGTACGGCTTCGGGGTGCAGTTGCACGACATCAACAAGCACTGCGTGCAAGCAATGCCTTCTGATCCCGCGCGTAGATATCTAATTGTAGCCTGGAAATCTGTACACTCACCTCTGTAATTACAACCACTACCGAAGCCCGTGTAGGCGTTCGTAGATCGTAGACGAACACCTTGAGCTACCTCCAGTTTAGATCATCTAGACTGAGGTCTGTATAGATCAGTGTTGATGGGCTGCGGTCATCTAGACAGAGTCTGTGTAGCACCGCATATATCCAGGACGCGTCAAGCCACTCGCGCTTGTCTGCTCCCCCCACCATGTATCCCCGGACTCCGCTCAACTCCAACGCCAACCCTCTCCCCAATCCGCTTCCTCACCTGCCTCCCAACCAGCCTATCCCGCCTCACGTCTACCAGCTCTTTGCGCATCTCTTCGGGTCAGTCCAGCCTCCAGCGCCAGAACCTGCGGCGGCGCACGCTCCACACAACGACATGCACCAACGGATTGACGCCCTCGAACGGGAACTCAAAGCCCTGAAGACGCAGAACACTCGGACGGCCGACCAGAACGAGCAGCCTGGCACCAAGAGAGCGCGTCGAGGCCAGCCAGCAAAGGCGGCGAAGGTCTACATCCTCAAGGGGCCGGTTAAGGGTCTGCGGCCAGCTCAGGTCGTGGTGCGAAACGAGCTCATGGTGCGTGTGCCAGCTCGCTCTCAGCGGCTCTCGGCTCACTCTTGGATAGAAACTTGTTAAGTCGGAGGTAAAGCAGCTAGTAGCTCCGAGGGACGACGATGCCGACGACGCCGACGACGAGGGCACGGGACCGACCCGCCAGCGCTTTTGCTTCAATTTCTCCGAGAATGTGGACTCTGTCTCAAACAACCGTGTCATTGTCCGTGCAGCGCAGCTCGTCCTTACCGAGCAGGTGCGTCTCTCTCTCCTTGGGCGCCCTCTCTTGCATCTTGCTCCCGGCTGACGTTGATTGGCAGAGCCCGCAAGCTGCTACCTGCACCTTGTCGCACAAGGACGTCGAATTCACCAAGGACGACCTCGAGTACTTCGCCAAGAGCACCTTCCGAACGATGCGCGAGAGCTGGAAGGCGGACACAGACCCGACGGTCGCGAAACGCAAAGCAGGCTATGCGGCAAATTCCACCCTCATTCTGCGGCAGCGACAGGTGCGTCGTCAGAAATCCTCTCCACTTTGCCTCCCTACCGCGTCGCACTCCCTCGATTCTCCCTCACCGTCGCCAATCCCTCCACCCTCCGCCGCCCACGCAAAACGCGCTACACCGCCCACCCCTCCCATCCACTCGCTCGAATCAGCTCCTCATCATACCTTGTCGCGTCCCTAGCTCAAGGATAAACGTATCGCTCTGATTCCCAGCTACCTGAAGAAGTTTCCCGGCCGCGCGAATCCGGCGCCCCTGCTGAAGACCGACTGGATGACCGATTTAGTGAACGGACTCTCGACGTCGGACGAGGACGAGTGTCGGCAGCATCTGGAGAAGTTGTGGGAGGCGGCGGGGCTTGGAGCGAACCCAAATGGGCTGAATGTATGGGAGCGACTGCGTCCCGCTTTCCAGACGCCGGAGGTACGTCGACTGGCCTCTTTTCGTTCTATGTCTTATTAGTATCGCAGTTTGCCCAAATCAAGGACGACATCGACGGCTCCGCACCCAAGCTCAAGAAGAAAGGTCCCGGTCCTTCTGCGACAATCCGCGCCAACCTGGGCCGCACTCACGATCGCGTACCCGCGTCGCCGGTCTACCCATTCATTATGCGCCAGATTTGGCACGACATCCACATCGCGGGCGACAAGACACTGAAGAAATCGTTCACGGTCTACGCAGCAGACCTCCCGGGCTTCGTCGCGTTCGATGGCTTGTTGCCGGGGGGAGTTTCATCGCCGGAGGAGGAGGAGGAGCAGCGGTAGCAGATTCCACTCACGCGTCTCGAGATTTTCCCTTTCCGCTTTTTTCGCATGTTTTGGACTCGCTTTTGCATTCGCACACGCATACATACACTCTGCAAAGATATCCCGCCACATGTTTTTAGCTATACGACAACAACGTCCTTGTAGTTTGGTCACTACCGTGCTCCGCGAGGACTTGACTGATTACGCACCCGAGTTAGACCTGCAGTAAACCAAACTTTACGGATGGCTCCATCGCTCGACTCTGCTTCCACATCCGAAGCGTCGTCGTCGTCGTCCTCTTCCACGACACGCTTCTTGATATTCACCGTCAAGCGGCTGGCTTGCGAGATGACCGAGGCAAGCGGGATGATATGCGGTGGCCCAGGGTCCCCAGATTGGAGGTACTGGTCATATTCCCAAGAAAATATCTCTAACTCGGGGCTGAGAAACAGTGAGCAGTATATAACAAAGCAAATGACAACAGACTAGGGCGCCCATGCAGACATGTCGGATCTGGTGTCGCGTCGTAACCACCGCACATCCAGTAAATATTGCGGCTTGGAGACTCCCGTCTGGTGGTGCGTCAGGATGCGGAGAACCTCACCAACGTAGCGCGTCCCAGCGATGTCGATTTGGATAATCGAGCTGTCGGCTTTACGGCCTAGGGTTTTGGATGTGTTAATACGCCGTCCGTCTCGGATAAAGTAGTTGTGTGTCCGTGCGTGCCCGACGAGGAATTGTGCATTAGGAGGAGGTTCAAAGGCGGAACGAGCCACGATGGGAGGGTCGGGGTACGACGATGCGTAGAATTCAAGTAGATCGACTTGCACGGACTCGTCGAGTTGCGCGTTTGCTGATGGTCCAAGAGAGAACCAGATTCCTACTGAATTGGCTTTAGTAGGAGTAATGCCTATGCAAAGTTCGACTCACCGTCTTCCGAAAGTGTTTCAATCTCAGCAGCCATAGCCGCGAGCGTGCCGCGCGTATCTAAATCGCTAGCTAGGATCAACTGTGCATTGTCGGCAATGCACTGTTCCTCTGGCGATAGAGGGCCCTCTTGGGTGGCGTATTTACGGAGCTGCAAAGAAATGAACTCCGGGACAGAAGAGGACTATAACGCACGAGTTCGCGGAGACGCGCGTCGCGAATGAACTCTCGGAGGAAGGTTACCTCAAGTTCCCCGTTCCCATGATTATTGGTGTCATAGCTTTTGAGCAGCTTGTTCAGCCGCTCAAAGAGGAAGGTCCAGAATCCATAGACGGGTCCAAAATCGCGGATGGTGCGGAAAATATGTGTAATGTAGTGGAAGTTCGGTTTGACCAGGGTCGGATGATTCTGCGCCGTTGAGAAACCCCATAAATGAGCGCGCCAGGTAGCGCACCTTGAAGAATCCCTCTAAATATTCCTCCAGAAGATGCTGAGCGCGCGGAAGAGCGGCTAGATCGACGGTTCCGGCCAAGATAATTTTGCAGAATGTCGCAAGTTTGAGGAAGATGTCGACGTCGTCCTTCAGCATACGTATGGGCTTTGGAGGCGGTTTGGGCGTCGAGTCGCCTTTCTTCCGCTTACCGCTGGCGATGCGCCTGAGGCGGGCTTTCTCGTGCTTCTCCCAGTTGCGTTGCGACTTTTCAAAGTCGCTCAGTATGGCGGTCCAAATGCACTTTTATTCCCCCGCAAAAAAACTTTGTATTTTGGGCTTTTCCGCTACAATTTAAGCCTTGGTGCGGTATCCGCAACATTCTGACAGTCGGTCTAGAAAAGTTGCGGTAAAGTCGGTTCCCGCAACTTTTTTCGAAATGCTTCCGCAATTTTTTTTTTCTTGATGCGCAAAAATTTGTGTCCGCAATTTTTTTGCCGCAACATTTCTTCCCGCAACATTGCGGGACTTTAGCACTTGAGCCCCTATGTTGCGGGAGTTTGGCAGTTGCGGGCGGTTGCGGGACCAATGCGGGAGTTGGAACAGGTGCGTGACAGACCGTGCGGGAGTTCGACTCCCGCATGTGCGGGACCATGCGGGAGTATTGCGGGACCATTGCGGGACCTGCGGGAGTTTATCTGAGCCCGGCAGGGACGAGCAGGAAGTTGTTTACCTTTGGGATATTTACGTGTCGACACAAAGATTCCGGGCTCATACAGCACCTCCAGCTCGTCGACGGTCAGCTCAAACGAGTGCTGGAACTGGTCAGCGGTCTGGTCGTTTGGTCCCGGGGACAGGTCGGTTGGGAGCAGGTTACGCGGCCGATAGCTTTTAATCTGTCAGAGACGTGTCGTAAACAGGAAACGCGCAGCTACCGGAGATGTGGAGGTAGCCCCGTAACACAAAATGAGGAAACACCCGTCGTATGGGACGCCGCATCCTTGGTGCGTGTGAAGGCAAATCTGCATCTAATGAGTGGCGCCGAAACTGTGTGGTTGTCTCCGCATACCCATCCTCCCCAAAGCCCAGTCCCATCCGTAGCTCTGTAGGGTTCGGACGATCCACTGCCGTATCAAAGAACGGCCGGCCATCCGGAGCCTTCAGCGAACGCGCGATTTCGCCATCCTGGATGTCGGAGAGCTTGCCCGGAACGGAAACGCGAGTTAGGTACGCTTCGCAAGCTGTCTCGTTGTCATCGCGGTTAAGAAACTCGACAAGTTGGTGCGAGAGAGGGAGATGAGGTGCCTGGAGGATGGGCTTCGGATGCGACGACCCAGGTCGTGGACGCGCGGAGTCGGGTACGCGTTCGGGCTCATGGAAGAGCGGGAGCTTGCAGTGGCTGCAAAGGAGATTGGCCGGAGAGTCTGCGGGGAACGTGCGCCGACAGCGGGGACACATCGCACGGATCTCGATCCCGCCGTCCAATCCTAGCCTTCTGAACGCGGTTCGCAGATCGACGGGAACATCGTCCTTGCACGAGAGCAAGCTCGCCACAATGAAGATGGTCCGCAATACTTTGAACATGAGATTGCAGGCACGGTGCGGGAGGTGCCATGAGCAGTGCAGCCATGCACCCAGAAGCAAGACCGATTCCCAGAACCAAAAGCGAGACGGCTGTGCTGTGGATTGGTGCGGAAGCAGGAGCGTGAACTCCAGCGAATGCACGTCGTCAACGAGCATCTCGTCGTCGGGACTGGCGGGTACTACCGGGGTAGCGGAGGGATCGGCGTATAAGGGAGGGTCGGGCGCCGGTGGTGGAGAGGGCGGATCTGCGGACGCGTCCGACGCGTCGACGCGTCGAAAACCGGGATCTGCATTGTCGACAGCCATGGCATCGTCGCTCGGGGTGTGGTTGGGGGTCAGTGGTCGATTAGAGCGAGCGGAGATTGGCTGCGCAAGATCCTGTGTGTCTACGTCCATAGCAACAGCTTGTGCTGCATCTGGCGCCTTGTTGGCGGTGCGCCTACGCTTTGCGAGGCTTGCGGAGGAGATGACGGGGATCTGAGGCGTGGCCGCGTCGATTTGCCGCTGTAAGTCTGCCTTCTCGTGGTTTCTGAGCGTGCCACGGGTGACTTTGGGACTTCCAGGACCGCATTGGCTGCAGGGACAGGTGAAGGTCTACGCGCGGTCAGTCGGATGGAGTGGACGGGTAGCGTGTGGTAGCGCACTGGGAGGGACGCCATATGGGCTAGATGGGCAGAGGCAAGTGCGGCGAGTGAAAGCAGCGATTGGCTTATCGACGGATGGCTACACAGACTCTGTCTAGATGACCGCAGGCCATCAACACTGATCTATACAGACCTCGCTCTAGACGATCTAAACTTCAAGTTGGGTTCAATCAAGGTGTTCGTTTACAATCTACGAACGCCTACACGGGCTTCAGTAGTGGTTGTAATTACAGAGGTGAGTGTAGAGGTTTCTACGCTACAATTAGACACCTACACCGCGCATCAGAAGGGATTGCTTGCACGCAGTGAAGGTGATGGGAGTCCGAGTCGTACGCTCTGCTACATATCTTCTACTTTCCTTGAACGATATTTTCCCAAAGCTTCGAAGCCGCAGCTAGGATTGAATACCACGTCTATTCACGTCTGGCACCGGCAGAACGGCCACCGTGGCTATCGAATCGATATGGCCCAGCCCAACGGGTGGTCGGGGGCACATCAATATCCCGACTTGGGAGGGTGTTTGTGGCGGAAAGTGATTCGCACTGACTGGAAGGCTTTTGCTGTGATCTCCACTCGCTTCTCTGGATGTCGTCAAGCTTGGACGGAAGAATCGGCGTAGAAGATTATAGCCGCCGTTTAGCCGGCACATCCAATTCAAGGTTGACTCAAGGTTGACTGAACGGACTTGTGGATATGATATTGAAAAATACATCCGAGATATATCTGGATGATACGGATATGTGCTGGCTGTTCAAATTTATCGCCCTCTTTTTTTCCACGAGTGGCAACAGCGGAAGAAAGGTGGTGAAAGGTGGTGAAAACACACCTGCAGCTCTGGACGTCGATACCGTATCATATACGCGCGACAGGTATAAAAGACCTCACCAGCCCAGTGTAAACCCAACCAACACTCAGAAGAAACTAGCTCTCAACCACTCAACCTACAAAAACAATGGCTGACACCCGCTGCACCAGATGCCAAGCGAACGATACGGAGGTTCGTCCCCCCTCGTCCCAATTGCCTGCTCGCAGGCTGACCGCGATTTTACAGTGCGTTCTGGACGTTACCCAGCAGGAACGGATGTGCGTCCAGTGCGTCAAGGATGGATACGGCTGTGGATGGCCCTGAGTAGTAGATGACTTTGCATAAAGTCGTCGGACTTGTTACTTCTACGAGCCTGTCTGGACCCGAAGTTTCTTGTCACAAGTTATAGGCCTTGTTCAATTTCAGATTGTCCTCCAAAATGTCCAAAAGAGGCAAAATTTCCGGCGGATGCGCCGAAATGTCGTAAAATTGCCTTTAAAGGCTACACGCTCCGGACTTAAGTGCTGGTGGCTTTAGAAAGATCAAGATTTGCGAACTTCCCAGCGGTTAGGTGATGGGACAAGGTCAGCAAACAATTCTGCTGCCTGGTTATGCCAGCTTGACTCAAAAAATATCCACAAATGTTAAATGCGTGCAGTATGTTGAGTCAATGAACCAGATCATGTGACGGAATCACAATTCAACTTCTGACCTGGACCTGGCCATCTATTTATGCAGAAACTGTTGTAAAAGTAGGGAGGAATATTAATTATGCCGCTGCTGAAGCTAGCTTGTATACCAGTACAGATGGAATACTCTAGAATGTACTGCAGAGGTCAGTCCGAGACGCTGAGTAAATAGAAGTGGGCAGAAGGTCGGGGAACAATTATGTTCCCGCCAAATATCTAATCTAATCTCCAACACTCCCCCTCAAGCGCGAGTCGTAGCTGTCGTGTGTGTGGCGGAAACTCACGATTGCGGAAGATGCTGCAGTGAGGGAGCTGAGCGGAAACAATCAGAAATTTGTTTGTGAAAATGCATAATGCACCTTGACATTTGATTTCCGCCCATGAGATCTGCATAGTGCCCACGGCATTGGGATACTGCACCAAGTTCATGTTAGGGTGTTAAACTGCATCCAACTGGGGGTTTGGGGCACCCTGAACCTAGGAAAACTATCTGTTTGGTTCATTGATTAAAATTTCTTATGGTGTTATTTTTGGCTGTATTTGGGTAGTGGGCTTAGCTGGGGGGGTCAAAAATACGAGGGTACCATGTCCCAGTGTCAGCGACGAGGTCGGTGATGGGCTGATGGCGTCGATCAGCGGGTGATGGACGGGCTTGGATGCTAGGCGAAGGGCAACAATGAGGTAGACAAGCAGTGTCCTCGGATTTAAGACAATCTAAACCTAAAGGTACTTGGGTGTCTACTCGGGCTTTTATACGGTATAGGACAAAGGAGTTCAGGGATCGGGCGTTCAGGGTTTAAGCATAGCATTGAGGGGGACGTGGACAAAAATTCTTCGAGCCGTGCCCGAGATGCCTTTTTGGAACGGTCCTGTGGCGTTCGTTGGACGTGGATGTCACCTACCTTATGAATTTCACAAGAATTCATATCCCCAGTCCCGTGGACACAGGATCCACCCGATATTCCAGTGAATGGTCCTTTTTCATACCATTGTCTGATTGCATCAATTTATCATTTTATAACCCCAATTCTGGGTCAGTGAATTTCATAACCAAAGACACGTGCACTGAATTGTGATGGGGTGAATTTACCTGGTTGGCAAAAAAAAAAAAGGATAGAAAATGGAGGAAATAACCGAGGCCCACTTATTTGAATATCTGGGAGTATGGTGTGCAAGGTTTAGCATTGTGCCTGGCCATTGAGGGTACAATGATCTAGCCCAACATGACACGAGGCCACTCCCTCCCTTACTTACTTCCTCATGCCTGAGTGGTAAAGGTGTTGGCCTCATTTTCCATGTAATGCAGAGATGCCCTGTTCAAACCAGACTCAGGCCATTTCTTGACTTATAATATTTACGTCCTTCTGCAGGCAAAACATTAAAAACACTTGATCACCAGTTGTGATGGCACCTCTCACAGATCTTCCCTGAATTTCACCGCAACTTGCAGTGAAAATGACCGGAAAAGGGTGTGAAAAAAATGGTATGAAAGTCATACCCTTTAGCGGCATACCCTTTAGCGGCCACAGTGTGGTATCGTTGCAGTTTGACTGTGAATGGCCGTGGCGGCCGCAGCCTTGACAGGTGAGCTGTGGGTTGTATGAGGAGCGGGTTGCGCTACTGTTGCGCGATGCACTCGGAGTAGAGCGCTGGGTAGTGAGCGCGACTTCATCGGAGTCGGGCTTGGCTTGGCGGCGGCGGCTCTGCTCGACGATGCGAGCGACGAGCCTAGAAGCATCCGTCAGTGCGCTCGTGTTGAGGCCCGAAATAAACGAATTCCAGAAGATCCGGAAGCGACGTCAGGAGGGTGATGGAGAATTCGGGGTCGGAGAGCGGGGATGACTGTGCTGCGAGCTGGGTGCGGAGGTTGGTGAGGGCACGGATGTGTTCCTCGACACTGGAACCATCCTCGCACTTTAATCTGAGAGACAAGTAGGTACGCCTAGTATAAAAAAATCACCGGCCTTCTTTCATGTGCGCCTATTGTCGGAGGCGACAACTCGCGGGGCCGCCTTCGGCGGCCCCACTCGTGCCACCTGCTCCGGCGCTTCAAAATAAATATACTCCTTTTTTAACATTCCTTCAGGAGTATTGTAGCATAGAATTATCATAGCAGTATGTCGGTGTTATCTAGCTACTTTTAGTGACAGCTTCCCACAAAGCTGCAACTGTTGCGGGACAGTTGCAGTTTCCCGCATCTGATTGCACGAAAGTGCAACTGTCAACGACTTTGACAGTCGCAGTCACAGTCTTTTTGTCCTCCCTCGGTTTACATCCCCCTTGCAGAATAGTTGCGAGGTCATCCCAACCTAGTTATTGATGTTTCGCCACTATACAACTTGAAGAGGAAATGCAAAAGGTAATAAATAAATATATTTCCTCTCCACTCAAAACATAGTAATGTACTCAAGAAGTTATGAGGTACTGGTGAATAGCTCTGAAAGTGCACTGGCCTGGAAATCTCATTAATTATGCCAGTCAAAAGCAGATTGATATACAGCACCCCGACATCACAAAAAAGGTTCAAAGCAGATATGGTGCTGTTAGACCATACTACACCGGATATGGCGGAGCTCTGGCTTGTAAGGTCCCTTATGGACCTATGAGTCGTATAAGGAGCACCGGTGCATGGCACTATACTGTAGTAACTAGACCTTAAGTTCAAGTAATCCGTAAGATGGCCCGCTGAACTGAACCCCTGCAATTGCGTAATGTGTAAGGGCAGAAGCTGAACGTCTTATGCAATATGGCCAAAAAAGGAAATTTCTGGAACAACAAAATCATTTTTTTTTCCCCAGACTACAGAATCAAGATGCATCCCAGGAGCACAATGAATACAGCTTGTTGGCAAATCTTCTTGCACTTCCCGCATTCCAGCTCCACCGGCACAACAACCTCATCACTTCCCAACTGGCTGAACTGAGCTTCGGTAATTGTGTAATGCGTAAGAAGGTCCGCTGAACTTGATATTTGCTAAGTTAAATCCGTAATGCGTAAGACCCTCTGAACTTAAGGTCTAGTTACTACAGTATGGTATGTGGGTATAAGAGGTGGTGAGCCCATGTACAATTCCGCCTTATGCTACCATACGCGATGGGTGCCCACCATACGCGGCCATACGGGGCGGCATCCCACCATATGAGACTGAGAAAAGACCCGATTCCTGCCTTCTGGCTGTACGGACGTCGTAGATTAGCGATAATTAGATATTACTAGCTGAGCCAGGCAACTTTGTGATGACAAACATACCGAGAACCTACGCTAGGTGGGTGTCAAAGGCCAAAGATGAAGTCTCTCAAGCGCTGACCCGTGTAGCGGTTGAATGCCTGGGTTTCCGCCACGCAGAGGCCCTCGGTTCGACTCCCGTCCGGTCCATTGTTTGTGGCTATGTGAAGCACAGCCTGTAGCCTGAGGAAGGCTGTGCGTTTTCTTGTGACGACTGTAGCTGGAGTCTCGTGAGCTGTTCTTTCTTGTCATCACTTTCCATCTTCTCGACACCACTCGACTTCACCTCCAAACGCAATTTCTCATGGCGTGCACCCAGGAGACGGCCGAAGGCCGCCTTCTCCCCCAACCAGAATACAATCGTCTTTGCCTTCTTTGGGTGGTCGAACGAAAGCGAAGGAGGAACAAGACTCGTCAATTGCTTACCTGTTGGGACTGTTCACCATATCTGTTTGGGTCCCGCCATACAGCACCATACGCCGCCATACCAGGCAAGGATGGGTCGCATGTACGGTGCATATGGCAGTATATGGTGAGCGGGTACCATATGTGCCCATATGCCCCATACTGTAGTATTTTAATCATTTCGTCGCCAAAATCTTGTGTGACGGAAATTTTAAATCACAAAAATTGAGAAAGAATTCCTGAGCACATCAAAAAATTTCGTCAGGGCCCCTTGTGACGCGTGACTGACGAAATGATTAAAATACTACAGTATGCGGACTTATGCACATATGGTTTGGGCCTTTTTTGTGATGGAGGGTTACAGGCAGACTCCCCGCGGCATAGCAGCCCCTGCTGCATAATACCACCCCAGCAGCTGGTATACAGCACCTCTGGAGGATGCTATACACCCTCCCATTACCACAGCATCACCTCCATAATTCAGCCCCCCCCCCGGTGCGGCTGATCCTCTTGGGGGTGCTGATATGGGGGGTGCTGCAAAACAGCAGCTTTTTCCGGATATCCGCACCTTGAGGGTGCATTTCAGCCCCTTCTCTTCCCACAGTGCCAGTGCCCTCCAAACTGCTCGACAACGACAAGGCGGACGAGGCTGAGGTGGTGTACCATTTCGGCGCGGTCGCACACGAATCGGGGCTCGAGTTCTCTCTCGTTGACGCCTGGAAGCGGGATATGGGAAAGTGTGCGGCGAGGGGAATGTTGCAGATTCGGGGCATCCCAGATGCTCAGCCCGTCAAGCCGCGCAAGTCCGAATACTCTTACTGAGATGGAGATGGCCTCACTGTAGTAGACGTGTTTCTTGGTGACAGACAAATGTTTTTTCTTGGCTCTGCACTAGTCACCTCCGCACTCTCCCTCCTGAAACAGCTTTCCGCAGGGCTCACAGAGTCCGCTTATGGCATCTTGATTGCAGTTTATGCACGTTCCCACACAAACTCCACCGGTGCGGCGCTGGTCGTTTGGGCCGAGGTCATCGTCGGAGCTCTTAAGCAATGGCGCTGGAATGCAATCAAGGGGGTGGTTCACGGCTCGTGAGCGGTTGACATACAAATGAAGGATTTCACAGTCATTACTTGCTCGGGGAAGGATGCGAGGTTGATTGTTGTGATGAAGGATGAGCGCGGGAACAAGCAATGTGAGGTTCGAGTTTGCGATCACACTCCGGTTAGAGATATGCGCATTAGGGTAAACGAATGCCTTCCGCCATTCTTACGCTGTACTTATATACTAGTACAGTGAATGGCAACAGAGTGGAGCTGTGATTGGATGGATGTGTGCTCTGCCCTACCTGCTAACTGCTACGCCATGTTCACGCTGTCGACATCCATCCAACAACCGCCGGACTTTTCAAAATCGTTGTTTTGGAACACCCGGCGCCAGGCAGGGAATTTATGGGGCCCCCCGGACGTCGTCATAGTAAGTATTGACGCTAGAATTGAGGCTCCGGATCGAATTTAGGATCCTCATCACCACCGAACTGTTTGTTAATCAGTAGGAGACACTCTACACTGCGTTAGGTTAGGATTGGAATACGATTTTGTTAATTGCCAGCACCTGAAGGGCATCTCCAGCTCTGACTGAGGTATCCCTAAACTATCAACAATTATGTTCCGGCCGAATATCTAATCTAATCTACAACAGAACCAAACAGGATCTGGGAGCTGCTGCTCTATGCCGTGGCTTCTGCTTCCGATCTGGGTGGAAGGAAAGGTAATCATAGGCTCGCTCGCGGTCATTCTGAACTTACGGACGATACAGGAGACCCTAGCGTTCCGAATCACTCATTCGAGTCCCATTGGCTCCCCGACCTGCTGGCCAGATTATCATACCCTAAAGCGAGCTTGTTCTAGGTAGCATTTTGACGACCCAAAGCATCCCACGGCGCGAGAAGCACCCGGCGTCAGCTGTTTGCTCCACATGGTCGTTTCCCCACATCCTGCTTCCCCGCCGGGACCAACCAGATGCGAAAGCACACACAAAATCAGATACAACACATTCACGTCTGATACCGCAAATATCAGCAGATGCAACACATCTGGTTGCCAGATGTGACACAAACTCGTCGGCCGGCATAGGAGTGCCGAGCTTGCCATCAGACTCAAAAAATGAGCAATCAGCCTGAATTCCTCCCCGCGAAGCTGTTAGGCCTCGGTTAGGGTTAGGATTAAAGTTAGGGTTAAGATTGGTTCGGATTATGGTTTATAGGTACATAAGAAAAATGTTAGGGTTAGGATTGGTTGTTAGGGTTAGTTTTCTCTGTTCTCTTGGATGGTTAGGGTTAGTGTGCCTTAGTGGGATCATGAAGTTATGTGTTGCTTTTGCCATTGACAATTTGCCATTGACAATTTGCATGTCATGTAGCTTCGGCATTCGATGGCAATCAGCGGTTGTTGCTGGCATGAAAAACTGTGATGGCACGAGATGCGACACTTCATTTGCTCAGCGGCGACATGTGTCGCATCTAAAAATGTGTGTGCTTTCGCATCTGGTACATCCTCCTTCCCCGCATGTGTCATTCCCGCATATAAATCCGGGGCACTTTCGTCCCTAACCACGGCTTCCCTGCTCCCGCCGAAAATGCCCTCGTTGAAGTCGTTGCTCCTCGCCGCTGCGCTTACTCTCGGCGTCCTGGCCACGCCCTCCGCCGTTGAGCCTGTCCCGGCCAACCTCCTCGGCGACGTCATCAACGCGCTCAGCTTGGGGCTTGTTACCGACACCAACGTCTTCATCACCGTGCGCCGCTATCCTCCGTGCCCTATCCGCATTTTCCAACACTCACAACCGGCAGCTGGACACCCTCACCACCAACCTCGTCACGTACGCCTTCCACGCGTCCTGCCCGCTCCCGACTCTCAATCACATTTCAATTTTCTAGCATCAACTTTGACGCCAAAAACGTCCTCCCGTTCGAGCTCACCATCGACACCATAAACGCCACCGCCGGGCTCAACGGCACAGTCTACTCGGCTTTCACACACGACTTTGCCGCCCACCCCGTCGTCGTTCCCGGCTTTGGCGGCACCAAGAACTCGGGCAACCTCACTAACGTGCGAGGCGTCCCTCGCTATCATCCCGTTCGAGGTGCTGGATTTGATGAATGTTGATGTGAATGCCCGGTGAGCAGGGGCGATTGGACGGATGCCAGGGGAATTTGTGGCTGATGCAGAACGAAAGCGCGTTAACGGTGTTTGGTCTCGGCGGCGTCCCGTTGAGCATCACTGGGTTGAAGCAGGCGAACGTTCCAACGACGTGGGTCTGGTCCCTCGTCGATATCTGCCCCCGCTGATCTGCCATACAGCTACACGCTCGATCTCAGCTAAAAGTCAGAAACAACAAACAAATGATGTCTTTCTAGGGTGTTGCAATCAACTTAACTGGGTATTCAAGCGAATTGTACACTTTTTGGGGTCGGAATCTTGTTTTGTGACGAGGCAAAGGCCCGAAGCGCCGACTATATACCAGGAGTACATAAACCGCGACGGGAAACCAGCAGGTGTGGCGCCGCCACTATAGCATGTTCCCATTGCTGCCCGGATCCGTGCGCCACTGAGCGCAGAGGTCGGTGACGTACCCACCCTAGCAGCTCCGTGAGCTACGAGGTATACCAAGACCAAGAAGCACCTCACCTGTTTACCGCTGTCTTGCCCCTCGTTGCATTCGCTGATGGGGCGGCGTAGCAGCCGTCCGCAGTTGTCGTCGAACTTCCAGCTACACCTGTGCGTATTTTCGTTTATCCCGGGGTGGCGGGGCGGGAGAGGATGGAGGGAAGGAAGGAAGCCTACCCGTTGAGAGCAGTGGCGCTGAGGTAAATAGTGACATCGCCGTAGTCGTAGTTCCTCTGCACATGTTCTGGGTAAGCCGGAATCACTACTGCGCGGCATGGTGGGCACCGACCTGGACGACTTCTCCGTTGCTCACGCTCGTACCGTTATCGATGTTGATCCTGAGCAGAGGCTTAGATTTGAAGTGAATGGCCGCGGACACTTACTTGCAGAAATCGTCAATGACGGAGTTGAGTATATCCACGCTGGTCTGGAAGGCTTGTAAGACGGAGTTCCACACACATTATATTGAAGACGAACGCTGGTGCCCGCGTTGTAGCACGTCAATGCTTCAGCACCATAACGTTTCTCTTGCTCGACTTGGGGAAGCGCGAGAACGGAGGTGAGGAAGGAGAGCGCAACGGCTACGATGGTCGAGAACTTCATATTTGGCGCCGCCAGCGGCCCGAGGAGGGAAATTGAACAGGGAAGTTAAGCGCGGGGAATTCCTGCCTCTCAGCTTTATGGCTTCCTGTCAGCAATTGTGAGGATCCGGAGTAGCGTTGAGCGGATCTTGTTTAGATACCGGACCATATGCATGGACTAGCGCAGGGCTAGGCGGCGCGCAGGCGCCGACCGCGGATTATTAGCGCTGCATCATCGGTTGGGGCACCGCGAGCCGCAGGCGCCGCTGGGCCGCCGATATTTCGTATGCTGGCTGGTTAAGTGTGGTTGCAATGTAGCGCAAAGAGGAAGAGGTTTGATGGCAATGTACCTACATCCCCGTATCTGTACTTTTTCTTCTTTTTAAATCCAAACTGTTGATTTATGTGAAACCTGTACTTTAGTGCGCGAAACGAGTGTTCGTTTGCGCTCCGACCGGGGAGCCGGATGAGGTGGTCGAAGCAGGAGCGGAGGAAGACCGTCCCATCCTATACCGCCGGGAGGGAAAAGTCGAGGGAGAGGTGGTCTTGAGGACAGCATTGACGATGCGCTGGCAAGGTGTACGTGTGCTGCCAGTGCTGGGCGGCAATATGATGTGACAGAGCTCACCTGGCGCGGAGCGCAGAGTGCTTTGAGCCCATCGTGGACATCGGAAGCAAGAAGGCCTTCGATGGTCACATCACATCACCAAATTGGGCGCCAGTTTACAAGGGACCTGCCATCCCCTTGTAAGCCCCAAAAGCGCCTATAAGCCGCTGTAAGGTTTATAGTGTTGTTATAACCGAGTAGTCAAAACAGCAAGCCGTTACAAACCCATTATAAACCTGGTAAGGCTTATGGGGTTTATAGGAACTTACTCGCCACTTACAGGTGTTTATAAGTACTTATGGATCTCCGAAGGGCTCGCGGCCACCAGTAGGACTTTCGGAGCTTGCAAGGGGGTTGTATGCACCTGCGGGTACAGCAGGTCTTACCACCATCGCAATCCCTGCTCGAGCTTGCAGCCACTTTGGATATCGGCAAGGAGTACTAAGCATTTGCAAGCATGTAGGTAATTACAGCGTATTAGAAAGTGTATTCGAGAGAGTATGCGAGAGCGTATTCGAGACAGTATCAGTGAGTACAAAGCTGGAACGTGCGGATGCGATGGTCAAACAGTGGTCTTGTAAATGCAATGGTCAAACAGTGCGTGGATTGTATGCGAGGGAAGAGAGCTACAAATTAAGTCAGTAAACGCGTCGATTAGCCCGACCGGACATCGCACCAGTAAAGAACGTAGCAAGCAGTTTCCACCTATAGTTCCCACCAACCCCCTCATATTAGAGCGGGCATGGGGGGGTGCCCGCTCTAACTTGAGGGGGCTTTTCGCGATTTTGAGTGCAGGGCATATCTTCGCTATATCTTCAGGTAACTTGGAGGCCTCCGGAGGTGGTTCGAACCCGGACGGGGCCAGGCGGGCGGGAGAAGATGATCGGCGCTGTCAGACGTGTGGGCGCTGACGTCCCGACACCCGCGCTCATCGTCCTGTCCCGCCCATCGTCCCCGACACCGCGCCCATCGTCCCCGACAACGCTGCCATCAAAAAAATCAAAAGTTCCTAAATAGGCTACAATGCGTGTATGTACTGTTAGAATGATGTATTGTGGCCCCGTTGTCAAGATACAGAGCATTTTGTTTAAACATCATGGATGGACCTGGACTTGGTGGCGGGGGTGTCGGGCAACCCATTCCCCGACATGCCCGCCATCAAAAAACATAAAAGTTGCGCACTGAGTAGAAAACCCTCTGGGTACAAACCGCATTGTCTGAATCGGCCCCGTTGTTGAGATACGGGGAGTTCGGTGAATGTCACGGACAGACATAAGAAAATTATTTCCTATTTTGGAAAACATTTTTTGGGGAATATGTAGCCCTTCCATCTCGCTTCCGAACGCCCTAGGTTTCGTGGTAAACACCCCTCCCGTTGTGGAGATATTCAGCAGACACTGATCACTGGGTTTCAAGGGCATATCCCGTCCCGCTGAGAAGCATGAAATCCTTGTTTTGCAGAATCAAAACAGAGGAAAGTTGCGCGCTGCCTCCCTGACCCCTCCTGCGCTGTTTTCACCAAATTTTGTGGAGAGAACATTGAGATATCGCGTGTTCTGTCTCGGGTGCATCACGGACAGACGGAAGATCATGGATGGACACAACATATTCTAACCATCTAGGCCCCTTTCCCTACTATTGACGGTTGACAAACACAACATTGGGTATAATCTTTATTTGTTCGCTTTGCTGTGTATAACTGGCTTCACCCTTCTCTGCGGAGACTGCATCCAGGCCCAAGCATGGTCAATGCACAATACCAGCATCCTGTGTGCTCGACCACTGATGGTTATATCATGTATAATAGTTTCTAGTCCTTGTTAAGCTCATTTCTTACCCTGCTTCTCAGATATTACGCAGCAGAGTCATGGATGGACAACCTATCATGGTTGGACATCCCAGGAACATGTTCCTCATTTGTATCAACATACAGCAGACAGATGTATATTGATGTCTCAGATATAGAACATAACACCATTCATAGCACATGAGTATATATCAGCCATATCATGAATAACCAGAAGTACAAGTGTGCACCGGCTGCTGCAGCATTCTGGAGAAACCTCACCTCAAGTCAAGACATGATAGTGCCAGACCCATCCCCTCCCAAGCTCAGTAAGTGTTTTCCTGGGACCGATGTAACATCTGAGGCCCTCAATACCAGTGTGATCTGTCTGATTTGGTGTGACTGGAAGCTGATCAGGCTTCAGCACACTCCCCTATCGATGGCTGGACCTGTAAATTGCAGGGTGGGCTCTCCTGTGCTATTTCCAGAGGAATATCTACTTTATTTGGCATTCTTAGGGCATCCATACAAGCATTTTCCATTAAGCCTGAAAACCTGATCAGACATCCAGCAATTTACCCACAAAGGAAGCTGTGGTGTATTATTTGTGCAAGGCCTCTTGGGGCTTGAATCCACCATCTGAAGGTGTTACCACCTATTCTGGCATCGGGGAACACCTGTATTCCGTGTCATGAAATGTGTCACAGTTGGACAAACCAAAGCCGTCTCTGAGGATACATGGTGGAGACATTATGGTCATGGACTGGTCTATAGCTACTTGAGAGTGTATAGAGCCCTTCTATGGCTCTTTATAAATCCTGCAATGCTTTTATAGGTCTCCCAAGTCTGAATATGTCCAGAACCCGGCTTCAACACCAATTTTACATCTTAAATCAAGTCCAGGGAGTGAGGGATAAGATATAATACAGCAAAACAACATGTATCAGGTAGTCCGGAGGATCCTTGTCCCTTCTAGAAAGTTTTATCCCGCTGTGCAAAGGATTACCAAAGAAATGGCCTAAATGCACGTATGGTACCTAAGTGCAAACTGTGAGCTTCCTCATCTCTCGGATGTAAAAAGTTAAAGTTGCCTGTATTGAGCGGCCGCTGTATATAGTCTGTTTAGGTACCAGAGCCACCCTGGAAACCACAGAAATTAATCCTCCAACTTTGTCTGATCCCTTGGAATACCATAATCAGTACTTATCTTGCACAAAGAGATTAGGTTGTGTCAAGAGATCCACTGGCCTGATAACCGCGCATGCATGTACAAGAGTCTGGTGCATATATATAAGTAGTTTTCTGAGGTCATTTGCCCTTATCATGGTCAAGGGGAATTGGTAGGAGCTCCCCCATTTGTCATAGTCACATCCTCATAAGGATGGCTGTAATACCCATGAATGCACAATTCCGTCCGGAATAGTTTGGAATGTAATAATGAACTAATACAACTTTAGATCGGGCAAATATCTGATCCCAGTATTGAGGGAGAAAATCTGTGACTGGAGATCATGCCTTATAGATATTGCTTTCCTGTCAGTGGATTGTGGTATAAGTAGGATAGCATCACCATTTTGGCATGTAGATACTATATAGCAAACAAGGGCCGGATAACTCTCCGGGCCACAAAGATATGGAGGCACCAACATACACCACTGGTCGCATTGGATCACAATGCCTTGACGTCACACCGACCTAAAAACTCAGAAAATGCACTGAATGAAAGCTATTCAACGGCCCACCAAAGCAGAGAAGCTGGCATCAACCCTATGATGCACAATGAAATGCCCTGTCCATCCGTGATTGATGTCATGGATGGACATTACAAATGGATTATATGCCTGAATCTTGGGAGAAATGCCATATTTTGTATCAAAGCTGATAAAGTGTAGATTCAATGGCTTCATTATGCAACCAGCCTCACTGTAGAGCCCTCTACTGGCACGGTATGAGCTTGTGTCCATCCATGATTGGTGTCTCTCCGGACTTTTGTCATAATGGGTACTTTGACTATTGCTGTGCATAAGATGTATCATTATTGATTAAGCATACTGGAAAGCTGATATCTTGCCGATTGGTCCAGTAGCTTGATGTCCATCCATTCTTCCATGTCTGTCCGTCATTGTGTGTGGTCTTCCTACGGTCCAATTTATATGCAATCTATTAGCTTTAAATAGTAGTGGCTTGGGACAGGCACTCAAGCGGAAATATGGCAGGTCCGTGGACACTGTCTATCCATGATCTTCTGTCTGTCCGTGATGCACCCAAGACAAAACACGCGATATCTCAACGGGCACTGCACGGAATTTGGTGAAAACAACACAGAAAGGGTCGGGGAAGTGGTTCGCAACTTTCCTCTGTTTTGAGTTTGCAAAACAAGACATTCATGCTTCTCAACCGGACGGGATATTGCCTTGAAACCCAGTGATCAGTATTTGCTCAATATCTCCACAACAGGAAGGGTGTTTACTATGAAACAACGCGCGTTCGGGCCCAGGATAAGAGGGCTACATATTCCCTGAAATATTTTTTGAAAAATATGAAATAATTTTTTTGTGTCTGTCCGTGACATTCACAAAATATCCCGTAGCTCAACAACGGGGCCGATTCAGGCAGTGCAGTTTGTACCCAGGGGGTTTTCTACCCAGTGCGCAACTTTTATGTTTTTTTGATGGCGGCCATGTCGGGGATCGGCTGCCCGACACCCCCGCCACCAAGTCCAAGTCCATCCATGATGATTTACAGAAACACCCCCGTAGCTCAGGAACTAGGCTGTATTTGAGACTTCTAACAGTACATATATGCATTGTAGCCTATTTAGGAACTTTTGATTTTTTTGATGGCGGTGTTGTCGGGGACGATGGGCGCGGTGTCGGGGACGATGGGCGGGACAGGACGATGAGCGCGGGTGTCGGGACGTCAGCGCCCACACGTCTGACAGCGCCGATCATCTTCTCCCGCCCGCCTGGCCCGTCCGGGTTCGAACCACCTCCGGAGGCCTCCAAGTTACCTGAAGATATAGCGAAGATATGCCCTGCACTCAAAATCGCTAAAAGCCCCTCAAGTTAGAGCGGGCACCCCCCCCCCCATGCCCGCTCTAATATGAGGGGGTTGGTGGGAACTATAGGTGGCAGTTTCATGCGATGAAATCTAAGGTGTGCGTTAGCGTTGTGCAGGCCTCAAGCACTCGCTATACGCACACGAATACAGGCGCCCAGTCGGCGCGACGGGATCTACAGCATCGTCAGCGAAGGGAGTATAGAATGGGAAGTGGCTCACCGTGAGGTTGTCGACGAACGTTGGTCCTACAAGCATGTTAGTAGACGTTATGCGGGGAGTATCGAGAACATACCAAGAAAATACAGCATTGAAGAATAATTCTGTGGTCATTATAAGCTAGAGCCGAAGCTAAACGTAGAACGCACCAGTCGTGGTTTGGTCGCCGCGCTTCGGGCCTCCAGACGACGCTGTTTCGCCACCTCGCTTTCAAGCTCTTCGTCTGAGTCGTCGTCGTCGGTCTCGCCGGCGGCAGCAAAGGACAGCCCCTCAAACACCTCCCTGGATGACGGCGTTAGCATAGTATCCAATTCGAAAGACGTCCACTTACTTCTTCAGCCAGGCCAATGTTTCGGCCGCCCATGCCGGGTTCTCCTTGAAGATCTCCAAGATGAGCTTGTACAGCTCTGCGAAGTCGTACTTGTATTCGCGGTCGTTGCGCGACGCGACGGAGCTGATGGCAATGCGTATCTGAAGAGGTTAGTAGACGCGGCGCACAGAATGAGCGCGTACATGTGTTACCACATACGCGACCAGCTCGGGGCAGATGTCTTGAATGCAATAAATGGCAGCGTTGGAACCCCTTGGGATGGTGCTGCTCCCGCTGACGGCTTTGGCGCGAGACAGAAGAACGAGACGAAGGCCCTGTTCCCAGCAATGAGTATTCGTCGAGCGGTGTTAGATGGACGTACTCGAACAACACCGCCGCCGCGGAGGAAGTTCTTCTTGTAGTCGATGGGGTCGTATCCATCGTCGGGGTAGCAGAACGATGGCGGTGACTTGCGGCTTGGGTGGTATTTGTTGCGAGCCAGCAGTTCTTCAATCCTACGCAAAGTTAGCAAGGAATACCGGTCGCAGTTACGCATACTTGAGCCGCCGGGCACTAAGTAGAAGATTGTAAGTACACGGTGCAACAGTGACGAACACGAGGACGAACCTAGACGCAGGTGGAGGAGGCCTGGATAGCGTCAGGACATGGATATATGCGCTCCAAAATGTACGTAGGCGTCGGCGGGTTGAGGGCGACCCCAGGTAATGGGAGGAAAGTGGAGACGGTCCTCCATCGGCATCATCAGCAGACGAAGGTCGCCGTGGGTGAGCCCGCGACGCGATTTGGGGTCGGTGCCGTCGATCGCAGGTACAAACACGTCACCGCGCTGGGGAAGGAGGAGGACGTGGAAGTGGGTCTTGAAGGTGTTCGTGTCCTGGGTCATCGCGTCTTTATGCGAGTCGCACAGCTGCCCATCGATGAGTAGAAGATAATGCGAGAGAAAATAGACGCACCGCTGCAATCAAGCTGCTCCAGCGCTCGGGATGGTCCTTGTCGAGGTAGGGGAGGAGCGGAGCAAAGTCAATGCGTCCAGTCGCCAGGACCCGGTCGAAGATTGCCGCAAATTCGGCTGCTTTCTCCCTGGAGTAGTCGGTGAGCACTGGAACGAGGTGTAACGGCGGCGACGTACGATGCGGGTGCTTGTGCAATGAGATCCTTCCCAGCTTCGTCGAAAGACTTGACTGCGCCCCATTCCATCCATTTGCGGACATCTTCGCGGTCCCAGCAGCCGCCGCGCGCAGAAAACTTGCCGAGGAGGAGGAACTGCTGGCCTGCATCCCGACGGTCACTGGAGACGTGTTAGTTCTCCGCAACAAGTAGGGGAAGGTCGGGGCGTACGGGTTCCGTGGTGGGGTCGCTCGTTTACGCTTCCCCGCGGCTGTAAAGGTCGCTGGCGCTTCGGGGCGAGGGACGGCGCCGGTTGTCTGATAGACGAGGTTCAGGTTGGCCAGCTGGGTGGAGGTGAGGGTCGGGAGAGAAGTGGGAGAGTCGTCGGGGGCGTCGGGGGCGTTCATGAGAGAGGAGGGAAAGAGAGTGGTGGTGGTGGAACGAAAGGAAGAGAGGCACGACGCGTCACACATGTGATTGCACTTTTTAAAGGCGCCCCAACCTTCCTCGGATGTAGTAGGGCTCTCTGAGCTCTAGGAGGGTGTTTTATAGTGGCCGAGACACGTCGAAAATACAAAATTGAGCTTTTTCTCCGATGGACTGGGCGAGAGGTAAGTTATCAAGTCGTCACTCCAAGAGATCCTCATTTTGACTCGGGGCTCTGTTTCTAAGGTCCAAAATGTACAGTAGGTAGTGTACAAGGGTTCATTGAAGAGATATGCATTGCTGTTTATTAAGTTTGAAGCCCGGATTACAAGGAAAATGAATGTTCGCCAAAACAAAAAAAAACATGATTACAGCGCGCCCAAGCCTAACCGATTCAACGCTGAATCGTTACCCACAAGCTCCTCGTCCTCCGATTCTTGCTGCTCATCGTCCTTGCCGTCGTCCTCTTCTTCTTCTGAGCCCGACGACTCGGCTACAAAGTCGGGATCCTCCTCTTCCTCATCTTGTTCCTGCTCGCCCTCGCCGTCAACCTCGCCCCTCAAGTTCCGCTGGCGCCGGTGGCGGATTGTGTTGTGCTTGTGCGGAGCTTGACGAGACGGGACCGGGCTCAAAGGTAGATGTCGGCGCCTTCTTGGCTGGACGTTGGTGGCCGATAACATTTTCGTGGAATCGCATGAGCATGTCGCGGTCGACAACCCTGAATTTAGTTAGCTCGGCCGCGAGTGAGCATGAAATAAATGTACATGTTAACAAAGTGATATGCCCAGTCTCCTTTGTCGTCGCAGTCGCGTCGTATGAACGAGGTCGGGAGGTATTTCTTGGTGCGACCCCACGCAAACGCGGGTATGAGATGTGCTCCTCGGACGACATCGGCGGGGTCGATAAACCCAAATGCGTCCGGATCCTCGTGCGATACATAGTGGACAGACGGGAACCTCTTCCTCTCCAATCCGCAGTCCCAGGCAACGCTCCGTTGTAGCCAGCGAACCCAAAGGAACTGCATAATTTGCGCCGGCTCGTTGCTGTCCGCCAACAGGACTTTTGCGTGGAATATGCCGAGAACGCATGCGTATAGGAATGGATGGGTATCCTCGTTGTCGTCTGGGGAATGCAGCATGACAAAGCGACGCGTTCGTGGGTTAACAACGTCCTGGTCGCGTCGGAGATCGTAGGTGTTGTAGTTGACGCGCATAGTCGCGTGAGTGTAGAAGCGGTCGCCCTGGATGATGAGGTTTGCGTGTTGCTGCTGCGTTATCGGGTCGTCGTCCTTGAGGTTACACAGACGACGCAAAATATGGGACTTGGCCTTTGCGATAAAGTCCTAAAACAGTAATCGTCAGTATTGGGAAGCTTGGTAGAAAATTGACTTGCGACAAGTGCAGGGTCGACCGGTTCGGGTTCAAGTCGCTGGATTATGTTAGTCAAGCTCAAATCAACGAAGGCGGCAACATACGGGTGTTTTGGCGGCGCCGACCATCGTCGTCCGAATCTGAGTCGTCCAATGTCGAGTCGATGATATCTTCCAACCTCCAGTACGCCCGCTGCGAGTCGGATATGTGGTGGTGGGAGTCCTCGTCGCGCTGGACGTAGAGCGCCAAGGGCTCATCAGGGACGAGCTCCTTACGCAGACGCTGGGCTTTGCGCTTCTTCTGCGTAGTTGGTCCCGCCACCGAGTTCGAGTTTGTCTTCTTTGCCGTTTCCGGCAAATTGGACAGAGCCCTTTTGCGACGCTCCCACATGGCGCGCATGAGCCGCCGACGCCGTTCCTGCTTGGCGATTTGAGCGGTAAAGCCGCGTTTGTTGGTGCGTCGGTAAAAATACTTCACAAGTCGATGTGCAAGCTCGCCCTGAACAACGTTAACAAATGGTCAACACAGGGAAAAGAAGAACATACAATTTGCGTCGAATACGGGTGGTGCCGAATCGTTCTATGGTGTCGGGGTAGTCGGGTAAGGAATGGAACTTGTAGGTGATGGGGTTGAACGGCTTTTCGAAGTTTCTCGCCGGGATCTCTCTGCTTGCCTTTGCGAGAAGATTTCGAGGGTTGGGTGGTTGTTTCGGAGGGAGGGGGTGGTGGTTGGGGTTGGTCGTTTGACGCCGCTGCCGCTGCCGCTGCAGCAGCTTTAGCCTTGGATTTTGTCGTCGCCTTCTTGGCTCGACGCTCCTGCTCGGCGCGGCAGCTCGAACGTCTTGATGCTTTTTGTCTCGTCGGCGAACTGTCGGATTGACGCGCAGAGCTCGGTCGTCGCGCGGCGAAACAGCCGGAGCGTCTCGGTCGTGTCCGTGCTGCGAGCTCGAACATGAGCCGGTCGACGAAGTTGCTGGTGCTGAGGGAATAAACCCTCAACGACGGGAAGAATACACTATTTGCAAGTATCAGCACCAAGGTTGACAGCCTTTATGAGCAACGTACCTGAAGAATGTCCTCATAGTCTCTGGCAGCAACCTTTTTTAGCTCAGATGTGTTGCGATGAAATCGCCGAATTGTAGCCCGTCCAAACGTTGGGTTGAGACGAAAACTCTTTGCCACTATTAGCGCAAATTCTCATTCAAATGCGCAAACGTACCGTTCGTCAAATTGCCGCATGGTACCGAACGCGTCGAGCATCCGAATTAGATGAATAATGATTGCCTTTGCGACGCCGAGCTCGACTTCCGTGCAACAGGTCGGGTACGAACATGCTGAAGAGGTTGAACGGTGTCTTGTCGGTATCGAAGTTTGGAGAACGCGTTCTGCACAAGTGTAAGTCATAAACGGACAAGAAAACGTGGTACATACGCGGGTCGGGATCCAAGACTGCTTCTTGAGCATCTTGTCAACACTTGTACCTTGAATTGCGCTCCTGTTCGCAAATATAGCGCGACGCGCGTCCTCGATGGTGAAACGGCGCGGGTGGTCGTCGATGCGAATCTTTTGACGCTGTCGCATGTCGGCGTCCGTCCCCGTATTCCCGATGAGCTTTTTCTGCACAAAACAGCGGGGGCATGGGCAGCCACCCATGCTCATGATGGTCGCGAGGAGGACCCTACGTTCAAATTAGAACGAGACAATGAAAAGGCAATGAGGAACGTACTTTTCGGGGTAGTCGGCACCGTAAATGAAGAAACGCGGAAATACAAGTCGAACGAGGCCGTCAGCGCACTTGACTTTGCGTCCATAAAATCGTCGGACAGCATGCGTTCCCAGATTGCATGGATGAGCTCGCGCTTCAAGTGCGTGTAGACCTCATCCGGCATGTCGCACCCATGAGCTTTGCGATACGCGTCGAATATCTCGTCGGGCAGCTAAGAAGCCCTCAGTCAAGGCACAGAAGAAAACAGAAACCGCGTACCTTGGCGAAATAGGCTTGATGAAAGCCGCAGTTCTCCGGTGGCTTTGCGCGGCGATACTTCGAGTCGTTACCGTAGTAGATGTATTCGGGCCAAATGGACGCAGAGCCAAACTGCGCCGCTTGCGTCTCGTCCGAGAAAGACATGAACGCGACGACAATACTCTCGACGGGGTCGTCGGCTGAGGCAGGCGGTGGCGGCTGTGGAATTGCGTTATACGCCTCGAGGAAAGCGCGAGCCGTATAGAGCTCGCCGAATACGTCCTGGTGTCCATCGGGAAGGTCGGGGACCAAGAGGTGGGCGGATCAATGAGCTGCGATATCATGCCCCTTCCTCCGGCTTCTCCCGATGGAGCGTCCGCGAAGCTGTTCTGGCCACAGCGAGGAGCTCCCACGTCCCGGTAACCAGTCAGAAGGTCTCGCCGACGCCTCCCCCAGGCTGCTGTGCTGTCGTTTCCACATCTAAGCAATGCGTCGGAATTTGTTTATTCTGCAGGCGTCGCCCGCTAATTTTTTTTTACCGCCGTAAATATAGCCGTAAAATATGTTTGTCTGGGTTAAAAACACAGTGGAGCAAGAACCGAACCAGCTGCCTTCGCGAAGACAGAGAAATACATTATTCTTTTGCTGTTGGAGCTCGGATTCGAACTGGCGACCTCGCCAAAGGGGCTGATCTGACCACCCCCACCCCTCGCCGGATTTCGAGGCATGATATCACGCATTTTCTATCCGCCCACCTCTTGTCGGGGACACCAGCCGTATTAGCAGGCGGCGGTGGCGGCGGAGGGATATTGCGAATGGAGTCGTCGGGGATGTCGTTGTGGTACGGGTCATAACGGTAGGCGAAAGGCGTCAAATGCATCTTGAAGAAGCGCTCACCCTGCAGCGCTTCTCTCATCGGGTCAAGGAGCGGCCGGTACCAAACCTCCTCGACAACGAACTCGGGGTACCCAACCCGGGGATCCGATGCATCGATCCCTCTCATGAGAGAAGAGCATCGATGCATCAGGATAGAAGAGCTACCGAAGCCTTCGCGATGCATCATCCTCTCTGGCTGACCGACGGTGTTTTGTATGGTGAGATTTTCCGGGTATTGATGAGATTCGCGCTCGCTGTCATGGACGACGTTCGCGACCCGCCGTCGCTGCCATCAACAGCGAGCTCGAAAGCCCACCAAATAAATCCAGAAAAATGAGGAAAAATATCCGGAGTATGGCTGACGAGGCCCGGTACGCAACCACAGATTGAATGCTGTAATCCTCAACAGCTGTTTCCCAATTTGAAGTCCAAACATTCTGTGCCGCGCCCTTTACTAGTACAAGACACGCCAGGGCTACGCCCTGGCTTAATTTAGTTCATTATGAAGTCTGCCATCGGGCCATCTTGCAATCGACTATTCCATATTATCGAACAGCAGGAGACATCCAGACGGTTAAAAGAAGCTAGCATTCGCCCAGAGCCTTCACACTGTGTTGTGCGGGTATTTTCTGCGCGGAGTCATAGGTAAATACTAAGTAGTCCGACATCTACTGCGGATTGAAGTGCGCACGCGTCTGCGGAATCGCGGAGATCGGCGCATGTCCAGATTCGGTGCGTGTATTACGCCAGGAAAGTTCAGAAGATTGAGAGAGTGAGACCGCCTTCACATTGGGTTATTACCTCCGGTCGCTATACTGGCCAGCAGTGGGTATTAGCAAAGCATTAGACACACAAACTCCCGCAGGAATCGCATAGGGATATGATGCTGCTCGCAGCAAGAGATGGAATGGATAGGTCAGGACCTAACTAACAGAGCCACAGGATATGCTAGGATAACGATAGGTGATGCCCGCCTTCCGACTCAAGGGCACGCGAGAGAGTACTCGAGTGGTAGGATATTCGAAGACGGCGTGGGATGGAGCTTCAAGCTTCAAGTTGGATGGAGGGTCGCGCGAGGCTGAGCCACTGTGCGGTTATGGCGCTCGGCGTTCACGCAGCTGGAGAGTGGTGGAGATGGCTGGGCCCGGGCTGCATCGGAAGATGGGGCAGCATTACGGGTGGGAGAGCGATTGTGGAATGGTGGTGGGATCCAAGCAGGCTGGATCGCCTTATTTAAACGTAGGCCACGAAAGCTGTTACAACAGCAGCTGTGGGGCCACTGAGGCCATAAATGACGCGTTTTGGCTGCGGATTAACTTTAGATGGGCGCCTCAAATGCTGTTGTGGGCGCTTGGCGATGGAGCATCCTTGCCGAGTGCTGCCGACAGCGGAAAAGTTCCCGATTTAGGTTCCAAAGCTGTTGGAATCTATCCATTTGTAGCTAGGTCAACAGCTCTTGCACTGGTACGTGTAGTGTGCTTAATAGAAGAGAAACATCAACTTCGCGTAAGAGCATGGCCCTAGCAGATTCAAGGAGCCAGGGATTGGCCCATCGTTGCTCCAGAGTTCCTGACCATACCAGCCCGGTTGCGAGCATCCGCAATAAATGCGGGCAGTTTCTCCCGCTCCCGCTGGACCGCTGAGCAGAGCTGCAGCTGCAGCGCTGCGCGAAGCGTTGTGTATGCAGCCTTATTGGGTTCGTCAATCTCCTTCTCCTGCATAGTGCCGCCCATCAGTCAGCGCCGCGATGCAGGTCATTCCCGATACTGCAGTGGCGTCTTCCCCTCTCGGCATGGCGCATCGACCGTATGATTTTTTCCCGTTATATGCCGTTGTGGGGCATGGGACGGCTCCCAGTCGGAGTCTGCTGCGAGGGCAGCGACGCATTATGGATCGCGCACTGGTCGCCGAGCGCGCGCGGAAAGGGGAGAACACATAAAAGATGGGGGTTGAGCTCCCAGAAGAGCTCTCGTAGATGAGCATCGAGGCAGAGCGGCTGACGAGAGTCTCGACAAGCTAGCGATGAGACAGGATCTGTCAAAACGATCACGGAATTACCCGTTTTGGACATGGAGCCGGCACAAAAGAGATGCATTGCTCAGAACATCCGGAGGCTTTAACCACTGAATAAAAACGTGATTCATCCAGGATTTCTACTCCTATCTGCCCCCTACCCTTAGATTTTTGCCATCTTCAATTTGAGTTATCAGAGCACCCTGTATTTCGGCTATATCGGGCCACATGGGGGTCTAGAGCTTTCGGGATGTGCAGATTCGGAAGCGGGACGCCTGGGCGGTTCAGAAAATGGTGTAATTCAACGAAATCCGATGGTTCCTTCCCGAGATACGCTAGGTAAGCTACACTGAAAGACCCGAGTTCAACTGAGCGCACAGTGCACAAGTACCCCATGCCACACCTTCAGTCGATGACCTGCTGCTTCAGTGAGGGTTGCTAGATCTGATTTCGGGACAGTCTAGAGATGTTGAAGCTTGCGCTATTTACCGTGCGGGGTTCTCGGGTGCCCTACAGGCAGCAATGTACAGCAATATTTAATGAGCAGCGCGGGCTCCCAGATTAATGGCTCACGCCGTCGGCGAATTGCGCCGGAGCCATTATGCTGAGCTACGCCTCCTGAGTGCTCATTATAGCCTGTCCAAAATCGGGTGAAGGGGATATGCAGCACGCCGCATGCTGGCTCTGCTCGCATGTGATCCAGAAGCTGAGAAACCCTGGCCGGCCGGTTTCCGCTCCAGGCGGGGAGTATTGACTCAGCATAGCTAAGCTAGAATCATCAAGACAATGAGCCTGCCACCCCAGCCACAGGAATCCATCGCGCCGCCATTTCTGAGCCGCCGAAACGCGATTTCGACTGCGATCAGGGAATGATGGGGAGCAAGAAATGAAACGTGAAGGGCCGCCGCTCATGCAGACGGCTGCTTGCACGAATCCTACGCAGGCTGTAGATGGGTGTTAATCAGAAAGCCGCCATTAGGTGCCCTGCGCCGCCGACAAATATGCCGGGTGCCGTGATGAGTAAGTGCCCCGCAATGCAGCCAGTCGGCCAGAAAGGTCGGTAGAGGACATTCACAGGCATGATACAGATTGCCTAAGCGCTTCAACACAAGCTAGGGAATGGCCAGGAAGCGCGGCGGCGCAGGAACGGAGCTTTTGATGGGGCATTCGGCGGTCTCCCACGGATCCCGACGGGGCGGCGCGATGATGGGCGGGCTACGGCGGAGCGGGACGATGATCCAACACCGATGACGTACATGTAGCGATGCATCGCAGCTTTCGGTAGCTCTTCTATCCTGATGCATCGATGCTCTTCTTTCATAAGAGCATTCGATGCATCATATCCCCAGGGTGGCCTGACTCGGGCGCATCGGCCTCGGGAATCCTCTTCCCGGTACACGGAAGCTTGAGCTTGACGCTCTCGCATCTCCATGCGTCGGTGACTCCCATCGGTTCGATTCCCTTCTTGTCGAGGAGGTGAAGCTGCGCCTGTGTCGAGAAACCGTCCGGAATGTTGTTGCGGTCAAATTCGGGGTTGTGTTTGATGACGCTGAGGAGGAGGTGGTCCCGTCCCTCGCATGACTGGGCAGCGCCGTCGATGAAATCGTTCATTAGATGAGCGATGGTCGGATTGGCAAACGGGTAGTGCCAGTCGATGTTGGCGGGAGGTAGCTCGGGTTCGGGTTTGGGACCTTGGAAGAGGTCGGCCTCCGTGAGTTCCCCGTCGGGGTCGCGAGTCGGACGACGGGGATACACCTTGTAGAGCCCCAGGTTGTTGCAGTCCGTTTGGACGTAGTGCTGCTCCGGCTCTGGCTCGGGTTCAGGTTGGGCAACCACGGCGGGGTCGGGCGGAGGTGGTTGAGCCCGAACGAGAACGCGAGGCGGACGCGGTGGGGCAGCGTCCTTGAGTTTGGCTGGAGCGCGTCGCTTGCGGTTTGGAAGGCCACTGGGGCGGAAGGGCGGCTCGGGATTGGGCTCCAGCATCTACAGTGCCGCAGTGAGTAAATAGATTGAAATGGGAGCAAGGGACGCACCGGGTGGTCCTCGACAGGCTGAGGAGGCTGGTAAACCTGTGCCGCGAGGTTCTGCGCGACTGCGGCAACATTGGTGGAATGGAGATCGCGGCGACCGATGCACGAGAGGTTGTGGATGCGTTTGCCGCGGTCGTCGTTCCATCCGCCGGTGCATCCGGTTTGAGGACATTGGAAGCGTTTAGGCGGCATGGTGAGGGATGGTGGTCGTGAAAAGAGCGGAGGGAAAGAGTGGTAGTCGAGTTTGTCGTGGAGTTGATTTGTCGGCGGATGCCAGTGGCCCAGGACCGGGCACGGTAAGGTTTATGGAGGGGATGGAAGGGGTTTGATGACGGGGTTTACGATACGGGGTTTACGACGAGGTTACAAGCAAGCTATAAAATTGTGGCTACTTTGTAAGCCGTTCCCATGATGGCAAGCAGTTGCAACTTTCCGCCCAATTTGGTGATGCACATCCTGCCTTCTTCTTGCCGCTCATCTCGCAGACACCTGCATCCTCAGACAATGAATCCCGCCATGGTCCAAGATTAGAAGCTGCGACGAACGTATGCAGCTCATATATCAGTATGAGGGCCACTCTCACCAGCTTTTCGCCCAGTTTTCACTCATTTCTCGCATTAACGCCCTCTCCGCCAACATCACCAACTCAAACCACCAGACGACGTAGAGAACTTTGGAGTACATCTGCGACATGCTCAATCCATGTTCTGTCGACTATCCAGCCGCTCTAGCGCCCATACAAGCTCTCCAGCGCCACATACGTAGAGCCCGCTCCGTCATCACCCGTACCCGCCGACAAAGCCGAGTGGGTTTGCTGGAGGGGATATTTCCGGCGCTGCGCTCACGACCCTGCTCTGTGTCATACGTCGAGTGGGTAGCGCTATAGTCGCCGAAAACTTCGCCTCTTGATGGCCGAAGAGGTGGAACGCGTTGTTGCTCGTCATCTGCGCTACGTCCCACTCACGACACCAATTGACCTGGGTGCAGGCGCCGCCGCTTCACTGGCTTTTGAAGCGAGGTCTTATCGCACCGGCTCTCCTCGCGCTCTGGCGTATTGTACCGGGAACTTGCTTGTTCACCAGTTGCACATTCGGTTCCCCAGCGGACCCTTGCTGACGCCGGGCGCTTCTCGCTTTGCCGCGTACATCCCCCATCTTCTCCCTCAGGGCATGACTCGACACCTTGCTATTGAGCTGGGATCTCGACACTGCCATAGCGCATGTCAGCGGGGCGCTCGCACTCGCGCAAGGCTGCTGCACAACAGACCAAGTACATCCCTGTCCTGAACGATCGGAAGGTTCTCCGAGTCCTCGGCCAACGGGCTTGTGAGACCCCGCGCCAAAGCCAACACATTCGACGGCAGGTTCGCAATACTGTGCAGCCGAACGTTAGCCTTCCCCGGAACTCGGTGGTGTGGGCGGGACGTCCGCCGATCCTCCCATATATGAATGGGCGAGCGCACTTTCTGTCTGCGCGTCGCTACCACTATGATGCTCACCTACCCCGTCGCAGCGGCGTTCCTCTCATTCCTCCCTTGCCTCATCCAGGCAGGCAGCTACCGTCGCGCGGAACATATCGTGGGCAACGACTTCTTCCACGCCTTCGACTGGGACGCCATCCCCGATCCTACCAACGGCCGAGTGTGCGTATCTCTCCGGTCCCTCTGCCTCTGCCTCTCGAATACTAACTAACCCGCGACCAGGAACTACACTGACAAAGCCACCGCCCGCGCGCTCCATCTCACCACTGCGACCAAAGACAAGTTCATCCTACGCAGCGACGCCACCACCGTTCTCGACCCGCTCGGGCCGGGGAGGAACTCCGTGCGTCTGGTGAGCAAGAGGGCGTACAGGACGCATGTCACTGTGTGAGTCTTCCCTTGCCATCCTAGGCGCGTTGGTCTAAAATTCCGGGCAGCCATGATATCGCGCACATGCCGACCGGTTGCGGGTACGTGCTACTGGAACGGATGGGTTACTATGCTCACTGGCATGGTGCTCTACGGGCAGAACCTGGCCAGCCGTGTAAGCACACTGATCATCCCGGCCCACCGAGCAGTAGCTGACCGTATCGATTTCAGCTGGGAATTCGGCGGCGAGTGGCCGGGCGGCGTGCGCATCGCTAGCTCTTCTCCTCCAAGTCGGGTACTGACCGTCTCTATGCAGGGAGAGGTCGATATCCTCGAGGGCGTCAACGACCAGGGCCCCAACCAGTCCGCTCTACACACCGGCCCGAACTGCACCATGCCTGCCGAGCGGGATGAATTCGAAACCGGGTACGACTCCCCTCTTCCTCCCCCTCGCGGCCCCTTCTTTACTCCGAGCTCACGAACCCATAGAACTCCCATCCAAATCGACTGCGACGCCACCCACAACTTCAACCAAGGCTGCGTCGTCCAGACCCCCTCCGATGCGAGCTACGGGCCTGCATTCAACGAAGTCGGCGGCGGGTGGTACGCCATGGAACGCACGGAGCGCTTCGTGAAGGTGTGGTTCTGGCCTAGGGATAGCCATGCCGTGCCGCGGGACGTGCGGGGGGTGCGGGGAGGAGGTGCATACGGAGCATTGGGTGGGTTGTGCGTTCCTCGGCGCAGCCGACGATACTGATGGAGTATAAAATGGCAGGGTACGCCCGCAGCGTACTTCCCAAACGACAGCTGCGACCTCTCCGTCTGGGCGCCGCACAATATTATCATCAACCTCACCCTCTGTGCGTTGCGCCCTTTCCTATCCTCTCCTATCCTGTTGCGTCCATCACCCCCAGCCTTACCTTATTATTTATTAGGCGGCGACTTTGCCGGCAACCCCGACGTCTACGCACAATCCGGGTGTCCCTCAACCTGTATCGGTGGGCCCTCCTTCCTTCCTTCTTCGATATGATGAATATGCATATGCTAAGGGCAGACTTTGTGAACGCCAACCCCGCCGCGCTGCGCCATGCGTATTTCGAGTTCAACTCGGTGTCGGTGTATACCCGGATGTAAATTTAGCAGGTCGTGGTATTGTCCGTTCGCCTGGGCGGGGTGCAAATATTTACTGTTTATTATATATTCTTCTAGAGTCGCTAAGTAGATTCTGCTCATGTTTGTTCGTATACTAAGCGTTGTTTCTTAGAAAAAAAAAGTGCTGGCGATTGTTAAGTGCCGGAGCTCGATGCGAACGAGCATCTGGCGTTGTATAATGAACAGCGCTCAATGAACACCCGACAATGAGGGGTCCAGACCACCTCTGCGCGGAGCGGTGCATATCTTACCAACAGGTCCTCGTACGCCGAGTACTTAGTACTTGCGAGGTAGACGCTGCGTTTCCCGAAGCAGACCGTTTCTCGGTGGTGGATTCAGCCCGCCTAGCTTTCGGAGATAACCAACGCTCCACAGTCTAGAATCCAAGGGGAAGGAGGACGAGAAGCTTCAAGGTCCTCCACCGAAGCCGGCCGAGATCAAAAGCCTTCCGCAAGAGCGTTCTACGAGGAATGCCGGCAAAATTCCGATTTTTTAGCCCATTCAGCAGCGGGCAGCGGGATGTCTATTCCACCTCCGCCCGAGGTCATGCGCAAGCCGTAAACTTGGAAGAGAATAAAAGGCGGGTTAGTCGAGACAAACTGCAGTTGACCCAGCTTCGCCAACTACAACCAACCCAACCACCCAGTACAAAAATGCAATTCCTCGGTATCGTCTTCACCGCGCTTCTCGCGCTCAAGGCCAACGCGGATCTGCGCGCCGCGTCGGGCAACAGCTGCGACGGTGACCAAGGCGAAGATGTCCCCTGCAATGGAGGCTGCTTCGGGTTCAGCGGGCGCCACTCGTTCGTCGTACGTCGTTCTTTTCTCTTTCTCCTACGGTCCTTTGACGGAATATTCTGTTTAGATCACCAGCGGCACCCACAACGTCGTCCTGTTCTCTGGCGACGGCTGCACTGGCGAGCAGTTCAACTTCGGCTCGGAGAGCCAGGGGAATTGCATCAACGTCAACACTGGGACCTCGGTTTTGTCGGGTCGCTGCACCTAAGTAGTCCTATAAGTAGTGTGTACCTGTGTAATATGCTAGCTACTCGAGTAGCACCAGGTCTGGTTCTCATCCGCATTTGGGACGTCACATCAAATCTTTCTTGACTTCTGACCACCACCATCGTCACAAATCCTCGGCCATCTGTAAAGCTCTGGCGAGCCCCGCTATGTCATCCCGCGCTCGCCTTCGAATATCCCGCATCCTATCCTCACGGGTGCCCGTCTGAATCAGAAAATCGAGCAGCTGTCCACCGCCAAGCCTCCCATGCCAGCGTCTCATTCACAGCTCCACCATGTCTACGTTCCTCAAGATGCTCGGGCTCCGTATGTCGTCCTCCTTTCCCTTCTCTACACCAACTGCAACTCATGTCCCGCAGCCGGCTACGTGCTCTACACCCTCCTCACGACCAGCTACGCGTCATACAACAGCGACAAGTCCTTCCGGCGCATCATCTGGGATAGCGTCGTCCGCTACAGCTACAAGGGCGACATGACGCAGGTATCTGGAACGACGCTGGAGGTGTACAAGCGCTGGGCGAAAACCACGGGGAACGAGGAGACGGTTGACGAGATTGGAGCTGATGCGCAGCTGCTGTGGCTTGGGCCGAAGACCGTCAGAGGGCATGTGTTGCTGGTATTCCACGGTACGTCTGCGCGATGGCGAGGTGTAACCGCGCGCTCTAAGCCTGGATTTCAGGTGGCGGGTATATGATGCCCATTCCGGACTTTGCGCTATCCTGCTGGCGGTATGTCGGGCAGCAAGTCGCAGAGGCGGGTGTCGAGATCGGGGTTGCGGTATTGCACTACTGTACGTCGTCCGCGTCCGTCCACCTGGTGCTCTCCTCGTTAACCCAGATCCCTGCAAGCCCTCGCTCCAGCAGCGAAATTCCCCACGCAGCTAATCCAAGCATCCCATGCCCTCTCCGCGCTTCTCGCCGCCGGCGTACCTCCATCAAGAATCCACCTTGCAGGCGACTCCGCCGGCGGCAACCTTGTCCTCCAGCTCCTCTCGCACATCCTCCACCCGCATCCCGCCGTCCCGGCGCTGTCCCTCCCACACCCGCTCGCCGCCGCGTTCCTCTTCTCTCCGTGGACGACCTGGTGCCGCGGAACCCCTTCCTGGTCCGAAAACGCCGCGCTGGACTACGTCCCCGTGCACATGATCCCCACGGACTCGGCGCCGGTCCTCGAGCAATTCGGTATCCAGGAGGAGTACCGCGCGTTCGCGGAGCCCGGGACGCTCGCGCTCGACGGCTCCGACGCGTGGTTCGCGGGGCTTCCGGGGACACTCCGACGCGTCGTCGTCGCGGCCGGCGGGTGCGAGTGTATGCGGGACGATATTGTGCGGCTTGCGGAGGTGCTGCAAGCGCAGGCAAAGTATTTGGATTCAGAGGGAGGGGTGCAGCTAGTGGTGCAGCATGGCGGGCTGCATGTTGATATGATTATGGACTTTTTCGCTGGGGATGGGAGGAGGGGACGGGTTGGGAGTCTGACGAAGATGTTGATCGAGAGGCTGGTTGCAGATGGGAAGGAGAGCGAGTGAATCTGAAGGAGATTAGGGCCGTTTTCATGTACGAGTCCCCGGCGGAGAATTGCAAACAGTCTGGCCGCCGGCCAGCAGACGCCCAGCCACCTTGGACCGCTGATCCCACCCTAGGAGTCCGATATACGGCCAGAAGCTCCGACTCGTCCCAACGGGTATGCTCTCCCTTCTGGCTTACCCTTTCCTCCGCTCCTCCCTCGGGCTCGATGTTCCACAAAAGAACCTCATCCGCCGACCACAGCGCTAATACATCGACGCATGCCGCAACGCCGGCAACTTGTGTGTGGGGTCGACGCCGTGGATGGCGTCGAAGAAGATTAGGGATCAAGCGGAAGGTTAGCTCTTCACTCACGACTTTGCTGTTTTGGTATCACCAACGTATCACCGTCACGCCTGGGCATGATCCCATAACGACTAAGCCCTGTTGGCAATCGCCTCGCGTTGTTCTTCACGCATAATCTACGTTCCCTGCCAGCCCATCTATGGCCATCCGCAGGGCGGAAAGCGGGGATACGTGTACTTTACGTTGAAGTAGAACTTATCCCGTCGCTCGATCGTACCGGGCATGGGCCTTGACTAGATGAGTTCCTCTATCCTTTTTTTGGTACGGAAATAGTCCCGCGACACTCACACGCCTGTTCCTACTGCCCTCCGCAGATGCGTATTTGCTCACCCCGCAACCAGTAGCGGGTAGTCCAGATTCGCTTAGCCACTTCCTGTTGTGTCCGCGTTATGGGTAAAAAAGGCTACAAAGAGGTCAGGCCGACCACTGAAGATTGTGGCCAGCAGCCCTGTGTATGAGGAATGGGAGTTACGAGTACTTTACTCGTTCATAAATCAGGTCGTGGGGGCGGTTTCTGCGACCTCTTTTGAGCCCCTGTAACGCTCTAGATTGCAGGGGCTTAGATTAGATAGCTGAGATAACGCGGCGGATCTTATGCGGTCACGATCCCGCTCTACCGCCCGTCGCCGTGCCGTCGTCGCTGCTCGCTCCGTAAGTACTCCTTGCCGCGGCCGCGGCGCCGTCCTAAGCGCCATCCGCTGCAGCGTCGCGCTTGCGGGCCGGGGTCAAATCCGTGCCGCCGTGCACGGTGTTGTCGCGCGCTGAAGACGCTGCCGAAGACAGGCACAGGTGAGCACCGAAGAGCGTGGGCGTGTGGCCAGTGGCGACGCGGCGTTTGTCGGGCGCGGCGGTCGTCCGGGCGGGGTACTGATGGCAAGAACTTGACGCTGCCCAGCCCTTCGCTACGTCGGGATCGTGCGTCGGGCGGCGGCACGCTGCCGTCGGGCCGACAGCGTCGGCGCTACCTTCTTCCCGCTCGCCCGCCTGGTGATGGCGCTTTCCGCCTGGGCTTGGCTCTCAGCTGAGTCTCAATCGTGGCACCCTCCCCGCCGCTTGGCGGGACTAGATTTCTGAAGACTGTGCGCGTGGTAAGGAAATCATCTGAGGGCGGAGGTGGTTGAGGACTGTGAGCTTTACACTGCTCAACCGCAAAGTCTCTGTGGATAGTACTGTTTTTTTTTTTTTTTTTTTTTTTTTTTTTTTTTTTTTTTTCAATTGTTATGTCTCATGTGACGAGGGCTTTTTGCTCCCAAATTTCTGAATGGCACGCCAAAATCTGGGATTTGGCTCCAAAAACAGCAAATCAGGGTTTCCTTCCATTTATATCTTGAGAATTGCCCAATATGCAAATCCAAAATTTCTGACATGCCCAAAGACCATCCAATAATGCTTCAGTATTCAGTAATGGCGGAGAAGAATCCCTACATTTTTGTTTCGTGCCCAAAGAATGTTTAACAAGTACTCGGGCTGCCACGCCTTGCGGTGGCCTTTCCAGAGCAAGTAAATCATTAGCTGGATGCTCGATCGATCCGAGCTCGGACCATAGAACGAGGTGACGTTTTTCCCCTGGCACACTGTGAATACCGAAATTTTGCCTTGACTGAAAATGAAGTTGAAAACAAAACTTTCAGCAAGAAGCTGCAGCATGTAATAAAATAGATATTTTCAGCGAAGCTTTCAGTATACTTACCATCTAAGGAGATTTCACAGCTTTTCAGAGAAGCTGAAAATATTATTTTCGGCATGATTTTCAGAAGATGCTGAAAGATATCATATCAGATTTATTTTCAGCTTTACTGAAATTTCCCTATCCACAGTGTGTGGTTTACTGCGTGAAGATTGTCTATCATGCTTCGCGGTTACATCTGATTTCTGTCTCGGCGCAAACATCAAGATTGCTATTTGCCTTCGGCGAATTGCTGCTGGTGGACCACACCTCTTCACGCACGGCGCTCCTCGCTAGTTAGCTCATTACCAGGAGCGGGAACCCGGGATTCATAGCCAGTTTCGATAGTCTCGCAGCTCGGGGGAGCTCGATCACAACGAGCCATGGGCGTAGGAATCTGCTCAGAGAGGTTTTTGTTTTAGATGGGGGACAATTCCGTTTGGTGCGTATAGATGCGGAACGCGTGGAATAGGTCTGTCCGAACCTCTGTGGTGTCCGGCGCGAATTGTGGAAGAGGTTGTATGGCTATGCGCATGAGCTGGATGCTCGATCGACTCGAGCTCGGACGGTGCTGCACCGAGTCAAACCTTTTTTTTCCCCGACTTTGCTGCTCAATCCATGTGCACATTACTATTAAGCCAATCCACAAGGCGTACGTACGCCGGAAGTGTCCATATTTCACTTTCAGTCCTCTCCCTACGCCGGCAACACGTCCCAGCGCTGATACCACGTCTCCGCGCACTCCCGCGTCACCACCTGCTCGCTCTCATCCTCCCCGGACGGGTAATGCAGCTCGTCCTCCGGCTGGTTCGCACACTCTTTCGTCAGGCTGCTCTTAATCGCACACCCGGTGGCGCCTCCGCCCTCGAGGCACGCGGTGCAGGCAAAGGTAAAGTCCTCGTCGAGGCCGAGCGAGCCGGTGGAGTCGAAGCACCCGAGGGAGGAGTAGATCTTGCCGCTGTTGGGGACTTTGGCGTTGCGAGAGGCGTAGAGGCAGTTGGTGAATTCGGTGTTGTAGCTGCAGGTGGGGGTAAGTACTCCGGGTGGGCGGGAGAGGGGCAGGACGCACGCGAAGAAGTAGCCGCCGAGTCCGGTTTCGGTGAGGTACCACTCGGTGCCGGGGACCGTCGAACGCTGAACGAGAACGACGTCATTAGCTAGCCCGGCGCGGGAGCCAGTCGCGGGACGCACCAGATTGACACCCAAACCCCCAAGCGTCAAGTTCCCGATCCAGTGGAAGTTGGTCTGCTCCGTGAGGCTGACGGTGTACGGCGCGTTCTCGACGAACGTCGGCATGCAAGTGTCGGCGTCTTGGGCGACGGCGCCCGCGGTGAGGAGGGAGAGTGCGGTTGCGAGGAAAGCGGTGCGGGAGAACATGGAAGGGAGCGGGTGTAAGGTGGAGCGCGTTTGCTGTCGCTTTATATACTGCGCAGCGGCGCCGGGGAATTGTTGCCGCGGTGAGAGTCGTTTCGGACGAGGATCTGCGTGTGGGGGTGATGTTGGCGTTGGAGCCCGGAGCGGCTTGGCCGCTGGATCGTCCACAAGACTCGTTGAAAATGAGCGAGGTTAGGGCTTGCGGGTCCGTTGGTTGAATGCGCTGCCCAAGGCCGCAGGATACCGAGCCCGCAGGAGGTAACATCGTGGTTTGCGTCAGGTTGCGTCCAGACTTGGTCCAGACGCGCTGACGGCTCCTCAGTGCCTGGCCCGGGTCTAGATGTCTGTTATGTTCATGCAGCGCTGATGCCTGAACTGGCACGGATCGTGGACCCGGCAACAAAAGGAACACGGCGCATCAAGGAACGGAAATCGGCAAGTACCGACGCACCCTGCTCCCACACGGCCGCGAAATCCCCGCCTAAATAGCCCCCATGCCCGACTGCCCTCTACATCCCCAATGCACCTCCCTCTCTCGCTCCTCCTCCCACTCGCCATCGCCTCCACCGCGCACGCCGCCCAAATCAAATTCTACGCTGGCGCGGACTGCACCGGCAGCCTCACCGCCTCGCATTCCCTCGACCCCGGTTTCTGCTTCTACCTCAGCGAGTCCAAGATCACGAGCGGGAAGAGCATCGGGTTCAACGGCGTCCCAGCCGGCCACAAGATATACTTTTTCGAGTCGGGTGGGGAGCATGATGTGTGCACCGGCCACGCGCAGACGATTGTGGCGAAGACGGACGGTTGCGTGACTGCCCCGGTCGGGTGGGTGTACGAATTTCTGCTTGTGTGCGGCGACTGATGGGCTTCTTGCAGGGTTAATTGGGAGAGCATCGGCATTGCGCCGTGAGGAGACTTTGCGCGCCTGTAGGCCTAGAGGGCTGGGACCACAATTCAATTTTGAACCTGGATTGAGTGATCTGCACCCGCGACGCATAAAAGTACTCCAGCCAGTCTACTTCTCTCGGCATGTATGTCGCTCAGCAGAGACAACATCGAAATCTGGAGAAAGCTCGACCGTTTCGCGCGTAGACAATCGCTAGGCAGCCCCAACTCTTCTTTTGTCTCTCTTTATCCTATAGGACTTGTTGGGGTCACTGTGGGCGCAGAAGGGTATGAATTTCATACTAGTATTTCACAGGTATTTCCGGTGTATTTCACCCCAATTTCCCCTGAAATTCACTGGAATTCTGTGAAATTCACCTCCCTGGTTTCATACCCCTCCTGCAGCACTTCATACCCTCAATTCACGGTGTTTTGGTATGAAAATCAGGTGATTAGTAGGTGAAATTTGGCTGGGGAATTTGGCAATAAAGCAACCCACGCGACGTGGGCAACTGAGTGATTGCATCATCAACTTGCTTTGTGTTTTTTATCCGGGCAGCTGGCAAGGGGATATAAGTAATTCTGGAATTAATTTAATTGTTCACCGCGGGGTTCGAACGCTGGACCTTATGGTTGAGCCCAAAAAGCCGGGAAGCAGGTTTACCACTCAGACACAGAGCATAGATAAGTTGCGAGGCTATGGTTATGATGTACAGTCCTCTCCCATCCAGTAGCTACTCTGCACTGGCCAGCGACCTGAGGAGCATGTTAATATATCATTCAGAAGTGTTCAACCTTATCCCATGCTCTTGGCTATGGTTAGCCAACTTTGCAAATCCAAGTAATTTCACAGACTCAAATTCACTTTCTTTTGCCATGAATTTCATTGGCACAAAATATGGGCCATAAAATGATGAATTGATGCAATCAAATCCAGGTATGAAAATTCAAATTTCACCTCAAAATCTGGTGATTTCCTGCATTCACAGAAGGGGGTATGAATTTCTGTGAAATTCATACCCTTCTCTGCCCACAGTGCCATCACCCCGGGCGGCACCGTCGACACCGCGGTCCGCTCGGCCATCGGAGAGATGTACCCCAACGCGATGTCGGACGGCTATGTCATTATGGTCCTCGAGTGGAACGCCGCCAACCCGACGAAGGCCACTTTCTACGGTCTGAAGGAGGGGCAGGAGGAGCAGGATGCGCAGGCACCGCAGGGCTCCTTGGATGCCGATGCCCCGAGCCGTTAAAGCTTTTGCACACTGTTGGGTGTAGATAAATGCAAGCTGTACATGTGATATGGAGTTACATTCACAATACTAGTCTTCGTAGTAACGCATCACAGTGGCCTTTATCTTGCAGAAAGCAAAGCAGGAGATGTTCCCCCAAAAAACAAATCAACATTTTATATTCTGCCTTATTCCATGCTCGCTCAGCGCGGGCTATTGAAAAAGACCCGCTAAAGTTCATTTTACCATACTCGGGATTTGTTCTCGGCGGTATGATTCTCCGGGGACTTGCGGCTGCGCATATCGCCGCCGAACTTGAGGCGCGTATGAATGTCAATGACCTACGCGTCGGATAATTTACGCCAGCCAGCTTAATTCTGCCCGAACTTCGACACTTTGTGCGCCGGGAGAAAGAGGAAGGGAAGGAAAAAACAGCTCGATTGAATCGGGGCGGGCGTCTCTGACGTTCCTTCAAGTTTTTTTTATCTTTTACTCCTGCAGCCTCGCCACGGACCTCGCGCTGACTTTTACGCCTCGCGGAAGGAACTTGAGCGGACCCTAGTATCTACAAGCTTCCCGAATCAGACCGTCTGTCGCTTCAATCATATGATCATCTCTCCATCCCGTTCTGGCTGGCGGGGATACCCATCGCTCCACAGTTAGAAACCCAAATGGAAGGAGGACGAGTAAGTCCTCCACCGAAGCCGTCCGAAATCACCTCCCTGCATGCTGGACCCCTGCTCGAAATAACGGCACAGCTCAACTTTCGACCCATTTAGCAGCGGGCAGCGGGATGTCTATTCCACCTCCGCCCGAGGTCACGCGCGGTCGTAAACTTGGAGGAGAATAAAAGGCGGGTCAGTCGAAGCAAACTGCAGTTGTGCAGTTGACCCAGCTTCGCCAACTACAACCAACCCAACCACCCGGCAAAAAATGCAATTCCTCACCATCGTCTTCACTGCGCTCCTCGCGCTCAAGGCTAACGCGGACCTGCGCGCCGCGTCGGGCAACAGCTGCGACGGGGACCAGGGCGAGGACGTCCCTTGCAATGGAGGCTGCTTCGGATTCAGCGGGCGCCACTCCTTCGTCGTATGTCGTTCTCTTTTTTTCTTTCTTCGGTGCCGCTGTGACGAGATGAATTTTAGATCACCAGCGGCACCCACAATGTCGTCCTGTTCTCCGGCGACGGCTGCACCGGCGAGCAGTTCAACTTCGGTTCGGAGAGCCAGGGGAACTGCATCAACGTTAACACTGGGACCTCGGTTTTGTCGGGGCGCTGCACTTGAGCGTCAGCTTGGAGGGATGGCTACGATTTGGGTCTGACTCTGATGTAAAATTTGTGGAAAATTCGCGCAAATATGTTGTCGATTCGTTCCGTTGTTTATGAGCGCTATCGACTAAGTCGTGTACCTCGATGCCTAATTCCGCGTGATAGCTGGAGTCCCTGTTGCTAGTTAGCCCTCGCGGATTATCACGATCCGCTGCGGCTGCTCGTTCATCTCGGGCCTGGCGCATAAAGATTGCTGGGATTCAATCCTTTTTTCCATGACTCCTGGCACCGAGACTCCGTAAATACTCGAATATGTTCTGCATGATGGACCACTCGTACATATGGGTGGACGAGAGCGGGGCTACGTATACATAGCTGCGAGATGCAAAACTCACGCCTCCTCCTCCGACCAGTCGTACCCTTCATCGAAGCGCGCGAGGAACGCGGCTTGACGCTGCCGAAGACTCTTGTTTTCTTCATCCCCCTCCTCCTCCTCCTCCTCCTCCTCCTCCTCCTCCTCCTCCTCCGCCTCCTCCCGCTCTTCCTCGGAAATCTCGAGAACATCAACCTCCGACTCGGAATCCTCGTGAACGCGGCGCGGCGGCCCGTCGAGGAACCAGCGCCGCTGGGAACGGAGCGCGGGTGTGAACGCCTCGCTCACCGAGCGGTCGATGGTATCGTGGGTGCCGTCGTCGACTTCGAAGTCGAAATCCTCGTCGTTCTCGTCGGCGGCATGCATATGGAAGCGGCGGAGCGGCGAGCTCGGAGCCATGTCCTCGTCATCAGCGTCGTCTTCGCTGTCCAACTCGATTCCGGTTTTGGGGTGGTATGGACGGGGAGTGCGTCCCGGAGAGCTATGTACGAGTGGGACGAGATCCTCGACGTCCGAGTCGCTCTCCCAGTCGGATGGAAAGTCGTTGAAAGCGGAGTTGGTTGGGCCGAAGCCGGTCTCGAAGGGCGGGTGGTTAGAGCCAGCGGAAATACGGCGGGACATTTTCGTTGGGGGAATCCGAAGTCGGGGACTGAGGAGAACGGGGGCGAGCGGCGTCCTTATATACCTCGAACAATGCGCGATTTTCAAGCGAAGCATTGTCCCATCTGAATGTCCTCATTCGGGGCACAATAAACGCTTATATAGACGCTCTAGAAGGTCGAAATTGAACCGTATTCTGAGTATTCCGAAGCTTTGGTGTCCCAGGACGCGATCATCAACCGCTGCCCGCTCTTGCCACGAACCACCACCATCTCCGCCGACTTCCCGCAAAACCCGCCCAAACGATGGGAACTCAGCCCGAGAGCGACCCCAGAACCCTCCCCGACATCGAAGACGCCATCGCCGAGCTCGAAGCGCAGCTCGCGCTGCTTCGTCACCGGAAAAAGCGGGTAGTATATAAGCTCGTCAGTGAGTCAGTGGCGTAAATCTCGTCAGTGAGAGGCGCCATCTTCGTCAGTATGATACGCGAACGATTGGCGCGTCTTGTGGTCGCTTGCGCACCTTTGTTCTACCTTTGCGGAATTTCACAGTTGCGGCGCCGGCCGCGACGGCCGGGGTTTTCCACCCCGGACCCCGACCCTGCCGGGGGCTGCCGCTCGCCGCGGAGGCCCGCTGCGCGGAGCCTTCCTCTTTCCTTCCCCTTCTCTCTGCTTCCTTTTTCCTCTTTAGGGGGGTAAATAACTATTTTGCGGCGCCGGCCGCGACGGCTGGGGTTTCCCACCCCAGACCCCGGCCGAGGCTTCGCCCCGGACCCCACCCTGCCGGGGGCTGCCGCTCGCCGCGGAACCTCGCTGCGCGATGCGGGCCGAATCTCATTTCTCCCGTGCTCATGCCTTTGTTCGACAACTGACGAAAGCTATTTGACAGCTGACGAACGTCGTTTGACAGCTGACCAGATTTCCACCGCTGACTCACTGACGAAGTTGTCAAGTCCCCGGAAAAAGCGGCTCCTCGCCGACCCTCCTGCAACGATATCAGAACTTCCAGCCGAGCTCCTGCTGGCCATCTTCTCCTTCATCGGCGACTCCGACGCACCTGTTTCTCCCATACAAGCGCTCCGTCTCTTGCATGTCTCTGCGGCATGGCGCGCGGTGGCGACCGGGATGCGGGAGCTCTGGACGTCAATCCCGATCGACATTTATCCCAAGCGGGCAGAACGTGAACAGGCGCCGAACATCCTGCATGGTGACGTGCGCTTCCTCTGCAGCGGAGCGGAGGGCGTCGGAGGCGACGGCGCATTCCAGCTCATCGCGCTGTTCTGTCGGCGCGCCGGCTCCACAGGAATCAACTTGAGGATCACCACCGGCGAGCCTCGCGCGCGTTCCGCCGACGCTCGCGCGGTCGTGCGCGTATTCTCGCGCCTGCTCGAGAGCATTGGCCAGTGGCGCAGCGTCGCCCTCCCCTTCTCCCTCCTCAAACTCTTGGACGAAATCGGCTGTGCTCATCGGAATACCGCACTGCCTCTGCTCCATCATCTTCAGATTACCGACGGCATGACTGCAGGGATACCGACAAAGCCGCTCAGCCTGTTTGCGAACGCGCCGAACCTGCGGTCGCTCGAAATCTCCGCCATCGGGCCGCGCAACGTCAAGCTGCAGTGGCAGAACCTCACGCGGCTGGTCCTCCGCTACTACAGCATCGTGCCGGCGCTGGAGCTGCTGGTCGAGACAGGTATAGCCGCCCGGCTCCGCTATCTCCAGCTCCAGGGAATATCGCGCTACGAGCAGCTAAATGGACGCTCCTTCGGCTTGACTCTCCCGGCTCTCGAGACCCTCGTCCTCGCCCACCCGTCGCACCCAGAGTTTGTCGGGGAGCTGACGCTGCCAGGGCTCAAGACGCTAGATATGCATACGATAAGTGACCGCGACGGCGCGAGAGGGACTGCCCCTGCCATTAATGCGCTGTCTAGGCGGAGCGAGCGCAGGTCCGAGCTTTCGACCAAGTCCAGGGAGGACGACTTCGATCCCCGGGATCCAGATACGCTGTCAACGTCTGCTGCTCCCTCGGCGTCCACATTCTCCGGCGTAACATCCCTCCGCCTCCCGCTCACTCCCTTCCACGCGATCGAGCGCATGCAAATCATCTCCGCGTTCCCCACCTTGCGCGAGCTGACCCTATTCGCTCCGTCGGGGACCACACAGCAGTCGGAATACAGCACGCACGGCGTACCCTCCATGCCGACGCCCGATCCCTGGAATGCATTTCTGCGGACGCTAGCGCTGCAGTGTTCTCCTACTTTAGGATCGCTTCTCCCGAATCTTCGGCTCCTCCGCCTCGACGACGTCCCGACTGCCATCGACGCGCACCTCCTGACGGCGCTAGTATCGGCTGCGCCCTTGGACATTCAAATAGTGTACAAGGGTGATCTCGGCGCGGCGGAGGGCGAGGTTGGGGAGCTTTTGGACGCTGTGAAGAGCGGGAAGCTTGGGTTGAAGGTGGTTAATGCGCCGGAGAGATGGGATTTCGGTGTCGATGCGAGGATGGTAGAAAAATTCTACTGATTGCCCGCGATATCACAGTGAAATGTTGATATGAGCTTTCGGCGGGCGCGAGCCTGAGTGGTGCGTTTCGAGTAGAAGCGATATCCATGACCCCAGCGACGGATTCCCTCTATGGTTGGTCTGGGAGGACATTATTATCTTTGACACAACCTCTGCAATTTCAAGGATAAACAACACAACTTTGGCATAATTTTACAAAATGCACACAACTTGCAAAAAGTGCGTGAAAAGCAACACAACTTGTGCACGAACCCAAAAAACGGTGCAATAGTGGAGAACATAGTCACCTTATTAAGCTGGGATTGTCGTCAAATTCCATAATCAGATGTGACTGATCCCCACACCAGGCCCTGGTAGAATAAGGCTGCTGTGTGCCAATACCATGTCAGATGTCCTAATGTCTCTGGGTATGCTCCTTGGCCCAATGGAGAGTTTATTTTCATCTTGCCAGTTTGAGTAATCAGAGAATTATACATGGGGGTGAAGCCTGTGACAATCTTTGATCATTAATCCGACTCCTTGACCACTAGATGCCAGCAGCTGGCTGGCTTAGACCTTGCTTTGTGTGATCAGATTGAAATCCCAGTAGGGTTAGGCTTATGGTTGGATATCATTTTCAAGATAAATATGTATTCCTGGATGCTCTAAATGTAAAATAGATAAGTGGATCCATCCAATAACACTACACCGGTTCAGAAAGATAAAGGGAGATTTTTTGGAATTTTCCGGTGGCAGACACCGTAATGGGAACAAAAATTGAGATTTTTGTCCAATGCAGGGGAATCCAAAAATGGGCAAGCTATTTCTTGCCAAAAATCAGACAGACCCTGTTTAGAAACACTATCTGGGAAATAATGAAAATACTGAGTTTTTACCCCGACCCAATGGCAAAGTAGGGATATAAAGGATTTTTTCCTGCGGAAGGTATCGAGAAAAGGCAGCAGGCTTTTTGTGACAAAAAGATTCTTTGCTTTATGCCTCTTATCGGATATAAGAAAATTCCACAGAATTCTGGTTTCTCTTTCTGAACCGGTGCAGTGCATTCCACCCGCCCAGCGCCTGCCGTGTCAAAAACTGTTGTAGTTTAGGCAGTCTCTCAACCGTCTCTCGGACTCAGTGACTCAAAGTTGACCTCCAAGTCTGCCCTGAGGTCTTCGCCTTTATCCTAGCTACTTAAATTCCCGCTACCTTTAGGTAACGGGTCTTAGGGGGGGTATGATTTTCGGCAATTTGCAGAGAGACTCCAACTTGTCAATTCTGCTGACGTCTTAATTCAGTTTGACAAAGCATGTTTCCCTCAGCATGATGCTACATGGGACAAAACTACTAGCACTTTACTTTTTTGCAAAATAGCTTGCTCTGTGAGACGGCAGGAAGGTTTAAAAACGCGAGCCTCTTTGTGGCAAGTGAGACACTGCAACCAATTAGTTTTTATTTTTTATTATTATTGTTATTATTTTTTGGAGCGTTTTTATGTAGATTCAAGCTGCAGAAGTTTCTTGACTTTACCGCTGTTAACACTGGAAAAAAAATAAACCAGTCTTTGCCGTGAAGTTGACCGCTCGGGAGGAAATGCCTTTACACACATTATAGAGTACCAGTGTGGAACTCTCTGCTTGTGGGGTTCAACCCACTCCTTTTCTATCATTTAATAGCAAAATACCCACTAAAAACCCCCCTTTTCTTTAATCCAATTATTCGGCAAAGCATACCAATTAGCATTTGCATGTGAACACAGGGGAACAATACAAGCAAAAATCATAAATGAATAAAATAAAAAAGCAAGTTACAAGGTCACTTCTGAGGACAACAGTAGATATTTATATTTGTCCGGAGGGTGAGTTTATTTTGTCAACAACACAGCTGACTGCTTATAATTATGATAACTTAGGTGGTTTGAGGCACGAAGAAAACTTTTGCAAGGCCAACAAAGTAAGCTTAACACCCAGGAATACTCCCGTTTTCTATGCGGTCCCGATTGTGAAAAAAAATTAAAGTGTAATGACATTTGTTTTTCTTCCTGATTGCGAGCTTTATGGTGGTCGTGATGTTCGCGCTAGCTCAGAAAGCTCAAATTTGAACAAGGCCCTCGGTTGACTACGGACATTATTTACCAAAATCCGGACATAATTATTTAACAAATCAAAACATTTTGTACAGGGTTCTTGTGTTCTTGTGATGTGTGATGTACGATACAATCAAAATAGTACAGTATCTGAGTAAGCACGGCCCACATCAATCGCTGCGCCAACTCATCCAAACAGTGGATATATGTGTCACTGCCTGACACACTGCATTTTTCTTTGTTTCATCCATTGTTAGCTGATGTTTTATGAGTGATTCCGGACAGCCTAGAGTGAGTGCAGTGCCTTAGACCATTTAGTTCTGAAACATCCAAGTCATCTGTCATCAGGTGAACAGCAGATCTAATGGGAAGATCTTAAAGCTTCGTGTTTGGAGCTGACCTGAACCGGCTCAACTTGCCTGCTGACTCATTATGTGTCTGGTGTGACATTAGTTTTCAATTTTTTTCCTGTTGTTTCAGACTTTCATCAAGAGTTACACCCTCATCATTAGGTGTAAAATGCCCCGAGGTGGTCACACATCATGATGTATCAAAAGATCCCAAAGCCCCAAAGTCCCACGCTATGTGACTGTAATCGCCTGTCAAACGTGTGCCCTTTACTTTGCCCCTAGTGCTACTTACAAAGTAATACAAAATTGGGAATTCCGGGCCAGTACAGACGATGAACAATTTGGCTCCGACGGGGTCGGAATGCTTAAAAATTCGCTAGGCCGAGAGCTTTCTCAACCTGGCTTCATGACAACCCGGAGTTTGAACTCTACTGGCGCCCAGGTACTAATAGAATTCGCAACGAGAGATTGGTCACGCTGGCGTTACCGCCGTTTTGTAAGCTTGAGATGCCGTGGAGTTTACGTTCTGAACCTGAAGGATTGCACACAACCTCAGCCCTGGAGGCTGAGGTCCGCGGCCGCTCTAAAATCAGAACACGCAGAGGCGCCCACACATGAGACCGAATCCCAAGCCCGCATCGCAGGCACGACGAGTCGATAGAGCGGTAGGTAGCTCAGCGCGTTGTACGGAAGCGCAAGGACCATATACACCTACAAGCCAGATGGCCAGAGCGGAGGATAGGTGCACCGAGAGGCAGATTATCGAAGCAGGAGATTGCGCCGACTGGATTTAAGGTCCTTAGGACTCGTCTGGACATATTTAAGGCCCAGAATAACTCCGATAAAGACCCGGAGCTGGCGACCGGGAGCTGGATATATGCGCCGTGGACGCTAAGCTGGATATGTGCTCAATGTGCCAGCAAAAGCGGAAGCGCGACGACACACCTGAGGGCCTTCGGCGGTCCTGGCAAGCTCCTAGAGACGCGCAAGCCCCAACTCGATACGCGATACGAGCTTTAAGACCGCCACAAGTGGGTGTTGCTTTATATTTTCCTCGCGTACGATTACAAACTCTAGTTGAAACGGCGAGAAGCTGTTTGGATGTCGTTATCAGTAATTTGTCAAGGTGGCGTTACCGCCGTTTTGTCAGCCGTACCATTCGCCGTTTTGTCAGCCATTTATCTCAGCTGTAGAAAAATCTAGCGAGGCTGTCTAATAGGTTACAGTGTTGAGCGCTATCGGACCGAGACGATACCTCGAAGATACGCCTCGAGAATACGGAAGCTTGAGCGCAAAGCGCCTTCTCGTGGCCTCACCCCTTGACCTTCATGCAGCCGCCCATAACCTGCTGAAACTTGCCCTGCATCTGCGCGATCATGAGCGGCTTGTCGAGGCGACATTCGGGCCAGGAGGAGTAGGTGGGCGGGGCGTTCAGCGAAAGGTGGCGGAGAGGTTTCGGACCGTGCTGGCTTGCGGGCTAGTAGTTAGTCACGCGCTGCCATTCGACCGCTTCCTCGATTGAGTCCTAGCCGTCAGGACGCACATCGAGCATGTGCGGGAGCGCCTCAATGGCGGATCCTTCCACGAGTACCGCGACGCCGAAGAGATGGTACTTCTCCGACGCAGATTGGAGGAGGAGAGACGTGTGTGCGCGACGACTGCGCCGCCCATGCTGTGCCCGATGAGAAGGAGTGGAGGCGGGGACGCGAGGGCGTCGATGTCCAGAGCGGATGGATCGGGGGAGCCCGTGGATCGTGTCTTGCCTGGTATCAATGTAACATTCGGAGCGAGGGAGAAGCTCGCGACACGCACCGTGCATCCTCGCATCCAACGCCAGCACACACACCCACCTCACCGCGCGTCATCCCCACCAGCTCCTTTGCAAAGCACGCAAAGCTTCAGGCCAGAGTACCCCGAGCCGTAGTGGCGCACAAACACTGTTCCACCCTTGAGCGTGAGCGGCGTGTAGTATTTGCGGACGTCAAGGTCGAGCTACGGGACGGCGACTTGGAGGGTTCCCGCGAAGTAGTCGGACGCGGAGAGCGTCGCGAATTCCGGGGTCGGGGCGCGTTTAGGCGTGAATTTGGGGCGGAGGCACGGGCTTGGTAGTCTCGGTAAGTTTAAGTGGGGAAACACACTGCGGGAGGGCCGAGCTGCGGACTCAGACTCGTCGTTATTTTCATCGTCCATCGGGGGCAGTTCCGCCGGCAGTTTTGCCATGCGCGCGGCCATGGCTGAGTGCAGGAGGTCGGACAACGGGCAATCGGAGGGTGGTGGTGGAAGCAAGCGTGGGGTGATGCGCCGCGATCACATGCCAGATACACTCGCCACCGACTCGACGCGTCTGGCAGAAGTTTTCTACACGTATATTCCCGGTTACACAACAGACCAAAGCTTGGCACGGATTCGCTTCAAAATCCCACTGTGGATCTTATCGGCTTTGAAATCTGAAATCCCCGCCTTTTCTCGCCATGACCAAAACCCCCGCCTGCCGCTTCCTCCGCCGCCACAGTCAGTGCCACCGCCTCGTTAGTCCCGAGCCCGAGCCCGCCATTTTCCCGCCAGTGTCGTAGTTTTTTTTACATAGCTGAATTCAACGCACACTTTTACTGTCAATTTTCCTCTTTGAAACACTTGCTGTTCCATGTGAAAGTCAGGTGCCAGCCAGTTGACCGGCGGAAAAAATGGTTTCTGCTGGTAATTGGGCCACAAGTTTAACCATTTTGGATTTTGGATGTCCGAAAAAGCCCGAAAAAAATCTTGTGATTTTAGGTGAATTTTCCGAGGTCTTTTTTTTTTTTTGGCTGCCTCTTATGCATTACGCAAACTTATGGTCTGGTTACCACAGTATGAGATACCCTGAGTCTTGTGTAAGAATGCTCACAGGCATGGGAAAGTGCACATGACGAGAGCCGTGGCTGTGGGCAGGTGATGGAATAATAGGTTCTACAGACCTGGGTGTATGCCAGGCATGGGAAAGTGCACATGACGAGAGCCGTGGCTGTGGGCTGGTGATGGAATAATAGGTTCTACAGACCTGGGTGTAGGCGGGGGGGGTGGGAAGGTGCACATGATGTTGTAATCACATGACCATTTTCCAAGGTGGGGGACCTAGCAAAGCAAGGTGACTAACGTCAAACCTGAACAAGTCTGGTTAATTTTTGTTCCCCGCATGGGTTGTGCTCCCCAACTCAAGGTTGCGTGTTTTTCCTGCTTTGTAGGTTGTGTCTTTCTCCGTAATAATGTCCTCTCAGACCAACCATACATTTCAGATGAATTTTGAATATAAAAAAATATAGGATTTGAGCCTGCTCATTGGCTGAGCAAGCTCCACTCCCATTCAGTTCCTGTATTTTTTGAACTTGCAAGTTGCCATCTGAAATGCTCTATTGTGTCTTTTTCCATAATAACGTCCTCTCAGACCAACCATATCCCTCGTTGTGCCTAGCGCCGATTGATATTGAAATTTTCAGTTGTAACTAGTGCTATTGTCAACAGGATCGCAAAAAAGCTAAGTTATCGGGCAGAAATGAGCGCCAATGAGTGCCGCATGGACTCGATAACTTCCTTGCAGGTCAAATGAATTCACGCTAAATCATAGAGTATTTGGACTCAGTCCGTAGATTGATAATAGCCTCAGACTCATATTTCCCAACACCTATGTATCCACAGTTGCACTTCCCTTTCCAAGTCTGTTCCATTCTCGGATCTGGTGTCCAATGATGGATTTGATATACAGTCCTTTCACCAGAGCTCGTTCGATTCGAGCGCAGGCATAGGACTAGACTGCACCATTGTTTTGATGTTTTTTCTTTTCTTTTTCCGAAGCGAAACAGGACGATACCGAGTTCGACGGAGCGATTTGCAACTTGCTCGAGAAATGGAAGTACCGTCCGAGGTAGGTTCTACGGGCGACGCACAGTTGCAAACTATCATGAGTCGCCTAAGCAGTAAGAAAATCGAGGCGAGAATACAGTTGGGGCTCACTAGTACATCTCGCTCCACCTAGAATGTGGAGTGAAAAAATCAAAATCACAGCTGAGGTTAGAGGTCGAACGTGCTCCTGCAAAGCCACACCCATCAGCCGCAGGTATCGATAACACCAGCAGGCGGGCGTACTCGGGCATACACCACCCACCGTCGTCCTCCTCTTCCTCCTCCCATGCCGCCCGGCGGGAATTATACCCAGGCGAGTCGACCCACGAAAGCCTCAGCCCCGCCTGGCGCAGAGAATCGATATCCGGTTGGAGGTCACTGTGCCGCGCCGCCTTTGCGAAGGGCCGGAAGTATTCTGGTATGGCGCGGACGTGGCACGCGAACCCCGTACTGGTATTAAGAGATAAGCGGGTGCGCAAGAACGCGAGGAAGACGCGGTCGTCGAATACGAGCGTCGAGCAGAGGTTTATCGTGCGCAGCCGCGGGGCGGGGGCGTCGGCTGCACTGGCAGACAGCGCGCGTAGCAGTGGGTTGGTGACGATGATGTGCGCGTACAGTCTGCGCGGGTGGTCCGCAATCGCCAGTGTCTCCAGCGCGGCGAGGACGCGCAAACACTCGAGGAGCTTTGGTACCGCGATGTGGACATCCCGAATATCGAGCGAGAGAAGGTGCGCGGAGAAGCCGGAGCGCGCCGCGGAGGCTGAGGAAGGCCTCGTGCAGCCATGGGAATGGTGCATCGTACGCGTGTACCCCAGGCTCGTCATCCCACTCGTCCGCGATAGGGTCTGGGATTGCCCGCGCGTGTGTGCTGGAGGGCGCAACGGCGAACGTAAGCTCGCGGAGGTCGGGCAGCGTGAGCGCGACGAACGCTGCGCGAAAAACAGCGCGGCCTTGCTCGGTATCAAAGTTACCGGTCTGCAGTATGAGGCGGGTAATGTGAGAGATGGTAGGCGCGATGTCGACGACCAGCTCCTCGCGGACAAAGTCGGAGTAGAAGGCGAGGGTGTAGACGAGGGAGGGAGGGAGGATTTGCATGTATCTGACGCAGGAGTTGATGCTGGCGACGTTGGCGGTGCAGGTTAAGGATGTCAGACGGTAGATGGTTTTAGGGAGAATCGACAGGAGCAGCTGCCCCGTCACTGAGAGCTCACGAAGCTGCTCTGCGTCCTCGAGGAACGAAAGCCACTCGTCGTGGATGTCCGTGGCAAAGGTTGCCAGCCGCAGTTTGCGCAGGGAAAGCAGTCGGCCCCGAACGATCCCCTGGAGGTGCAGCACCGTCTCGCGCGTCGCAAGTCCGGCAAAGTGCGCCTCGTGCCATCGCTCGACCGAGTCAGCGACCGCATCCAGAGCCTCTTCTCTTGTGTCCTTGATGACGATGTCCAGCGGCGCTTGCCCCGCACGCTCCATCACCGCCTGTATGCCAGCCGTGGCGGCCCTACGCGTCTCTGGGTCCGCAAACTGCTGGCCGAGAACGGTGACCTTGCTCCAAAGCGATGGGCTCCCCAGCACAAGCTCCCTCCACAAAGCGCAGACGTGCGCCACCGTGTCCAGTAGCGGGTGAATGTCTGCCCGGCGTCGACGGAATCGGCGCCGGGTATCTCGAGTGGCACGCGCGTTCTCTGCGTGGATGGCGAAGATCTCGAGCAGGAGCTCGGCGGGGAGCTTGCGTATGGGGGCAAAGAGCGCGCGGTAGATGCGGTGGTGCTTGCGCAGCGCTGGGGTCGCCGGGTTGCCACTCCGTTCGGCAGTGGCGAGTTGACGCAAGGCGGCGGCGTCTGTGCAGGAAAAGGCACCGTCAATGCCGAGGGGAGGCGCGTTGTGGCGAAGGAGGTGGAGAAGGTCGACCACAGGAGGCAGCATGGAGAGCTGGGCGACGGACATGGTGGTGGGACACAAGGAAGGAGATCAACCCGTGGCATGTCCTGTCAAGGGCAACAGACGTACAAACGCAGCTGCGGGCTTGAGAGTGCGAAGTTCAAGTTTAGCCATGTCGCTTCGATTGAGTCTGGGTCTCGTTCGACGTCAGCTCGCGCACTATATGGTTGCTGTAATAATGTTTTTTTTTGGTGTGCGCTGGAATATTAATTAGGGGACCCGGGAGAAGTAACAACCGCCCTCTGGATGGATTCGGCGCCGGACCGTCGGTACAGAAAAAAAGAACATTTCTCAACAAGAAAGGGACGCTCCCCGGTTCGACCAAGGTTAACCACTGGCTAAGTACAGCTTCCAATCGCGCATATACAGTGGGCGCAGTACTAGATGCGGCTCGTCCTCTTAGCTCCCGGACGATCCAGCAGGCAATATAGTCTCCGTAATACCCTGCTGCATTCAACACAAGCACAAGTGAATACCAGCCGCCTCGGCGCCGGTTTGATTCATCGAAATGCAGCGAGAGAAGACGAGAAGAGGCGATGCCTGCTCGCTCGTAACACAAAGCAAAGCAAGTCCATTAATCAAGAGAAATACAATATCGTCACCGTCATGTTCATGTTCATGCATGCGCGGGGCAAGCGCAGGTAGCGAGGGGGAGCTGACCCGGCGCCGATCCGGTGGGCCCGGGGTTGCTGACCACAGCAGAGGACGCGCCACCAATGACCGAGGACGCGGCGCCGACGACAGAGGTCCCACCACCAACGACAGAGGTCCCACCACCGACGACCGAAGAGCCCCCACCAACGACCGAAGACGACCCACCCGTCGAGTTGTTGTTGGTATTCCCGCCACCCGAGCCGGAGAATTTCCACGTCATTCCGCTAATACGGCCGACGCTGGCGTCCGCGAGCATATTGAACGCCGTCGGGGTGAAGTCCAGGTCGGCGGCGCCTGCGCAGCCGGCGCAACGGTCGGTGATCTTGACCGTCACCGACTTGCCTTGATCTATTGGGGGCGTTAGTATTTGAGTTGAGTAGACAGACTACTTGGGGTAGGCGGTTTTGTATGCGGGGGGATACGTACAGGTTGCGACGACTTCTTTACCGCAGATAGGGTTACTGCGGGGACGTTATTAATGGTATTCAGAAATGTGGTAAAGGCAAAGCGGCTGTACGTACCTGTTCGGGTTACCCGTCGCGCCGCTATACGACACCAGAAATGAGCAATGAGTGGGTAGGGTAGAGCAGGGATAAACGTACGGGTACGAGTCAAAGGTCTGGTAGCCGACCGCCGCGATAAGATCCGCGTCGGTGTTGGTGATCCCGCAAGCGCCGAGGCCAGCGGCGTAGAACGTCCCGTCCCCGGTGTACTGTTGTTGACGCGGGAGTAGCTCGACGACGGCCGAGTTGGCGCGTCCCATGAAGGGGAGGAGCACGGCGAGTGCGGTAGCTGATGCGAATCCGGTAGCAAACATGATCTCAAGCGAAGCGGCTGGAAGTTGGACGTAAGGCGTTAGACGGTGATAAGGAGTCGTAAGTCGTAACGAGTCGTAGACGGAGAGAGGGAGAGGGAAGGAGAAGTTGTGCAAACGACCGGCGCTTTGCTTGAGACCAGCTGAGGAATTCAGATGGAGGGAGGGGGTATTTATCCATGTACGGACATTCCGGATTTGGGCGGGGTTTACTGTGCCAACGATTGCCATCCCGGCCGGATAGTTGCGGAGAGCTGTACGGAGATGTCGTCAATTGGAGTGTATGGGCAGGAAATACGCACCGCTATATGGCGATGCAGACGCTGCCGTGAGCCGTGCGAGGAACACAGCGTCGGAAACAGCGTGGGGAGCAGAAATACGGCGTCGATGCGTCGATGAGGGGTTTGCGGTGGCAGGTTGAGATATTTCGAGCGCCAGCCTTGGCCACACCAGCACGGTTTCACTCCTTGGCCTCACGGCGCTGGGAGGCCGCTGATGACAACGTTGCGAGCTTCACGCGTGGCGGGGCCCCCTTGCACAAAGGGGAGCCAATTCAGACCGCCAGCGAGCATTCAGCGGGAGCGCAATACGACGGGTCCAAAATAATACATCCCGCCTGCGGCTTGGCGGTGAGGACACGACGGTACGTTTGCGCTGGCGAATTGAAAACTCGCAGACTTGGGTTGGGTTGGGTTGGATCGGCGCCGCTGCGCGCTTCGGCTTGAATTGGCCGACGGAGATCGCTCTCCGGGGAGGATAGATATTAGAGGTGGTCGCTGCGACGACGGTCCCGACGCGAGAGGGAGGAGGGAGGAGAACATCGTAGAGGGCGCGGTGGCCCGAATCGGCGACACTGGCCGCGCCGTTTCCGTTGACAAAACAAGACGCCGGGGATAGAAGACACCGCGGTTGCGAAACCGGCGCAGCTGTAACAGCGGTATGGCGATAGGGCGCTCGGCCGCCTAAGGTTAACCGGGGACAACCACCGCCCAGGAGCCTGCACATGCGTCTGGCCCGATTGTGTTGCGCGGCGTGGCGCGAAGCGACGTAACGGCGCAGGCCAAAGAAAGACGCGCTCGAGGCTTGACTTCTCCCCGAGGTCATTGACAGTGCGCGGGAGGTGCCCAGACGATGCATATCCTTGGTCTGTCTTGCGCTCTTCAGCTGTAACAACGCGGTAAGAGCTAAGTGGGGAACGCGCGGCTAGCCGAACCACGTACACTGATCCAATCCAATTTGGGAGCTGTTGTTTGACCAAAATGCCTGTTGCTGTTGCTGCTGTGAGCCCGGCGCGGCTGTTCCCCTTGACTCTCCCTAGTCGTCGCTGCAGAACAGCGGGAGATCATCCCCCGATGCATTGAGTTGGAGGATGGACATCAGGCTACGAGGGCGCAGCTTTCGATTCATCATCTATGATTCGGACTCGACGACGACGCACTAGATGCGAGGCCTGCATGTGAGGGCCCAAGCGCTCACTAGGCGCTAATGCTGCCTCGAAGTCGCGAAGGGCGCTTTGCAATGAAGCAGAAATCAACGGCAGGGTAGTTAGCTCGACCCGAGGGCTGCAGGTATTGCCGTTGCGCCGGCACGCACGCTGTAGAGCCAACGGGCTCGCATCCGCACGCAGACGAGGACCTTCAGTTACTCCCACGAGCAGCACGTCAGGGCGTACCCCAGGTTGGGCGGGGTAGAGAAAATTATAATGCATCTGGTCCGTCAGATGGATAGTGGCTGTTGCGCGAGACGGACGCGAGATGCTCCGAGAGCGGATGGCGTAAGTCGACAGGCCGACTGCGAGATGGCGGAAGAGTGTTGTCGAGGGTTCATGAGGGCGAGAGGCAAGCCGAAGAGAGATGACAGCCAGAGAGTGATGGCGGCGAGTTGCGGGTCTCGCGACGTCCTGGAATGATTTCTACGAGACAAGCAGCTGCATACTCAACGGTGGGAGATTCAAGCCCATAGTCATTGACCGCTAAGCGTATAAAGGAAGCTCAACAAAAAGAAAGGAATAAAGAAGAACCTCGCCTTTGTTCGGGGTCCCTTCAGCTGGATATGGGCGATGTATTGTTGGTTGAACAAGGAGAATGCAACCCTGCGTCGCTCCAACACAAAGCGCTATCTCCTAACCCTCTGAACGATGAACAATGGCTAGTATATCGACGAGGTGAGATATCCAATTGGTCGCTGCTGTTAGCGACCCTCCTCACCTCGTTCTCTGGGTTACACAACGGTTACAACCAAGGTTACAACGCCAATCGCAGCTAAACCGAGCCAGCTCGGGCATTCCGACATGCGTGTGAATTTTTCGGATGTACCATAAACCCTGCACGCGAGAGCCATGCCGGCCCTCAAAAACCGTTGTCGATCCTCCTCTCCTCGATAAGCACCTCCCATGACCACTGCACCGTATTCGCCCCCGCCATCGTCAGCGCCAGCGCCAGCGACCCCGGGCTTCGCTGCTATCCCCGCTCGCGGCTCCCACTCGCCACCCATGGCGCTCTCCTCCCCTGCTGTGTCCCCCGCCCCTCAGGAGCAGCAGCAGCAGGAGCAGCAGCCGGCACATCTCCACCCGCACAGCGTCTGGGGCACACACGCGCACTCGCCGTACCCCCCATACCCAGCCTTCCCTTCCACGCCCCCCGCCCGCACCTCCGCACGCGTACGCCCACCCCCACGCCCACTACGCCCCGTACCCGCCCCCTGCAGCGCAGTACTACACCCCACCCGCCGGCCCCCTCCCCATCTCCACGCCCGCCCCGCCCCCCGCGGGCGCCCGCCCAGGCGAGATCGTGTACACCTCCGACAGCGCGACCCGCCTCAGCGACCGCATCCGCCGGCGGTGCTTCAACTGCGAGACGCCCGAGGCCGCGACCTGGCGCAAGAGCGTGCTCGTCCCCGGAAAAGTGGTGCGTTGCCCCCTTGTCCTGTTTCTTCCCTTGTGCTTGTATTGCATCGCGTGGGTCCGGGTCGGAGCTCGCTCGCTAACACGCGCCCTTCCTTGTCTCTTTTGTAGCTTTGCAACAAGTGTGGGCTGTACGAACGTACGCACCAGCGCCCGCGTCCGCCGATGCAGGATCTGCAGCGCTCCGGGGGGAGACCGGCGAGTACCACCGGCAAGGGGAGGAAGAGTAAGAAGCAGCAGGGCGAGGGACACGTCGTCGGGGGTGCGGGCGGACACGGAGAGGCTGCGCCGGTGCGTGCTGCCTCCCTCATCGCTCCTTGCTCCCATTGACTTTCCTTTCCTCTCCTTTCGCAGCAATACATGCCCTACCCACTCCCCGTAGCCCCGCCCCCTCCACCCGCAGACGCGGCGTACGACCTCCCGGGCCCAGGGCGGCATGCCCATTACGCCCCTCCGCCCTTCCCACCGCCCCCGCCCCCTCCTATCTCCCCGCACTCATCCGGGACCGTCAGCGGGACCCCGCCGCCGGTGTACGACGCGCCGCTCGAGCAAGAGCAGGATCTCGTCCTCGAGCGGTCGTCGTTAGGGCTGCTTGGGGAGAAGGCTGGGGCTGGGGATGGGGATGGGGATGGGGTTGGCCATGGTAATGGGAGGAAGCCGGTTCGTGCGTGGGCGGATTAAGGATTGGGATTAATGGACGTGCGGAGGAGGGCGATTTCGCTGTAATGTCAACACGTATGTGTGTATCCCACCTCCCACCTTGTTTGTTTTTTTTTTTGGGTAAAACGTGAAGCCTGCGATCGGGGACCTTTCTCCTGCTTCACTAGCAGTCGCAACGCACCGATCGGAGCCCCCTGTGCATGTATGTCTGTGTCGTCGCTGGCGATAGCGACCCCTGCTAGGGAGAACAGCGTCGCTGCCAGCGAACCCACGAGGATTATGATTTCTCCTACGAGCCTTTCCAGCCAGCCAAACGCGCGTTAAAGAGTCAAACCAGAACCCAGATTATAAATACCGGCCAGCTCGGGTATTGACCCCCGCGACTTACAAAGCTTGATTATGCGAGGACGGGTCCGAAGAGTCGCGGGACAAGCAGGGAGTCATGGCCAGGGACCGATTGATATGAGCTGGCTCGGTTGTGCGTGCTGGAATTGGAATAAGCACGTGTGTGCGATCGTGCAGAACGACTGACTGGAGCGGAACGTGGGGGCGTCTGAAAGCTCGGCTGGCCCCGACGACGACGTTGTGGGCGCACAAAGTTGGGCAGGGTTTGATGGTGCGTAAATTCAGCTGCTCTTCAATACGAGGCGTATTGGCTGTGCAAGCGGTGTGCGCATTGATTGAGAGGCTCTGCGTACATTTACAGTTTTCTCATCTCGAAGACCTTGAGGCGCGAATTCAACATGGATCGAACAACTGCTCAGATTCAGAAGTTTTCTAGAGTACGATAAATGACTGGCGGTCCTGCGCCCAGTCCGCCCGTCTGCGCGCCTGCTCCCTTGTGCGGCTGTATCCACTGCGCAACAAATTTGTGGGTTAATGAGTGTGGACAAATATCAAGAGATTTAATTACGCTCGAAAAGTGTGAGCTCCCGGCTCATTACTGTGTACTCGAGCAGCCGATGGAGACAAAGTACGGAGACAAAATCAGGGCGAAGGCGGCCTGTGTGTCTTGTACTGTAGTTGATATTAATATTAGCGTCTACGGATTCTTAGCTGTTCCAAATGCCAGTGTCTCACGTCTTAATCAAGTCAGACTCGACAATGAATGTACCGTACAACGCAAGATAGTACAACCATCAGCGGAACTCTTGACACTAACTGCTTGCACATTCAATGGACGCTCGGAAGTAGTACTGTAGTATTTCATTCAATTCGTAGGTCACGGGTCACAGGGCTATTTTTCTTCGAATTTTTGGCAGGTGTCACGGCCCGTCCGTGAACTTTACGAATGCTTTCGGACCAACCGATTTGGGAATTTTTCTAGCCCTGCGGGGCAGTATGCATTGTCCGCAAGGCTATCCCACTATTTACTTGGACAAGTTTACATTATATAAAACTGTAATTGATAGGGAAATTCTGCGGGCGACCCGGGGCTCAACGTGGGCGCTTACGGAAAATTTTCTGATGTCACAGCGGCACTCCGAACTCTACGAATTGCGAAATTCGTAGGCGATGTCACACGCCAAAGGTTCATTCGAATTGAATGAAATACTACAGTACTTAGCTCGGTCGCGACCCGCTGCTACCCCGCCCCGATGCGAGGGTGTGTAAATTGCGAAATCAGTTCAACGCATCTGGTTGCTCCAGTTAATTAACGGATGAATGCTTGAACTTGCCTAACGATATCCTTGGGCCATGCCGCCGGCGGCGGGCCAGCGAGTCGAGCATTACAGTCGAACATAGTATGGCATTCCACAAGTTCATAAACTGCGAGATTGCGCACCTTCACCACAAGCAAACATGCACACCATCCAAACACTCTCGAGCGGTAAGCGACATCGACCAAAATTGTCTGTAGCCTTTCCCACATCATTTCGCAGTCCCCGTCAACATGTCCTGGGTCTGCAGCTGCGGAATAACCCACCCGGACGACGCGACGTGCGCAGAGTGCGCAGAGAGCCAACTTGTTAAAATGGATTAAGGCAAATGAGGGAAGCGTAATTAAAATGTCGTATGATCACGAAACGCGATGTTTTCCTCGTTCGTAGAGCCCATCCAATTCCAGTCCGCAAAAGCTGGATTGAATGGGCAATGAGCTCCGTGGATCCGGAGCTCCGGAGCTCTCTTGGACCTTTTTTTTTCAAGGGGGGTTCAGATCAAGGGTGGGGGTCCACGGCCAGGAAAAAAAAAGTTTTGGTTGTGGACTTGTGGCACTTTTTAGAGGGTTAGTAGTGGTGCAGGGAGGGCCCTCCTACTACTTCATGATCCAATAAGCATACCAGCCATGCTTGAGACGGACAGGTGGGTCCGGGACCCCTCAGAAGTGCGTGAAAGTAGATGATCCAAGTGGTATTACCAGATTGGGTAGAGCCACACCGGGGTCAGGCTTGGGCACACACACATCTAGCTACCCTCTCTAGTCCTCTAAGTTCACCTTATGCTTCTACTATAGTGTATAAACAGCTAAAAGTCCTGTTTGTTGCCAGATTTGAGTGTTTTACTATGTCAGGACTAGGTCGGGCTTGCCGGCGGGGGACTGGATGCCGTTGAGGAACCGGGCGTCAGACCGGGTTTCAAGAACAGTCGCTAACCCCGGTAAGGGCAAAGTAGTGTATAGACGAGGGATAACCCTGTACTTCCGATCGGGCCTTCAGGTCGTCGTAAACGCCCCTGGCGGGTTATATCGGGTATCGGGGGTTGGTATCGTGATGGTATCATGATCAGTAGTTGGCCGGGGTTGATCCGGGCTTGGACCGTGACATTTTGAATACACTGTCTTCCGTGCCCTAAAATGCACAAAAAGTCTTTATGTCTTTGCCAATCCACAAATTCAACCAAAACCTGAAATTCTTTTGGATGACAAAAAATTATTAATTTTTTTTTTTTTTTTTTTTTTTGACACAATTTTTGGCCGCCAAAAGTGGTTTCTCCAGAGCGGTGATATATGGGGAATTGAGAAGAGACCCTGCTTTCCCCCCAATTCCAGTTTGAGTTTCGCAAGTAAGCAAGGCAGCAAGGAAGCAAGGTAACTAGTTAGCAAGTGCAGGTAAATGCACCGAGGGTTAACTGAGATGCCACTTACTGTAAGAGCCAAAAAAGGAATGATGACCCAGATCCGAGACAAAGGGCGCCACGGGCCAAAAAGAGCAGTTTTTTGGCTCAAAATTTTCCTCGACCTAGAAACATGAAATTTGGCAACTCTCGCAAAGTTGAGATCATAGATTGTCTATACCTAGCCCACTAAGGCCTTTCGTGCATGGATAAGAACAAAACATAGTAAATTGGGGGAATTGACCAATATTGCGGTGTAGGGACTGGCTTCAGCTTTGAAAGTCTCACAGTGCTAAATAGATAATTTTAGGAGTATTCAGGTGTGGCATGTGTCAAAATTCTGCTATAAAAAAAATCGGTGTGCATGTGACATACAAAATGATTGGAATGCTAAGTACTCACAAAATCTGGGCCAGGGCACAGCCCTGGCTTGTCTTGTGGTATAGTATAGGGCCTGTACCCTAGCTAGAAAATTATCAAGTTTTGGCTACTACTTACTGGAGCTCAATGGTTCCAACAATCTGGACATGGGCTGGTGTAGCCCTGTAGGTCAAACCTTGGTATTTTTCCAAAAGGGAATTTTAACAAAGCAGCACCGTGATTGCAAAATGAGGAATCAGTTCCTCTTCTAGAATGTGTGGAGCATGGAAAAACCCAGTAATAGAAAAAAATACAGGGCTTTCTCAACGCTCCACGCATTTCTGCTGAGCAACTGAATGTCCATTTTTCAACAGAAGATACACCATGTTATCGAAAGAGCGCTTAGAGCCACAAGTAATTAGCTCTATCTACAACATTTAAATCCTCCCAAAAAGCTCTGTTTTATTTCGAATTGGCCTGGCGACGGTGATCGCGGCCATGACCGTACGGCTACGGCGCCATGGATGGAGAATAGTATTATTTCGTGAGTATACACTGCCAAACTGTTACTTTTTGCGGCCATTCCGTACTCAATTCACTCTCTGGAGGTACATAAGCCGCCCGATGGGACACCCTTCCCAACACAACAAACAATAAACATGCATCCCATCGAAAACTCCTCAGCTTGTGAGGAGACCTCTTGCACACCCTCTATATTCACTCACGTTGTTCATACACGATGGACAATGCAATGTCATGTGGCCAATGTCATTGTTGTGGACTAGCGTGTTTACGGGATATCTGCAGTAATCAATATTGCAGATGAATACAATAATCAATATTGTATGTCACAGTAGTCAATACTGTAATGTGCAAAAGGCATTATTAGGAGAGCTTTAGAGTATTATTATAGAGTGTTGTAAACACGAGTGCAAGTCCTAAGTGTTCAAGACTCTTCTCTCGCGTGGATTATTTACAATTACTCCGTTAGATCATAATATACCTGACAGCAGGACGTGACCCTTGACCCTAGTGTTCCCTTGTCTTTCGATAGGAACACATCAGGAAACATAACATCTCCCTTGTCTTTCGATAGGAGATGTTAATGGCAAACTCCCTTGTCTTTCGATAGGAGCCGTCTGCAAGGATGGCGCTCTGCCTATTAACTACATTTCGAGATATTCAGTACCCAGCAGAATGTGACCCTTGACCCTAGTATTCCCTTGTCTTTCGATAGGAATACATCAGGAAACATGACGGGTCCCTTGTCTTTCGATAGGAGCTGTCTGCAAGGGCGAGATTCTGCCTAAACACAACTCAATCCCTGACCCAGACGTTCCCTTGTCTTTCGATAGGAACGCCACAGGAAACATGCAAATTCCCTTGTCTTTCGATAGGAACTTGCAATGATGATCTCCCTTGTCTTTCGATAGGAGATCAACTGCAGGTATGCAGTGTGACTTACCACGTCGCTGGCGGGGTCAACTTACTTGAGCTGTGCTCGGTGCTAGATGTCTTGGGGGGTAAAGTATGGGCTGCTGCCCGCTGCCATTCATGCTGCTTTTATACTACTGGCGCCCCCGTGGGAATTCCATGCTACTGACTTGCTCTGACTTGTCTTGACTCCGTCGGACCCATTCCGAGTTAATTGGAGTTAAGCAAGTGCCGCAGCTGACCTTCTGAGTCACAGAGAAAGCCCGAAGTATTTCCTGTTGAGCCTCGCGGCGCTGAACATGAGATTAATCCAATGTGTGAAAAAGGCTCTAGCCGGAGTTGAACTCTCGACCTCGCGGATTTGAGCCGGAGGACATTTCACGTGGATACCTCTTGCCGCTAGACTACTTAGGAATTCCTACAGTACATCCAACAGTTCAGGACACTCTAGATAATTGTCATAAGTGTTCTGAATGTTGGACTAGGTGCTGAATACTATCTACAACTATCTAAAGGCCGTGGCTTTGTGCGTAAGGCAACAAAGCCGTAGAATATCCTTGCTCATTGAAGAGAGGCTGCAGAGTAAAACCCAACAATGGGTGAGACATTTTGGTTGCCCCTTGATGCCTCATTACTCCTCAGCAACCAGGATGTTGATGATAAAGGATTTCTTTGCTAATTGGAAAATGTCAGGAAAATATATGAGCAAGGCTAAATGCTATATTTCCATAACATAACCCCCCCAGCAAAGAAGTCCTTTAGTGTTTGCCATATCTCTGTACCGGCAAAGCAATAAGATGTCTCACTGTAAGAATACCAAATATTTCATTTCATCCCTTTGGAAACACAGCAATCACCGAAAGTTTTGCATCACAACTTTTTCTGTTTCAATAGCCACTCTTCAAGCACTTTTGGAGCATTTCGTAGGGCCTTCTTCGACATCCATTGATCCCATTCTGGTCCATAACCAAGCCATCACACCTTGAACTCTTGAACTCTTCGTCCACCGGGGCGTTTCCTGAACCGTTGTGAGACAATCTGTTCTATCTCTTCCTCAGGCAGGTCTTCAAAATCTGCACGGTTCAAGTGTTTTGTTGGTCTTTCCCCAAGTTCAGGTGGTGATTTCTTGTATCTTTCAAGGTGTGCAATATTTATGACTGGGTGCATGCCATAGGAAACCGGGAGTCGAAGTTGGTAGGTGATCGGGCTTAACTTCCTGATAATTTCGAAGGGTCCATCGTATTTCATTAGTAGCTTCTTTCCACGCCCCTTTTCCGATCGGAGAAGTTCCAAGGAGTGAGGATTCAGTACGACAAAGTCCCCTTCTTCAAACTCTTCCAAAAGCCTACCCTTGTTGTAGGCACGTTGTTGGAAGACTTGAGCAAGAAGCAAAGCTTCTTTTGCCCTTGAACGGTCTGCTTCAAAGTGCTCAATCATTTCCTCGGCCTTGTCGCTAGTGGTCTGTCCAGAAGGCCGTGGAATGACTTGAGGATCAGTGAGCAGCGAACTTGCTGTGATAGGTTGAAAACCTCGTAAAAGATATGCAGGTGTAAATCCAGTGCTGGTATACACAGATGTATTGTAAGACAGCTGAAACCCATCAATAAAGCCAGACCAATCAGTCCTGGAAGGTCCAATATAAGCTCGGAGTGCTATTTCCAGTACTTGGTTGAGGATTTCGGTCTGACCATCTGCTTGCGGATGATGAGAGGTTGTCAGTGCTCGCTTTGAGCCTAGAAGCCGGCATATCTCTTTCCAGAAGTCGTTTCGCCATCGAGTGTCTCGGTCTGTGATGAATTGCATGGGGATACCAAAGTGTGCAATTATCGCATGGAAAACAAGCTTAGCTGTTTTGACTTCTGAAGTGTTGACTGTGCATGGTATGAAGATGCCATATTTGGTAAGCTTGTCAACAATGACCAACACAGAATCAAACCCATTTGATTTTGGAAGTTCAGTGATGAAATCCATGGTGACAACTTCAAATGGTCTGTCTGGAATTGGAATGGGTTTGAGAAGTCCTACGGGAGCGTGGCGACGAGGTTTCGATTTCTGGCAGATATCACAAGTGCTGGTATACAACTTGATTTGTCTGGACATCTTTGGCCAGTAATAGATGGCTGCAATCCGATTGTAAGTTTTGTAATAACCGGCATGTGCGGCTTCCGTCAAAGTGTTGTGCATGTCATCCATAACACTAACTCTGAATCGTTCCGGGACGCACAAGCGATTATTTCCTTGCCAATCTTCTAAGTATAACAGCCCCTGGTCACTGTAATGATACTGAGGATACTGAGGGTTGCTCCAGTTATCCTGACGCTTCCATGACTTGATGACTTCCCCAAAGTGCGGGTCATTGAGGTAAGCATCCTTCCAATCATTAATTTCTTCCTCAGAAATTCCAACTGCAATGTTGTAGCAAGAGGAAATTGCAACAGGAATTTCTAAAGGATACATGCCATCGATTTCAATCTGCACATGACTAGTGGACTCAACTGTGGCTGAATAGCAGGACACATTTTCCTCAGCTTGGACAAAAGATGCAGCCACATTAAGAAGCTTCTCTTCAAACTTGGGTCCAAGTTCAGAATACATGTCCCTCAAAGGGTCCTCAGTCGTCAATTGAACTGGATTGAGAGGATCCTTGACGGGTCCTTGTTCGGTTGGAATCCGTCGTCGCAGCCTAGAAACTGGATCCACGTTGGAGTGTACTCTTCCAGCACGGTGGACAATCTTCATCTTGGGATAAGCAGAGAAGACTGTACCCCAGGTCAAAAGTCGCCTGTTGACATTCTGGAATGTTCGACTCCATGTCAATGCTGCATGGTCAGTGATGGCAAGTATCTCTTCGCCTTCAAGATATGGTTGAAACTTGATGAGGGCTTCTTTCAACGCTAATGCTTCACGTTCTGTGGGAGAGTAATTGCGCTCGGCGGATTTTAAAACCCTAGACCAATAGCTAATAACTCTTTCCACATGAACAGTGGTGCTTTCAAAATCTTTGGCCCAATCTCCAGGATTAGGAACATCATCAATACCTTTGATAATAGCAACCAAGCTGGGAATTGGTTCACCCTTCTTGTATGCTTTCTCAAGACGGTCGTAAAGGCGAGTTCCTTTGAGATCCCGAATAAGAATTGGTTGAACTTGCTGTAGGATCCCAGCAAGACCATAGTCACATGCATCAGTATAGACACGATATGGTTTGCCTTGAATTGCATAACCACGAACCGGTGCATTTGTTAGTACTTGCTTACACAGTTCAAAAGCTTCCTGGTGTATTTCTGTCCATTCCCATGCAGTTCCCTTCTTGAGTAATTGGAACAAAGGATGTGCAATCCATGCATAGAATGGGATGTAGGCAGAGAAATACACCATCATGCCTAAAAATGTCTGCAATTCAGTGACATTCCGTGGTTCCGCTAATTGTACAATTGCATCCACTTTCTCTTTGTGAGTTGAGAGTCCAAGTCGAGAAACTTTCTGTCCCAAAAGGAGCAGGGACTGAAAGCCAAAGTGACACTTGGTGGGAGAAAGCGTAATGTTGACATCACGAATAGCTGTGAGCACCAAATCAATGTGATGTAAATGGTCCTCAAAGCTCTTTGAGAAGATCACAATGTCATCAATGTATACAAGAGCAAATATCCACAGAAATGGTGCCAAAACATTTTGCATTACACGTTGAAAGACACTGGGTCCGTTGCGATATCCAAAGGGCATTCGGCGGAATTGCCAAAGACCACGGTGTGTCCGAAATGCTAGCTTCTCAGCAGCATTGTCTGACATTGTCAGTTGAGTGAATCCGGCTAGAGCATCAAGCGTTGAAAGCCACTGTGAACCTGTCAATGCCTGAAGGATATCTTCCTGTCTAGGTATTGGAAATTCATCAGGCACAGCCATTTCATTCATCTTCCGCAGGTCAATAACCATTCGAGGCTTATTGTTGCGATAGACAATGAATACTGGAGCTGCCCATGGTGACCTTGATGGCTCAATCACTCCCAATTTGATCCAAGCATCCATTTGCTGATCAATTACTTCACGATTTGCTGGTGAAGTGGCAAATGGAGGTAGTGATACTGGTTGCGCATCAGGCTTCATGGGGATGTCGATGCGGCCAGCATAACTACCAAGACGTCCATCGAGTCCAAAGACCTCTTTGTTTTTAACCAAAATTGCTTCCAATTGTGCACGTTGCTCACGGCTCAGATCGGAGGAAATGTCCAACTCTTCTAGGAACTTGGAGCTTGGAATATTCTCTTCAGGCACCTCCGCAGTCTTGGGTCCACCAACAATTGGTTCCTCTGATAGAGGATCATCGGGTTCCGTTGCGTTGCGGTGTGCCTGAGAGGATACATTGGTCTCAGATCTCACAGCACTTGAGCTTGATTGTTCTCTTGACGTCTCAGCTTCAACAAGTTTTCGAACCATAGCTGCATGGGCGTTGATTTGATTCCTTGCTTCTGCTGAGAATTTACTGACATGATCAAGCCAATTCTTGGGATTATGAGCAATTCCCAAGACCTGGCCCTTTGTCACTGTAATAGGTTGTGATGAGAAGTTTGCTACATGCAAAACAGGCTGATCCCTAGAGATCAGAGAATCAGCTGTTCCATAGATATCATCCTCATTTCCGTGATGAAAGAGCTTCTTCTCCACAAAAAGTGAATCAACTCCATCACGGAAAGGAGCATAAACAGGAACTGCCACACTTGTCTCCGGTGGGATGAGTACTTGTTTTAATGCAGAAACTTCACCTTTCTCATTTCTTTGTCTTGCCCGTCGTTTCAGTCTCCAGTGCTTCTTATGAACAGAGGCTCTTGATTTCGATATTCCTTCCTTCCGGGAAAATACCTTGAAGGAATGACCATCATCGTCAACCAAAGCTGATGTTGAGTTCTGGACTCGGAGTCTTCTTCCGGAGTCGCCAAACACAATATATGTTTCGCCTTGATCTCTGACAACTGAGAGAGAATATTGATCTGAGAAATCATTACCCAAAATGAAAGGTGTTGACATTCCTTTGACCACATATGCTTCAACAGACAGTTTAACTGGACCCTCGGGTGTGTGGAAATACAAGTCTAAAGGCACATAATCCTTCACAGCTGATTTGCCTGTGACTTGGATCAAATTGACCTCATGACCAGATTTTGCTCGAGGTTTGTTACTCAAGTTGTTAAGAGCATTTTGGGAGATCAAAGTAATGTCTGAACCAGTATCTTTCAATATTCCGACTGGATCACCACTAATACCACCAACTGTGGCCCAGGTTTGGGTTGCTTTAGCACCTAAAAAGGAACTTCCAGGTGGTCTAGCCATCCAACGCTTGAGTTCAATTAGAGGTCTGTCAGGATCTGCTTCAACATCTTGGCAAATGGCATAGGTCACTGCTGAGATTTCCCGGGCAAGTCTACGCTTACTCCGCCGATTCAGAGGAGGCTTTGTTTGAGTGACCTTATCATCAGCGGAAACCTTTGTGAACTTGGCTTCTGTTGATTTAGGGTCAGAATTCATGTCCGGTACGATAGTTGTCATTTCCGATAAATCAACAAGGTTGCTCACAGATCCAACAGGATCAGCAGACCCCCCCAGAGCCGAAGTCTCTGCCATATCTTCCTTGTCGGAGCGGACAAGGTGGACCAGAGGTTCGGTAGGCTGAGGGGGACTACAAAAACCCGATTGAGAAGGTTCTGCAGTCCCTTGTATCTCATCATCAGATAGACTATAGTACAGATCATCATATTCACTTTGGGCCTCAACATCTTCAACGTCAAGCTGAATAAGATTTGCACGAGCATCCTTTATTGCTCGAAAGGCGTGTTTGCACTCTGGATCCCAGTGCATGCCACTGCCGCAGTGCCGACATGGTCGCGCTCCCAGTGATGCGGGAGTTGCTCTCTTTGACACATTTGAGTCATCCTTAGGGAAACGAGGAGGAGGGAACTGCTGTCCAGTGCGACGACTGCCTACCAAATGTGCACGGATATTGAGGTTGCGATGATCCCGTTCTGGTATATCACGTTCATACCATCGGTAATTTCTTCCATCACCCAGTCTAAGAAGACTTTCTTCATGGAAGCGAATTGCTGTTTGGAATTCAACAACATCACGATACAGTTGGGTGGTGAGAACAGTTGTCCAGGATGCGGGTGCTCCATTCATAACCTCCATGATCAACTCAGATGCATTAAGATTGAAAACCATGTTGATGAGCTCAGTCTTGCGAATGAAATATTCACTTGGGGTTTCACGAGTATGTCCAGCTTGTCTGTAAGAAGCACGATTGGCTCTTGCACGTTGCTTGTCTAACCAATGACGGTTCATATAGTATGAGCCAATTGCACGCTTCAAAGTATCCCAATTAGCTTCAATCTCGGCACGGTATCGTTGGGGAAGAGACCAGTACCAGATTTCAGCGGATCCTTCAAGACGTTTGGGAACGACTCTGCCTAATTGCTGCCAGACAGTGTCAGATTCACGTGCAATGTCATTGATTTTTAAGAGCCATCACATAATTTCATCTGTGTCACCATTCCATTTGGGCACAGCATCATACTTCAACCGGATATCAAAGTGAGGTTCACGAACATTCACTCCACCTTGATTTCGGTTTGGATCAGGGCCATTACCATAAGGATCACCAGGATCACCCGGATTTGGGGGACCACCACCTCCACCAGGAGGATTGGGGGGACCGCCACCAGCACCGTAGGGGAAGCCGCCGCCACCACCACCAGGTGGATTTGGAGGACCAGGTGGTCTTCCGCCTCCGTGATGATATGGGCCGCCTCCACCTCCGGGATTTGGGGGACCTCCGCCACCATTCCCAGGAAAAGGGTAGCCTCCACCTCCACCTCTGCCTTGTCTACCGGGATACTCTCCATTCCCATCACCATATCCACTTGCAGGAGGTCTCGGACCTTTGTTGACATCAACAGACAGGGGACGGTTCGCTCTGCTGGCGAAGTGGTCATTATCCAGTTGATGTGCGTCCGATGCTGGGATAGTAGTCTTAGGCCGTGTTGGCAAAAGAATTCTATCAGCTCCTGTAAGGGTTTGATTCCCGGGTGCAAAGAGAACTTCAGTAGAATGGGGAAGAAGTGAAGGTATCTGAGGAGCCTGCTGACTGCTAAGACGGTAATGTTCATGTTCCACAGGCTGAAAACCATGGCTTAAGGACTGGTCACGGTTAGGCTCAGCCTGTTCTTCAAAGATCGGTGCAAGTGCTTCAGAAATGGGACCAACAGCAGGAAGCCCGGCCAGAGCTAAAGAATTGCGAGGCTTGCGACGAGGGTTGAAGTACATATCAGATTGACCCTGACGTATACCCGCAAAGTCGTCAACAATCTCACGTTCCTTACCTTTGGGCTCTTGAGCTTGCTGTGCATGAATAGATGAAGAAAGAGAAGTGTCCATATGCGGAGGTGAGTCTCGTTCAATGCCGCTGAATACACGTCTCCGAGGAGTCGATTCAGATTGTACATGGCTGCTTTGAGGATGATGTGATGTTGAAATATCATCCTCATCAGGAACGGACTGGACTGTAGGCCGCGGACAGGAGTTAAGAAAATCATAGACCTTATCTAGTGAGACGTAATAATTCTCAACCTCTGCCCTAAAGCAAATGGAAAGAATTTCAAAGTCATTCAGGGAATACCAATCTCCATCTGCAGCACCTGAGGTGCCAAAGTGTGGAAAAGGAGGCATTTCCTGATTTGTCAAGGTGAAAGCATATTGCGCCACACCTGTCAAGAAGACAAGTGCTGTTGTGAATGCCATGTGGTCAGTAGGCCTTGGGCGATACCATCGGTCACTACCACCAAATTGTGACCCTTCCTCAGCTATTAAAAGCATAGTATCAAGGAGATCAGTTGCTTCCCTGAATACTTTGATCTGCAGCCGGGCTGGTGCTGATCTAGCTTTTAGTAGCTCAGGCTTCTTCAAATAGGTTGCTCCTAGTACGAGAGCCCTTGCACGACGCTGATTGATCTCAGCATTATTCTTGGGCAGCTGTAATAGGGATTGAAGAGTGGGTAACAAAATGAACACAATGTCACGGCGTGCACGAGAAACCATTGAATCAATGACTGGCTCACGCAAAGGAAGGAGTGCTGGAAACATCAATTTGATGTCATCAGGCACAGGTGATGGCTCTCTTCGTTGCCGAGATATCCATCGATAGCGTGTGTCAGTTTCCTCATCTTCCTCATGGTCCGAGACAGTTATTCCAGGTTGAGAAACTGTCGATTGAGGAATTTCCATATAAGGCCGTGAAGGGCCTGGGGAGCTGGATTGATGGGGAACTTGACCAGTCACCTGAGGCGTCAATTGTTCCCGAACAGGGATGTATTGATGCGAAGAAATAGATTCAAAAGGTAATTGGACGGGAATATTGGTCTTGATGCCAGAAGGGGTATTACTACTGCTCTGAACTGCAGTAGGAACGGTGATGCGACTGTACGCAGTTGGTCGATTGGGTGATGAGGGTGGTGCATTGATGATAGCCGATTCATCAGGAGCAGTGTCATCCATTGTTGTTAAATCTGCTAAGCATTTATCAGTATTTGGAGTAATCAACACTCGAGATTTGTGGAGAGTCCACGGAGCTGCCACCAATGTTGTGGACTAGCGTGTTTACGGGATATCTGCAGTAATCAATATTGCAGATGAATACAATAATCAATATTGTATGTCACAGTAGTCAATACTGTAATGTGCAAAAGGCATTATTAGGAGAGCTTTAGAGTATTATTATAGAGTGTTGTAAACACGAGTGCAAGTCCTAAGTGTTCAAGACTCTTCTCTCGCGTGGATTATTTACAATTACTCCGTTAGATCATAATATACCTGACAGCAGGACGTGACCCTTGACCCTAGTGTTCCCTTGTCTTTCGATAGGAACACATCAGGAAACATAACATCTCCCTTGTCTTTCGATAGGAGATGTTAATGGCAAACTCCCTTGTCTTTCGATAGGAGCCGTCTGCAAGGATGGCGCTCTGCCTATTAACTACATTTCGAGATATTCAGTACCCAGCAGAATGTGACCCTTGACCCTAGTATTCCCTTGTCTTTCGATAGGAATACATCAGGAAACATGACGGCTCCCTTGTCTTTCGATAGGAGCTGTCTGCAAGGGCGAGATTCTGCCTAAACACAACTCAATCCCTGACCCAGACGTTCCCTTGTCTTTCGATAGGAACGCCACAGGAAACATGCAAATTCCCTTGTCTTTCGATAGGAACTTGCAATGATGATCTCCCTTGTCTTTCGATAGGAGATCAACTGCAGGTATGCATTGTGACTTACCACGTCGCTGGCGGGGTCAACTTACTTGAGCTGTGCTCGGTGCTAGATGTCTTGGGGGGTAAAGTATGGGCTGCTGCCCGCTGCCATTCATGCTGCTTTTATACTACTGGCGCCCCCGTGGGAATTCCATGCTACTGACTTGCTCTGACTTGTCTTGACTCCGTCGGACCCATTCCGAGTTAATTGGAGTTAAGCAAGTGCCGCAGCTGACCTTCTGAGTCACAGAGAAAGCCCGAAGTATTTCCTGTTGAGCCTCGCGGCGCTGAACATGAGATTAATCCAATGTGTGAAAAAGGCTCTAGCCGGAGTTGAACTCTCGACCTCGCGGATTTGAGCCGGAGGACATTTCACATGGATACCTCTTGCCGCTAGACTACTTAGGAATTCCTACAGTACATCCAACAGTTCAGGACACTCTAGATAATTGTCATAAGTGTTCTGAATGTTGGACTAGGTGCTGAATACTATCTACAACTATCTAAAAGGCCGTGGCTTTGTGCGTAAGGCAACAAAGCCGTAGAATATCCTTGCTCATTGAAGAGAGGCTGCAGAGTAAAACCCAACAATGGGTGAGACATTTTGGTTGCCCCTTGATGCCTCATTACTCCTCAGCAACCAGGATGTTGATGATAAAGGATTTCTTTGCTAATTGGAAAATGTCAGGAAAATATATGAGCAAGGCTAAATGCTATATTTCCATAACAGTCATGCAACTGTCATGTGTATTGTCATGTAGAATTTCCTTTGTTGCCACTCATGGAACAAAGGACTTTTGTACATGACACACTACATGACTGTCGGATTACATTGGCTACATGACAGCGATTTGTCCACCGTGATAGTTGCTGGCGTCCCGACAAATTTCGGCGCCTGGCTGTGCGGGTGCGGTTGCACTGTCCCGCCGGACACTGATTGCGTGTGTGGTCAGCCGTGTCCTTAAGCTAGCATTGCATCCATCGAGGTGTATTTGTGTGAAATCACTTCGAAAGTCTATGCTCGGAATAAGTCGCTCATTAAGGACTTGGGGTCTGGGCCCTGGCCACACGCAGCCTTTATTATGTGCGTAACGCCGAAGGACCCAAGTACTGGTATTCTGAAGCTGGGGTTCAGCAGTGCTCATAACTCAGCCGCTTGCGGTCCTAGAGCCGCGTTTGCATTGGACTTTGAACTCGAAGGCTGAAGCAGATGCGCTTTGAACTTGTCACTGAAGCGATGGCCCATTGTCCTTTGACCTATTTCGGGCCCGACGGTCGCGTATAAAAGACCGCGCCTTTGTATGCGACTCCCCGCTCCGTCTCTTGCTCTCCCCAACATGTATAACCCGCATTACCAATTTCCGCATGGCTTCGTGCCCAGGCCCCAGCAAGGCGGCGGTCAATATCGACCAAACCCGTATCAAGCTGGAGCTCACTCCGGTGGCACAGTGGCGCCGTACGCTCTCTACTCCTTCCACTGTCTCCGATTCACTCAATGTTTACAGCGCGCAGCAGCCTCCCCATTTCTATGGTACCATGCCACCCGCTCCTCCTCAAGCCGAGTCGTGGCCAACGTTCACAATCGGCAGCCCGCCTCCAGCCAAAGCCCTCTCCGCGCAATCCCGCGCTCGTACAATCAGTAGCCCAGCTGCCTCTGGCTATCCGTGCGTGACGCGTCCCTTTCACATACTCTGCCAACATGAATTTCCCGCAGGCAGCAATTCTATCCGCAACAGCAGAGTCTAAGCCCGCCGGGAGAATTTTCGTTCATGACCATCCCGCCCTCGGATTCGTCTTCTGTCATTGGGGGTACGGTGAGCCCGCCGTCGCATGCGGGTTGGCTTCCTGCGTGAGTTGCTTTCTTGAAAGTTGAGGAGCTGTGGCTGAGTTTCTTTGTGATGTTGTAGGGACCAGCAGTACCCCGGCGCCCCGTACCCGCCGTCGATCGTGTCGTATGATCACCCGTACGACAGAGTATCGCCAGCGCAGAACTACGCCTCAGCCATCCGCGCGAACCACCTCCGCCCGATGCAAAGGATTCCGGAGGATGCCCCGCGGTCGTCGTTCACTACCAGCTCGTCCGGGACTCGAACGCTTCCTCCGACGGCCGGACACCACCACAAACACCAACAAGACGAGACTCAGCAGCGCAGTAGCCACAAGCGCACCGGCCACTCCCATCGGCATCGCCCGCGCCCGCGTTCTCTCTCCCCAGATCCGACTCCCCGTGCCAATAGCGACCCACTGGCATTCAAACGCTTCGCATCCCACACGCCCTGCCCCTCGCACGTCCTGCACCAGCACACGCCCTCCACCGCCGCCAAGACCGCCGCCAAAGCCGCTGCCTCGCTCGGGCACGACCCGAGCTCGAACGCAGATGTGGAGATCCCCTGCCCGCATTGCGGGATGACCTGCATCGGCGTCGAGGGCGTAGCGGCGCATCTTGCGTGCTCGTACGTCGATTGGGAGGAGGAGACGCGGCGCGTTGGGGGAAGAGAGTTGAGTGCACGGGAAATACGCCGGATTGAGAAGGATAGGGAGGTTGGGAGGGGGACGTTCGCGCGCGGGTGAGCTGGGAGATCTGAGGATGAACGAATATCATGAACCTTTACGAACGTAGACACGATCCCGAGATCCATATGCTCGTATTTTTGGTTGCCCATTGTCGCAGCTGCTCGACGTCCCTGTCAGAGCAAAGCAGAACCGCCAGCTCAAGTCAGCACAACAAAAACGCAGGAGCCATCGTCATCACGACCTCCACCACCTTCTTCAAATCCACAGCCGCAGCTGCAGTATCCCCATAGCCAACACCCGCCGCATCCCATCGCAGCACCCCCTCCCGCGTCCGCGCCGGCTCGCCGCCGAAGGGAAACACGACGTACACAGCGAGCTTGCACGCCCCGACGAGCTCCCCCGCACGCTTTGGTACCGGTGCAGATTCGGATTCGAGTTCAGGTATGTCGGCGTCCGCGTCCGGGTGCAATGTGATCTTCGCCGGGACGCAGCTGTAGTCCAGCGCCAGGAGGATCCGGCTTTGCCCCGGGCGAGGCCCATTATCCGACTCTGTGTGCGCGACGAGGTAGTCCGCGATTTGTCGATGTGCGAGGTGGAGGGCAGAGTCGATGTCTTGTTGACTCGGCTGAGGCGGCGGCGAAGAACTTGCAGTTGCTGCATGCAGGGATATCGGTTTTTGGAGTTAACCTCGATTAGAATAGTAGACGACGCACCGTCAGAGCTATCCCGGCGACAATCCGCCTTATGCTCGTGCCAGGCCAATCTCTGGCATACCTCCGAGCAGTAGGATACCACCATACATCCGCTGCAGCGGTTCGTGTGCGCCGCAAGGTCGTCGCACTACAAACACAGTTGGACAAATTAGCAAGCGGTTATATTAAGAGGCAAGCCAGACCTTGACTGAGTTGCACGTAGGCTTCTCGACATCTATCGACCGCGCATGAGCTAACCGGGACGTCGCCGACGCACAGAACGCCGCCCACGCCGCTTCGCAGCGCGATTTTGCCGGCGCATGTGCAAAGGCGGCCATCGCTTCGCGCGGGAGGAAACGCAGCACTTCCCGGAGGACGGACGCGTAGATGAGGTATGGGGGCAGCAGATCGCATAAGAACGTGCGATAGTGGTGCAGGGCAGCGGAATCGGAATCGGAAGTGTCCGGCCCGCCGAAACACGGCGCGATGCGCAGCAGCGCGGGAAGCAGATTCTGCTCGAGGGCAAACACGAGCTGGGGGACGCCGCCGGTGAGGAGGTGCGCATTGAGGAAGGCGCAGATTCCGCCGAGGAGCGGGAGGATTGCGTCGGCTGCGTGCGGGATGAGGACCTCGAGCGGTTGGGATGCAATCTGCACCAGGAGGCGCACGACGAAGATGGGGGAACGTTCTGCTAGGAAGATGTCCCTGTGAGGCGGGATGGTGTGCAAGAACGCCAAGGTCGAAAGATGTGATTGGGCGTTGCGAAGCAGGGCGACGAGCCCGTCGGCAGCGTGCTGGCCGTGGATTGCGTCCCCGGTTTGGCGTAGCAGCGTCAACGCTGTGTTTGGGACAAATCTGGCCGAGAGCAGCGAATCGCGTGTCCCCGACGCTAGAGGGTAGACGTAGAGTGGTAGCAAATCTGCAGCAGTCGGGAGGCGCGGGAGACTGCTACCGAGCACATCGCGAACGGGTGCAGCCCAGAGTGGTTCGAGCTGCCAGAGCGACATGATCAGCGACAACGCGACGGGTGTCTCCTGCACGAGAGTCCGGAGAGCCTCGGTACGGGCGTACTCGTGCAGGATGCTGACGAGGAGTGCCGAGATGTGATTCGTCCCGCCCTCGCGCCGGATGAGCGACATGAGCGCTGTTAGCGCCGCCGCCGATGTCTCTGCGAACACGAAGAGCTCGTCCTCCTGGATTTTAATGAGGGTTGTGCAGGCGTAAAAGGTGACGCGGTGCGACGAAGCTAGGTGTTTCGCAATAGCTGTGAGGATTGCGTTTGGGTCGATGGGGCGGGCGCTGGCGCTACCGCAGCTGTCGAGTGCGTCGCTCAGAGTCGCGAGCATGGCCGGGATGTTGGTGTCTTGCGACGGGGATAGTAGCGCTGCGAGCTAGGGAGATCAGCGGACATCCAGTAGGCGCTCGGGTTGACTTGCTGTCGGGGTTAATGTCGAGTCCATGGTGCTGTTAGATGACCGTCAAGAGCAAGCCAGCACATTCTTCCCAAGGGTCAATCACAAATCGGAATGCATTTCGAGTACCCAAGCAGGCCCTAGATATAAGATTAAACGACTCTAAGTACTAGTGTACAGTGTAGATATGAGAAAAAAAAAGGCTCAAGTCCAGAATATCAACTAAGTAGTAGAGAGCGGTCGTACAACTGTCATGTACAGGGGAGTGGGTTGAAATTTAAGGCGCGTACTGTGCGGTAAGAATATCTGCTGCTTTCTCCGAAATCTGCGGGAGAAATTAGTTAAAGGAAGGGAGAGAGGGAGGCAGGAGACGCACCATATACGTCGGCGTCGTAACAAACCATCCCGGGACGTTCGGCCAGGAGCTGATGTCTACGACGCGCAGCCCATCGACTCCACGGACGCGGAAGTTCCCGTCCAGGACGGCGTTCGGGTCTGCGTTATCGCGTCAGCTTCAGCGGTGAGTCAGGGAACAGAAAACATACCGCTGTCGGGACCCATCGCCGCCGTGCAGCACGCATGGTGGCCAAACACAAACTCCAACACATGGTCGTTGAGCGCCGCATCGCTCGTCCCCGCCGGGCCGAACGTCTCGCCCTTTATATGCTCCTTGATGCCCGCCCCGCTGACAATACTCCGCGCCGTCTTCACCCCCGCCTTGAGCGCCGCAATGTCGCGCTTCCCGCCCTTGGCGCCGGCGACCTCAAAGTGGTGCTTGTTGATGTCGAGCGGGTCCTGCGGGTGGCTGCCGGTGAGTGTGACGCTGCCCTTGGACGTCGGGTGCTGCAGGAGCGTCACCGCCGTGAGCGCGTTGTGCACGCGCGCGAAGGGCTCCTGGAAGCCGCGGAAGAAGCCCTGGAACGAGCCCGGGAGCCAGTAGAGCATGATGTCGGGGTCGGGGAGCGCGTTGGCGACGCCGCTGTGTGTCTGCAGCACGAAGAGCGCGCCGCCGAGGCCGTAGATGTTCATGTGGTCGTCCTGGAAGTAGGTGCCGAGGCAGGGGTCCGTCGCGGGGGTGTAGAGGACGGTGCAGTCTTTGAAGAGGGTGTGGTTCTTCTTGAGCTCCCAGGTGACGGCGACCTCGTCGTGGTCTTGGAGGTTCTGCCCGACGCCGGGGAGGTGCACGACGGGGGTGATGCCGTTCTGTGAGAGCTGGGTGCGGTCGCCGATACCGGAGAGCTGGGACGAACGTTAAGCATCGCCGACGGATCAAGAGGTAACGACGGACCATGAGCAGCTGCGGGGTCTGGAACACACCAGCGCTGACGATAACCTCGTACTTGGCCGTAACCACCTTGGTCTTGAGCGTCTTCTTCCCCGTGAAGCTGTGCTGCACCGCCAACGACGCGCCCGCAGCGAGCTCGACGCCGTACGCGGTCGGCTTGCCCTGGGTGCCGGAGCAAAGCATCACCTTGGTCGCGAGCGTGTTCGTCGCGAGGTGCAGCTTGGACCCCATCATCGCGATGATGCGGTTGTAGACCGACGTCCGGAGGCGCTCCTCGTCGATGGTGAAGTTCGGGACGCCCGCGCCGGCGGCGGCCTCCGCTGCGACGCTGTTGGTGTCCGCGACGAGTCCGGGCGGGAAGGAAGCGAGCGTGTTGCTGATGTCGGAGAGCTGTGCGTCTGACGATGCAATTCAGAACTCCGACTCCCCATCAAATGACGGTTACATACCGGCGAAAGCGGGGTTCCCGAAGATTGAGTTGGGATTGACGCTCGTCTTGAGCCAGCCGTCGAAGCCGTGGTCGGGGTTGGACGGGTCCAGGTCGAGGTTGTGCTCAATCTTGTTGAAGTAGGTGCGCATGTTGTCGTAGGACCAGGTGTCGTCCGAGAACATCGTCTGCAGCGCCGTGAAGTCGCGTTTCGTGGCGCCAATATGGTTGATCGCCGCGTTGTGGATCTGGCGGAGGCGTCAGCGCCGCTGGCGGGGGGAGGGTTCGGGAAGGGGACTTACCGTGGAGCCTCCGACGGTGCCAGCACGGGGATACCATGCATCGTCGCGAGGGAACTTGGCGCCAGCAGAGTATTCGTTGTACGTATAATTCAGCTCAATGGCTGGGTCTAAAAGGCGCGTCAGCGGCGCCCATCACGGCCGCGAAACGACATACCAGCAACAGCGCGGGCAAAGTAAAACGGAATAGTTGTGTTAACGGTCTCGACGGCGTGGCCTACATCGACGAGGAGAACTAGAGGGACGATCCGTCAGACTGCGGCGCGTGTGCGGAGATAGGATAATTGCGTACCAGAAAAGCCGTTCTCCGCGAGCCGGGCAGCGACCGGCCCACCACCTGCACCAGCCCCCACGACGACAAAGTCGTAGTCGGGCTTGGCAGGGCGGGTCGAAGCACACGTAGCAAGGCGCGAAGAAGCCGCGGCCGCAGCGCCGACGACGCGCGGTAGAAGAGTCGAAGAAAGCAGCAAGGAGAAGGACAAAGAAAGGAAAGTGGAAGAAAGCATACCGGGAGCGCTGAATTCTGGGGCACTTTGCGCGGCGCAACTTATACTCGGGGCGCCCGCCAATCTTCTATCTGTGCTGCCACGCGAGGCAGGGTAGGAACGTAGGAACACAGAAGGAGACGGCGCACTGGATCTGGCGATAGGCCATCTCGGTACGCGTACGCGCTCGGGAGGATCGCACGCAAATGTGCATTCACATCTCTCATCAACGACAACCAATGAATGCGGCGTTCGTTATCGTCAGCGCCGGGGGAACAGGTCACTGCATTAGGGAACAACGATCCTCTGCGCTGTATTCTCCCCGCGGAACCTTCAAACGGAAGAAGCATGAAACGCTAATCATAGACATAGTACTTGGCGATACCATGTGTAGTATCGCGGGCCAGGCACATGCAAGAACCAGATGCCAACCGTCCAGCGTTGGACGGGAACAACCATCACCGTCGCGGCGCAGTCGGGACGGCGGACGTCGGGCTGTAAAATATAATCTCACCAACTGGAGTTTTGGCCATACAAGCGCTTATTCCGCGATATGTACCACTGTTGAACTTAGACCTCAAACGCATCAATCCCATCGTCGCTGGTTTTAGCCGACGGAACTATTCAGTGACCCGAAGTAAATGCAAAGCAAGATTGGGCGAACAGACTGACTCGCGACGGCGTTTCCTGACAGGAAGCTCGCTGCGGCTTCGCATCGCATCGGCGAACGCGCAGGAGCGACCAAGCAGAGACCTTGTATTTGTTTCACCAGATTCTCCGCACCGGCAGCCAGCGGCTCGGCGAGAGATCAGTTCGGATCAAGTTTCAACGGGCTTGTTCGGTCGAATCCGGTCGAATACAGAGGCATATCCCTCAAGGATCGACTCCCACGGTAGTAGTTGCGCAAATCTCCAGCCAAACTCAAAATCGAAGCGGGGCGACCCGCGGTTGGCGCCCACATCCTCGAGAGTTGCGCCCTCCGTCGGGAACGCCCGGCGGAGCCTCCGCGTACCCCGGATATCGCTCGTACCACTGCGGGCGGCGCCGCCGGCGGTGTTGAATAGAGCTGAAGGCGCGGGCGCACGCAGCCAAGAATTGAACGCGGCTCCAAGAATGCAGCCTGTCCAGCTTCCAATAACCGACTTCCAGGCTCAGGGGCGCGATCTAGGCGTCGGGCTCGGGAATACAGAATCGCTTGTAGATAAAATAAAATACAATTCTACGACGCCCGCCGCAATGAACGCAGGCGGTGTCGCAATGTTTCACGGTAGCGGGACAGGCGTTGAGGTGAAACAGCAGCCACAATGATTCAGAGAGCCAGGAACGAGTGGGTGTCGCTGTGTTCCGAACCACTGGATCCACAAAGAGCTCACACGAAAAGTTAAAACCATCTGGACTAGTACTCTATCTAGTCTTATGTACATTAATATTCACCTCTCCCGTTCTAGTTATAATTATACCGCCGCTATTGCTCCAGAGCCACAACGCCCGCACACGGCGAAACGGAAGCATACTAATAAGCACTGCGGCGCGGCTCCGCTCCGAGATCAAGATTGTTATACGAGTTTGTCTTGTGCGGGGATACTTCATGATTACTCGCTGGGGCGGTGCGTCGCTACAGCTGAATTCATGTGTCGAAAATAGAATGCCGGTGCCGGTGCCAGTGCTAACCAGGAACAAAACCCATAGTAAATTGTCCCCAAAAGGCGTCATTCCTGTCCCTTGGGCCTTGTTCTCCCGTTGAAGTACGCCGCGCGATGTGGCCCGATAAGACAGGACAGATATGACACAAGTGAGAGTAACGCGTACGCCGTAGAGCCGTAAAGCCACCAATATTAATTGCTACTAGACCGCAACAAATTGTAGATTTAGATTGATTCCCCAGGGGCGGTCAGGTACGTCGGGAAACATACTGAAAACCGTATGTAGGTCTTGTACATTTCCTCCCGAGATTGAGCGACTAAGGTTGATTCACGTTGATGGAATTAAACCGCCAGCGGCTGTTGCTCGGTAAACCGTGGAACACCGTGACACCGAAACAAAGAAACATCCAAAGTCAGTACCATTACAAGCTCCAGCTAATCTACACATTAATATTATAATATTATCTCGCGCTATCGCCATCGCAGCTAATAATCAAACCTCTTCTCCTGCCTCACCGTAACCACCACCGGCAACTTCACCCCCACATCCGAATTCCCATCCCCATCCCCCTCGCCACTCTCCAAATCCCGCTTCGAGCGGAACTCGGTGTCGTCGCTGATCGCGATGGCGTCTGCGCATGCGTCGGACTGGTAGTGCGTCTCGACGTCCTGCCGGATGCGCAGCATCGTCGGTGTCTGGTCGGGGGTGGGTCGGCTGCTCCCGTGCCCGTGCCCGTGCCCCTGTCCGTAGCCCGTGCGCCGCACCGACGCCGAGCCGCTGGGGGCGGAGTCTCCGCCCCGCAGCAGCGCGCGGTTGTTGAGGTTGGAGAGCATGGAGAGGGTGTACACGCGCCCGATGGTCATCTCGATCATCGTCGCCGCTCGAAGCGCGTTAGTACAGGCGTCGGAGGGGAAGGGAGCGACATACTGTTGACCTCGGGATTGGATTGGAACATGACGACGGTGATGAGGGTCATGACGGTGGTGATGCTCCCGTTGCGCAGCGCTGCGATAGTGAGTCGGCGGAGGAGTCTTTACGAGGAGTCAGCGTGCGGCGGAGGTCTCTGAACGAAAAATGCGCACGTCTTGGTGTCGGTGAATGATGTTTTGATGGTCTTGAATTTCCACACGAGCAGCGCTGTGATGACGCAGTCTGCGACGGCGGTTGCAACCAGCCAGACTACGCGCCTGGGTCAGCCATAGTCGCAGCGGGACGGGGAGGAAAAGAAAAAAAAAAACGCACTGGTTACATACCGCACGAGCGCGTCGCGCCCAGAGTACTTTGAATCCTTCCAGATCTGTCCGGCGGTGGCGCAGCCGCCGACGGTCCCGCCGAGGATGAAAAAGCCCATGAAGGGGAGCCACCACCACTGCTTGGTCCTACGCGCGGTAAGTCACAGGGTCGCGGTATGAGGATAGCGACGGCGACGGACAGATTGTAAATCATCCGCCCGAGCCAAACCTGCACCACCAGCGCAGTGAGCGTCGTTCCGAGGATGTACACCGGAATCGCCAAGGGCTGGCTCTGTATGTAGGTCTGGTCGCCCCAGTACTGCGGCTCTGTCAGCATCGGAGCGAGGGACGGGGACAGCGGCGCCATACCGAGATCATATACAGGTAGCACGACGCGTTGACTGCGACGGTGGTGACGACGTCGGCGATGAGCGCGGCGAGAACGGAGCCCTTGTTGAACCATGAATCTACGCCGAGCGTAAGCGGCGCTCGAAGCGGATGCGAGCAGGGGAACACGGACCTCTCGGATAACGCGTGAAGTAGCGGACGATTTGGGCGCCTTCCAGAGTGAAAAGACTGTTCCCGGCGCGTTAGCGGGTAGACCACGCAGAGGACGATGGGGCGCACGAGAGGTTGACCCACGACGCGATCAGCAAAACACCCAAGCGTCAAGTCGAGGCTGCCCATGATTGTCGACTGTGGAGAGAGGAAAGGAAGGAAGGAGTGGCGCGCAAGAGGCCGAGGCTAGGAGAGAGCGCAGATGGCGAACGGAATACGCAGCACCGCCCAGCACCTTTATGAACGCTTGGAACAACTCCTGAACGCGCAAGTCTTCTCCACAATTATTGGTTTAGCCAGCGATGGCCCTTGCTGCGATCGCGCCTCCACGGAAGGATCGCCCCGACGACTAGCCGGGGCAAGGTTAGAGCGCGCGCCCGGGGATACAATGTCGGGAGGATCTAGGACGTTGTCTCGCCGCCAGATACTGGACAAAGGTGCGCGTCTCGGGGCGTAGGTAGATTAGCGCTGGGTCGTGGAATCGGTTTCATCGGGCACATCAGCTACGGATTGCGAATGTGCGCTTCGGACGGTCGTCGGCGGGTTAGGAGGAACGATCAAAGCACCCGGGTGGAGGCGATATCGATAGGGGGGAGCACCACAAGGATGGCGATCCAGTACAGCGGTCGATTCTGCGCGCAAGAAGCGGCGGTGGCCAAGTTGAGTCCATGAGAGGAGCAGCACGCGGGGACGACGAGATAGAAGGCGAAGCCTATGGTCGGAGCGATACACAGAGGCACCTGGAGATACCGGCGATAGGGAACGAACGAAAGTTGGGCCCGATTGGTGCCGTTGTCGACTGCGACTCTGTTCCAATCCTGCCGGTACAACGGTGAGACTCGCCGAGAGGAAGAGATGCAGGGCACGGACGCAGTAGCACCGCTTCACGCGCGTCTCCGAGGATTCTGTACAGGAACTTCGCCATGAGTTGGACGCATAATACGGCGCTGCCGCCAGGCATCCCAATCTTCGCGACCATCACATTCGTCCTCCTGCACGCGTCCTGCTAGGATGGTCTCAATGGTAACTCGATGGAGGGACGTCATTACCTACTCAGCCGGAGCCGTCGACCTCCGCACACGCAAGAATAGCAGGAACAAGCCACGTATCCAATCTGCATGATTAGCTGCAGACAGAGGACAGACGGCGGATTGACGTTACAGTTACCTTCCCTGCCTATTGGTGAGACCCGCGCAATGGGCAATGGACGCCGGCCGGGGATGAGGATTCTCAAAGGGAGCACATCCGATAGACGGCCTCACGGAGCCGTTCTCCGCTCTCCGCCCATCGCAACCGAGCCAGTGCCGCGACGCGCTCCAATTCATGCCATAGTGTGTGTGTGTTTCCCTGCTCGAACGCGGGTTGCTACGGGCTATGCATGGATGGAAAGACAAGAGCACGAGCATGAGGTCGGGCGAGCCCGAGCAGGGCCTGGAGTGCCCACACTCGAGCTGTACGCGTGCACCAGTGCCTCGGACCCGGGTCCATGGCAACGTCGTAGAGAACCTTGAGCTGAGGGCGCGGAGCACGCCAAGGTGGTGGAAGAAGCAGAGAAGTGTTGATGGCAGCCTGACGCACGCGGTCGTTGGCGACACGCCGAGCTGTGGACGGGTTGCTTAGCCGAATTCAGATTCGGGCTCGCGCAGGTCAAAGAGGGAGAGAGAGAGAGAGAGAGAGAGAGAGAGAGAGAGAAAAACATTGACATCCGCGGAGCTGAATGCCCCGCGCTCGATTCGAACGAGCTCAGGGAAATTCAGTGTGTGCTCAGCATATTCACAACTCAACGGGGCGAGCTCCTTCAAACGGAGGTGGCAACACAGTAATCGGGTCAAGTCCCCGCAGCGGATTCCGTATTCCGCGCCAGCACCACAATCCAGGACTGTACGAGCGGCCTCGTACAAATACGGCGCAATGCATGTTCATTCCTAAAACTTCCTCTTCTACTTACCACCAGTGAGTGTAAGCAAGCCTGCTGCACACTCAGCGCGCTTAATCCTCGCCACAGACCCAGCAGATCATATAAATGTCGGAACTGGAACAGAAATACCACTTCAAATGCCAATGGCGCTTCCCACAAGGCGAGGGCATCGACATTCCGACCAAAAAGAAGATCCTCGACGCTGCACTGGTGCAGTTCCGGGCAAAGGGGTTCGCAGCTACGGCTGGGGTGAACGATAAGTGGATTCTGCGCGTCTCCCTTTTTCTTTCTTCTATTCGTGGCTTACGGATGGACCAGGCAAAAAGATGGGCCGAATACCTGGAAGTTTGTGTGTACCGCCGATAACGTGTATCAGGAAGATTGGAGCAAGTACGATCCGGCTGCGTTCCAAGGGACCGTCACCCATTAGTAATTGAAGGAAATCGAGAGCGTATATAGACATTAGATGGGCTATTCCAATCTACGGACTCAGTACTTCCAAATGCTTTGTGAATTTAGCGTAAGTAAACTTATTGGACCTGCAAGGAAATTACCTTACCACTCGGGCTCGCGTTCGCCGACAGCTCATATCAGTAGTCCTCACACGGTTCACTGTGAGTGATATCGCGGGCAATTAGTACAATTTTTCTACCATCCTCGCATCCACACCGAAATCCCATCTCTCCGGCGCATTAACCACCTTCAACCCAAGCTTCCCGCTCTTCACAGCGTCCAGAAGCTCTCTAACCTCGCCCTCCGCCGCGCCGAGATCAGCCTTGTACACTATTTGAATGTCCAAGGGCGCAGCCGATACTAGCGCCGTCAGGAGGTGCGCGTCGATGGCAGTCGGGACGTCGTCGAGGCGGAGGAGCCGAAGATTCGGGAGAAGCGATCCTAGGGTAGGAGAACACTGCAGCGCTAGCGTCCGCAGAAATGCATTCCATGGATCGGGCGTCGGCATGGAGGGTACGCCGTGTGTGCTGTATTCCGACTGCTGTGTGGTCCCCGACGGAGCAAATAGGGTCAGCTCGCGCAAGCTGGGGAACGCGCAGATGATTTGCATGCGCTCGATCGCGTGGAAGGGAGTGAGCGGGAGGCGGAGGGATGTTACGCCGGAGAATGTGGACGCCGAGGGAGCAGCAGACGTTGACAGCGTATCTGGAACCCGGGGATCGAAGTCGTCCTCCCTGGACTTGGTCGAAAGCTCGGACGTGCGCTCGCTCCGCCTAGCCAGCGCATTAATGGCCGGGGCAGTCCCTCTCGCGCCGTCGCGGTCGCTGATTGTATGCATCTCTAGCGTCTTGAGCCGCGGTAGCGTCAGCTCGCTGACGAACTCGGCATGCGATGGGTGGGCGAGGATGAGGGTTTCGAGGACCGGGAGCGTCAAGCGGAAGGAACGTCCATTGAGCTGCTGGTAGCGCGAGAGTCCGTGGAGCTGGAGATACCGTAGCCGGGTGGCTACCCCCGTCTTGACGATCAGCTCCAGCGCGGGCACGATGCTGTAGTCGCGGAAGACTAGCCGCGTGAGGTTCTGCCACTGCAGCTTGACGCTGCGTGACCCGATGGAGGAGATCTCGAGCGACCGCAGGTTTGGGGCGTTAGCAAACAGGCTGAGCGGCATCATCGGTATGCTTGCAGTTCCGCCGCCGGTAATCTGGAGATGTTGGAGCAGAGGAAGTGCGGTACTCCGATGAGCCCAGCCGATTTCGTCCAAGAGCTTGAGGACGGGGAACGGGAGGACGGCGCTGCGCCACTGGGCGATGCTCCCGAGCAGGCGCGAGAATACGCGCACGACCGGGCGAGCGTCGGCGGAACGCGCGCGAGGCTCGCCGGTGGTGATCCTCAAGTCGATGCCTGTGGAGCCGGCGCGCCAACAGAACAGCGCGATGAGCTGGAATGCGCCGTCGCCTGCGACGCCCTCCGCTCCACCGCAGAGGAAGCGCACGTCACCATGCAGGATGTTCGGCGCCTGTTCACGTTCTGCCCGCTTGGGATATATGAAGAGCGGGATTGAGGTCCAAAGCTCCCGCATCCCCGTTGCAGCCGCACGCCATGCCGTAGAGACCTGCGAAAGACGGAGAGCTTGTATGGCCGAGACGGGCGCGTCAGAGTCGCCGATGAAGGAGAAGATGGCCAGCAGGAGCTCGGCTGGAAGGTCTGATATCGTTGCAGGAGGAACGGCGAGGAGCTGCTCTTTTCGGTGACGAAGCAGCGCAAGCTGGGCTTCGAGCTCGGCGATGGCGTCGTCGATGTCGGAGATGGTTCTGGTGTCGCTCTCGGCGAGGGTCCCCATCGTTTGGGGCGGGAGTCGGTGGAGATGGTGGTGGTTCGTGGCAAGAGCGGGCAGCCGTGACATGATCGTTGTGATACCATTATGATACACTGGCAATACTAAGAATACTCAGCGGGCTCGAAGGACCGCACATTCGAGCTTCTAGAACATGTGGTTAAGCGTGCATTGTTCCCCGAATGAGGACAGTCAGGCGGGACAATGTTTCGCTTGAAAAAACAGCACATTGTTCGAGGTATATAAGCACGCCACTGGCCTCCGTTCTCCCCAGTTCCCCACCTTAGACTCGGATTCTCCAGAGAAAATGTCGCGCCGTATCACCACTGGCTCTACGCACCCGCCCTTCGAGACCGGCTTCGGCCCAACTAACTCTGCTTTCAACGACTTCCCATCCGACTGGGAGAGCGACTCGGACGGCGAGGACCTCGTCCCGCTGGTCCATAGCTCTCCGGGACGCACTCCCCGTCCATACCACCCTAAAACCGGCGTCGAGACCGACAGCGAAGACGACGCGGATGACGAGGACATGGCTCCGAGCTCGCCGCTGCGGCGCTTCCATATGCATGCCGCTGACGACAGCGGCGAGGAGTAAATCTGTACCATCATTGTTAAACCTCAGGGCATGTTTGTGGTTTAATGAACAAGTGAACGAACCAGCGGTTAAACTGACACATACTGGGAGTCGACGGATCACAAGGAGGGGTTTGACCCGTTGAACGAATGAACCGTCCAGGTGCACAAAAAGGGCCGCGCAGCCAAGAGTTGAACACAGCGACATAAGCAGCAGAGTTATTAGCAACTACCACTACACCAACAGACCGTTGAGCAATCGGCGGGTGGTCTGGTCTTGGACTTGATGCCGCTCACGCGGGCATCTTTGTTCCTGACTGTAGCAGCACTTGAACACCGAACACTTGAGACGATTCATGCTGTCGGTTGGGCATTTACAACTGAGACTGTTCCCGAGGATCTTCTTCCTGTGGTCCATCTTGCTCCACCATCTGCTCTATTGTTGTGTTAAACAAGGTTAAACTGATCAAAAGAAAATGGCGCTGTTTGACCCGGGGTAAACAGCCAGGCAGGGAATGAAGAGTATTTGATGTACTTGAAGGGATCATTGATGTAATCATGTGGCAGGTATCGCTTGCGGAGCAGAAGTCAACATAGGGGCAAGTGGTGCACTACGGTGCCATTGATCTAGTCACCACCAGTTTTGGACAAACTTTGATGGCCAGTCTACTCAACGACGACACAATACTAAGACCACAGCCAGATGTCTTGCCCAGATTGAGACTGAACATGCTTATTAGGCTGTCACATCTTGGAGGTGATTAGATCAACAGCACCATACTTAGGTCTGGTGATGCTAGCTGAAACTAGGTAATCTACTTGCTCACTGGCTGTCGGCCCGATGTGGCTGTACTAAAGCATTAATATATTGAGACTGCTTGCCAAAAAAAAATGTTCTTGTAGCAGAAAGACATCAGGCTGGACTCGAGCTTACCCCGAAGATTCACTGATGTTCTACATCTTCTTGTTCTAGTGGTCTTTGATGGTGTCTTTCTGGCTTATCCATGAGGGCAAATGTTCGATCCCGCGAGGTACCTTTTACTTTTCCGCGTAGCATGGTGTTCGTTCGTTCACTCGTTAAATAAACCACGCCCATGGCCCGAAGTTAAACAATGATGGTATGGTTACTGGCGAGGACTTCGACTTTGACCACGATCAAGCCACCGACTATACCATCGACCGCTCCGCAAGCAGTGCGTTCGTCGCCGACCTCCGTCCCCAGCGGCGCTGGTTCCTCGACGGCCCGCCGTGCCGAGTTCACGAGGACTCCGAGTCGGAGGTCGATGCACTCGAGATTTCCGCGGAAAACGAGGAGGAGAGCGAGGAGGATTCAGAGGGGGAGGACAAGAGTCTTCGCCAGCGTCAAGCAGCGTTCCTGGCGCGCTTCGATGAAGGGTACGACTGGTCGGAGGAGGAGGGGGCCGAGTTGTAAAGCAGCAATGCAGCTCCACTCCCTGATTCACCCACAAGGAGGAGGAGTCCATCGTGTAGTACATATTTGAGTATTCGCGCGGAGTCACAAATAAAAATTTATGTTCGTATGCGCCAGACCCGAGATGAACGAGAACCCGCCGCAGAGACTTGGACTCTGCGAACTCCCAAGTCTCTGCGAGCTCCAACGAGGCAGAGGGCTTCAGTCCCCAGCCGAAATTAAGCATCGAGGCACACGACTCGGTCGATAGTGCTACCAAACAACGAAACGAATCAACAACATACTTCAACGAATTTTCCACGAATTTTCCATCAGAGTCAGACCAAAAATCGCAGCCATCCCATGACGCTCAAGTGCAGCGACCCGACAAAACCGAGGTCCCAGTGTTGACGTTGATGCAATTCCCCTGGCTCTCCGAGCCAAAGTTGAACTGCTCGCCAGTGCAGCCGTCGCCGGAGAAGAGGACGACGTTGTGCGTGCCGCTGGTGATCTAAAAATTATCCCCGTCAGAGCGCTGTAGAAGCAAAAAAAAGAGCAACGTACGACGAACGAATGGCGCCCGCTGAACCCGAAGCAGCCTCCATTGCAAGGGACATCCTCGCCTTGGTCACCGTCACAGCTGTTGCCCGACGCGGCGCGCAGATCGGCGTTGGCCTTGAGCGCGAGGAGCGCGGTGAAGACGATGGTGAGGAATTGCATTTTTGGTGGGTGGTTGGTTAGTTGTAGTTGGCGAGGCTGGGTCAACTGCGGTTTTCCTCGAACGAGCTGCCTTTTATTCTCCTCCAGCTTCATGATCTCGGGCGGAGGTGGAATATCCATCCCGCTGCCCGCTGCTGAATGGGGCAAAGGTCGAGCTCTGCCGTTATTTCGAAAAAGGATTCAGCGCGCAGGGAGGTGATTTCGGACGGCTTCGGTGGAAGTATTACTCGTCCTCCTTTCTTTTTGGGTTTCTAATTGTGGAGCGATGGGTATCCCCGCAAGCTAGAACCAGTTAGATGATTGCAGCCGCCAGACGGTCCTATTCGGGAAACTCGTAGATAGTAGGGTCCGCTAAAATTCTTTCAGAAAGGTATACCAGTTAGCCGGATGTCCGTGGCGAGGCTGCAGGAATAAAAGATGGAGCCTCGGAAGAAAGCAAGAGCCGCCAGCCCGGTTCGATCGAGCGCTTCCCTTCCTGCCGGCGCCGGCGCCAAAGGACTCATTCGGAGTTCCGACAGAAATAAGCTAGCTGGCGTAAATTATCCGAAGCGTAGGTCATTGCATGCATACGCGCCTCTAGTCCGGCGGCGTTATGCGCAGCCGCAAGTCCCAGGAGAATCATACCCCCGAGAACAAATCCCATCCCGAGTACACCGCCATGGTAAAATGAGCTTTCACTAGGCCGATTCAGAAATAAAAGGGAGCCCTTTTTTAGATTTAAATGTTGTAAATAATGGCACAATTATGGGCTGCCCCTTTTTACACCCATATTTCAAATAAATAATGGCCCTCTATTGTTGCCCAGATTGTATGAAAATAAAGTCTAGGAACTGGGCCCTTTAAAGGAATGAATTATGGTTTGGCAAAATGGTCACCTTTTGGGGCCAGGAAATGAGACCAAAAGTGGACCCATATTTGAGCCATACAAGAACCCTACCAGGTTTGATAATCAGGCGGCTATGTTAATGGTAAATCTGGATAATCAGCTTAGCGAGGACATCCGAAGTCTGGAAACCAGGAAAAAGGGTCACCGCGTGGTTCGAACCGGCGACCTTAGAAAACAGGATGCCCGTAACGTAGGAATGCAACCACTACACCACCAGAGTATGCAGGAGGCCCAGAGCGTGGTCCTCTAGTCACGCTTCTGCCTGTCCAAGTCTGTATTTTCACTGATGTGGCTTGGTTGAAGTGGTCTACTGGTGAACTAGCTAGTCAACTTAAGGATGATAAGGCCATGATCCACATGTCCAAAAAGCCAAATAGACAGAAATAGACAAAGGTTGCACTCACCAGGAGGGGGCTTGTGGCACTTTGGAGTTGACTGTTTTTTTTTTTTATTCTATAATGTTATCTTATTAACTCTTAGGGTAGCAGCTCCTGAGTCTTCTGTGTTGCAGTCCATCAAGCCTTGGACTCTCTGGAAGTAGATTACTTCCCTGCCTTTTTTCTAAAGTTGACAGAGGGAAGGGGCTATACCAGCAATATGTGCATCCCCTCCCATGCTCTCTTGGTGCAGTTGGTTGTGGCTCTCCTTCCCACTTTAGTTACCTGAGGTTGCTGGTTCAAGTCTCGCTCTGCCCCGATCTTTTGCACCCAAGAGATCATCCTTTAAATGGATGATACCCTTAGTTGATTATCTGTCCAACCCCCGCTCTCTGATTATCTGCTCAGTGTCGGCTACCCCCGGCATGAGGAAGGCGGGGCACCATCGCTCATCGGATTATCCAGATTTACCATTAACATGCCCGGCTGATAATCCAGGCTGGTAGGGTTTTATGCCCATAAAGCACAACAATAAGGGTCCCAGATTTGGGCCCATTTCTTTCACAAAAAGGGGAGAAATATGGAGCCCATATTGCTAGTGAATAAAGGCCCAAATATTGGAGCCACTATTTAAAGGAAATAATGCCCCCATATTTTTTGCGGCCGCGACGCGGCCGACGGCGGACGCGAAGGGCCGAGTCCGATTTGTGCCTAAAAAAAAGCGCAAGAGACCGGGTTCGAACTGGGAATCAGCTGAGGGCGCGGAGAACAACAGAACCGTTACACGATGCAACCATTGAATACTTAGGTACATGGCCCCATATATGCGCCAACCATATTCTATTTTACGCAGTCAACCAAATACCGTCAAGCACCGTCTAGCCATGCCGTAGATAGATGTAGTTAACGTATTTACATTCACAATATATCTTACCAAATTGGCGTACGTCTTATCACATCGGCCGATACATCGGCCGATTCTGTTATCCGCCGATAACTGACCACTAACGCACACACAAAAGAAACAACAGGGATTTGTATTCAGCATCTTTTCTTTGCATCTCGCTCAAGTAATGTACAGTAGTCTCTGATGAATTCTACATGATGGCCTGCAATTTGCTACTCAACTTCGTCGTCGGACGAGCCGTAGTCCGCGAGTTGGCTGAAGACATCTCTGGTCTTTTGAGGGGGCGCCGTGATCTGGAGAAAAGGCTCCAGGGCTTCAGCAGGCAACGGTGGAGGACTTGGAGCGCGCGCGATGTCCATGAGCGACTGTGCACAGTCGCGATCTTCCCCGTCACTTCCCGGTCCCCTGGAAGCAAATTAGCTGATACACTGTTGAGGAAGACTGTACGTACTCATCATCCGAGAACAGTGCAGCGACAATACCCGGGACATCTCGGTTCGACGCCAACTTCTGCTTGTAATACAGGTGATCGGCCAGACACATGGGCGGAAGATTCGGGGCCGCGTCGAGCAGCAGTGGGCTACCATCCAAGTTGAGAAACGGCTTGTGTTTTGTGTACCACCTGGCAATGCTCATCCGTTTCAGCTGTACGCCGTCGGGCACAACCGAACCATAGCCCATCCGACATCGGTCCTTCCGAGCGCAGTGATGAGCGACCCCGGGAGGAAAGAAGAAAGTCAAGGGAGGGCCTTTTTTCAGAGGGACGGTCCGAGGACGCGTCCGTGAACCGGTTGCAGGACGGGGCGGCGGGACGATTGAAGAACGCGTCGGCGGGACGATTGAAGAACGCGTCGGCGGGACGGTTGGAGGACGGGTCGGAGGGCGAGTGGGAGGAGGTACCGGGGCTTGCGGAAGCTGCAGTTGCTTGGGGGGCGGTGTCCCGAGAGAGGGCGGAGGGGAAAGCGAAGAAACTGGAGAAGATGTCCTATATTGCGTTGGTGGATATTGTCTCCTGCATCAATGAAACATACCGTCCAGCGGAGGCGCCCCGATCCTTGAGCGGCGGGGGGACGGGAGAGGGCGAAGGCGGAAGTGAAGAGAGCGGAGAGAGTGGAGAAGATTCCCTGGGTTGCGTTAGTGGTCACCATCGCCTACAACAATGGCACGTACCGTCCGACTATACCACCTGTTTCCGCCGGCTCGTCGCCGGAATCGCTTGCTGAATCGAAGAGAGTATCGAGAATGCCGAGGACGTTCTGTTTCCGGTCTAGCTTTTGCTGATAGTGGCCGAGACATGTCGTGCAAAGCTCCGGGAGGTCGGGGGCATCCATAACGCGGTTGCCCCCAGCGTCGAGGAGAGCTCCGCGGTTCATGAGACCAAGAATGGGAACCTGGCTCGTATACTGGCCCGACGGCACTTGACCGCCATACCCGCGCAAACACTTGGCGCCAATCGCGCAACGATACTGCGTCGAAACTCTCCACGGAGGGCGCGCGCCGGACGGTGCGATGGTCGAACGTCCGGGTCTCGGCTGAGGAGAGCGGGTAGTGGTCGACGTTGGGCTGGTGGAAGGGTTCCTCGGCGGGAGGCGGATAGTGATTCGCCGTTCGAGTGAGGCTTGAGCGACGCCGCGAGAGGTTGCAGCAGCGTGAATGGGGCTGGGCGTCGCCTTGGTGGATGTAGTCGCATGCGAGCGAAGAGACCGCCGACGTTGAGACCCGGCTGTGGGTCCGCCCCCGCCCCCGCCTCCGTTGAACTCGTCGTCCTTGACCTCGTCATCGCCCTGCTCCGTTTCTTCCTCTGCGCTCACAGCACGGGCCTTTCCTTTGCCATTGGAGCGCAGGATTTTCCTGTCGGGTGCGTTAGTGTCCATATTCGAAGCACCAAGATGGTCGCAACGTACCGTCTCTCTTTTGCCACCTTGCGGGGCTTCTGCTTCTTGGGCGAACTGAGCCGGATCTTCTTCGCCGGGGGTGGGGAAAGGGACGTAAGTTGGCTTTCATCGTCATCGTCGTCCTCGCTGTTCTTCTCGTCCTCGCCTTCGCTGGACTCATTGTCCTCGCCCTCGCTGGACTCATTGTCCTCGTCCTCGTCATCATCATGCTCCGTCTGTTCCTCTGCGCTGGCAGCACGGGCCTTTCGTTTGCCATTCGAGCGCGAGATTTTCCTGAGGGGTGCGTTAGTGTACATATTCGAAAAACACACTATGCCGGCCGCAACGTACCGTGCCTCTTTTGGAACCTTGCGGGACTTCTGCTGCTTGGGCGTGCTGAGCCGGGTCCTCTTCGCTGGGTGTGGGAGAAGGGCCGGGAGTTGGCTTTCATCGTTGTCGTCGTCGTCGTCGAACACTTTACGGCCTTTTGCCGCCGGAGGAAGATTGAGCTGCTTTCTGAAATGAGAATGAGATCGGAATCCACAGGCAGAGAGATGCTTTACCTTTTTTTGCTCCGCGCTCGCCAAGTACTCTCCCGAGCGCAGGCCTCATCGTATTCGGAACCTTGTTCCTCCTCCCTTCGCTTGCGGATGGCCGCCATCTTCTCGGCAGCTTCGGGCTGGGATCCAGGGCTAGAAATACGCGTCAGCACTAGTCATGGAGGGACCACGACAAAGCGCGCACCGTCGGACCGACTGCATGTGCTTACGCTTTGATTCTCGCCTCGCCTCCAACTTCCTCCACTCTTCATCTGTCATTCCCTCTGGACGAGGAAGGCAGCGTCGACCCATCTGTTCTTGCTTGAGCTCGTCGAAGTTGGCGGCGCAGTCGGCTCGTCTTCTGGGCCCGCTTCGGTCGTCGGCGCGGACTGCTTGCGATGGAGGTGGGATTGAGGGCAGGCGGAATGGTGTAGGAGCGCGGCAGCTAACGTAGAACGTATAGCTTGGCTGAAGAGTCGTCGACTGGACGGGAAGAAGAGAAAGTGTTGACGTGTGAAAATTGGAAGGCTGACATCAAGTCCACTAACGCGCGCTACTTTGTGGACCAAGAAATTTATTGCGCTAAATACTACATTCTAGAAGTAGCAGCGACAAACAAAGCAAACGCCTCTTTAGAGACGCGCAGCTTTTTCTTCGATCCCTCCGTCAGAGTGTCGAGCCATTGTGGATTGTACAAAACGCGAGGAAGGCCTTGCGGCGCGGAGCGTGTTCCTGCCTTGTTGTTGCGCTTGCGAGGCGCCGATTGGACACCTCCCCGATGAATGCTTTCCATGCGCGTCGTTTCCGCATCCACAAGTCGCATGTAGTCCGCAATCTGGGGCTCACGCCATGTGCAGATCGTGATCTCGAAGAACTTGACGCGTTTCCCTTCGACAATCTCGCTCGACTGCTCCTCTTCAGACATTCCGTTCGTCCCGAGCCGCTCGAGGAGCTTGAGCATCCGCCGCCACGCGTCGATGTCGCGTCCCACCGTCAACCTCCTTGATGTAAATAACTGCCTCGACAGTTTGAACGCGACGCTGGTATTTCTATACATTGTTAGCGTATGTTGGACGAATGAAAACGAAATTTGCTCACCGCGGTTTGCCCGTTGATCTTGTTGACTTGAAGACGATGATTCAGAAGCATCACCTTTCCCGCGTGCCCGCGCCTCTGCCTTTGTTTCAAAACGTCCCTCCGAGGCCAAGTACTTTGGCTGGAATTTGAACCACTCCGCGCGCCTGCGCTCCAGCTGCTCTGGGGCGACGAGCTCAAGATACTCGCGCTTGATGAGGCCTTTGCCGATGTAGTTGTAGGCCTGAGAGTCGTCCTCAACGGCCATTTCGATGATTTTCTCCAAATATGCGGCGTTCCAGAGCGAATGGAGGTATCCCGGATTGAAGTCCCAGCGGTGAACCTCGCGGGGAAGCGGCAAAGGCGCGTCGTCGTCGAGAACACCATCGACATCGCGTTCAAACTTCGACTTCCTGCGGCGTCGGGGACTCGTGAAGAACAAAATCGGTGACCTGGTCAACACCGAAGAGTTGATAGGTGGTTCGGCGGAGCATAGCCTGAGACTACTCTTAGGCGCGAGTGAGCTGAAATAAACGGGTACGCACCATTGCCTCCGATTTCAACTCTGCCGTCTCTGGCGCAACCTCGTCCTTGGCCACCTTCTTCGACTTGGGCTTCGGCTTGTATCCGCTAGGCTCCGCCAGGCACAGCGATATGGGAGCGCCCACCTTTGACCAAGGCACAGAGTCCTGCCATCGCCTCGTCCAACTCCTCGACGTTGACGTCGAATTCTTCCGCGAGGATCTGAGCAATCCTGCCTGGCCGCCGGAGGCGTCCCGCTCCCCGCCGAGGCGTCCGCGTCGGCATCGTCACCGATCTCGAGAGGCGCAGGGTCGAGAGGAAGCTCTGGAGCGGCCGCGTTCGTGTTTCTGAGCAGCTCCATGCTCAGACCGCCCGGGCGCTTCTGCGGAGTCGGCGCAGCGCCCTTGAGCTTGCCACGAGCCGCCTTGAGCTGGCTGCGCAGCTCGAGCGTGTGGTCGTCGCGCTCATTCTACTGAATCATTAGTAGTGTACAATGTACGTCGCATTGAGACGCACAATTGCCTGTTGCAGCTTTTGAACAGTCTCGGAACTCGTTTGGAGAAGGTGCTGCATCTTGACGAGCTCGGTGTACTGTTCTGTTGTAAATCACAAAGCTCAAGGACGCCGACGGGAGCATACCATGGAGGTAAGCTTCTGTTTTTCACTATCCAGCTGGCTGACGAGACCAGTACCCTCTTTATTCATAGCTTCCATCTCTGTGGCAGTCTTGGAAATGTGCTTTTGCATCGCAAGGATTTGCTGGTTCTGCGCATCTCTTTCCCGGGTGACGGCGTCGAGGGCGGCGCGGAGAGTATCGTTTTCGGCAGCAGCATGTTCCTTCGCAGTCTGGGCTTGCCGACGTTGAATCTTGGCAGTCGCGGCGACATCCTTGTGGCGGCGACTGTCCTCTCGGGCCTGAAAAAGCTTAGCTATGATTCCATGACCCGCTAATGCGACGAACCTGCTCGAGTTCTTTACGGTTCGGGCCAGCGACTGCAGTTCGCTTGCCACGAGCGTGTTCTTCTGGAGCTGCGCCAGCGGCACGGGTACCGGTGCTGCGGGTGCTGACGAACACATCGCTCATAGATTCGTCGATGTCCATAGCGTAGAGCAACCGTAGAGGGCTGTAGAACGAGAGTAGTCGAAATGGCTTCCAAGCGTATAACGCGTTGGATGGGCCGGCCGATGGAGCGCCTTGTTGTTACTTGGGCTATTTAAGCCGGAGGCTTATTGTTCGTGCTGCTATTGTTCCTTTACGGGAAGTTGTTGTTGGTGGCAAGAGCGAAAAGCCGATGTCACATCAGCCGCAAAAAACACCTGCTTTCTGGGTCAATTTCACAACCAAATTCTCTCTGCAGTGTGCCGAACGCAGTTCAAACTCGCCGCTCACATGTTGGACCAGCATTAACCCCACCCTAACGCACACGTTAAACGTTGCGACCTGGAGAAACGGATGTCCACTAACGCCGCTCTCTGCCACTAACGCCGCTCTCTGCTCGTAGATGGGTACAGTAAACATGAAAAATGCCATAATATTAGTCGAGTTTTTTGAATATACAGCGTGAAGATAGGTATTCAACAGCCAGGCGGTTCTGCGCACGAGACAAGTTCAAAGACTTTTGCATCAACCGTGTATTGGCGCGCCATTGCTGTTGCGTACGCAACTCGCCCGGCCCTTTCTCCAGAATCTCTGTCCGCTTCTGAAACCAGCGCTCACAGTCGGGGGACCACCAGCCAATACTGAGGCCCGACTGGGTGAACGTAGATGGAAGGGGCCACCAAGATATTCGTTTCTGGTGCTCGCCATGCTTGTCAAAAGTACCTGGATGGAACATTAGCAAAGAGGAGATGAAGAAGGTTGTAAACGAGCCGGTTAGAACTGAGTAGACGCCACAAATGAGATCCTCCTCGGCGCCTGTCAAGCAATCGTGAAGAAGACACCGAGTGGCAGAGATCGTGATCTCGTTCTGAGCAGTGCCCACATTGACCTCGTCCCTTGAACTCGTGCAGCGAGTTCTCCAGTACAAGCCGTGCCATTCGCGCGATGAGCCCTCCAGCTTGAAGCGCAAGGTGTCCTCGCTCAGACCGAAGGAACTCGTTCCTCGTCTGGACGTAGGAACGGTAATCGGACATGTTCGGCTTGTAGGACGGGTTGCGGGACCCAAAGTGAACGCAATAGGGCCGTCGGGGAGTCCATCGTCGAGGCACGGACTCTACGGCCAGGGTGAATTCGATACCAGAGCGAATTAGCTCAACAAGGATCTGGTGCTCGTCCTTAACGTGTAGGCGAAGGAGATACAAGACATGTGCGGCCCGGAAGAGCACGATCGTGCATGAAGACCCTGCCTTGAGCTTCAACAGGAAGAGGTACCGGTCGTCCGGGAACTTCTCCTGGGCACTCGGGCGGTCCAGAATCTCGACATCGAATGCGCGGCTCTCCCAAAGCGAATTGCCGATCTGAACAAGATCGTAAGGCTTCTGGGTCATCGCTTCGAGATTTTTGGCTTCAAAGAGAGCCTTGAGAAGCGCTCGGGCGACGGGCGGGGCGGTCTTCTCGTTGCTGTCGCCCAACATGCTCACTGCGAATTCCCGTTTAATCATATCGTGTTCGCTGTATTCTCCCTCATCGGAGACGGACATCAGTCCAAGCGGATTGCGAGGGCAGCAGTGATGGTGTCGTCCATCTCGGGTCGGCCAAGGAACTGCTCTGGCTCCTCCTCCTCCTCGGCGTAGAAACGAGCCACTGTCGTGGAGGCTGTTCCCGTGCGAAGCACCTGAGAAACCTCGGGTCCAAGGTCGGGAAAAGGTGCAATCTCCTCATGCGCTTCAGCCGGCCCGAAGTAGTAGGCGTAGTTTGGGTCATCGGGATCCTCCTCCAGCTCATCGAGATAGGCTTTGGAAACGGCGTCGGGGTCCAGGGCTGAGCAAAGATCCCACTCGTTGTAAAACGCGTCGTAGCGGCGCTGGGTTGGCGCGTGCTCTTCCCATTCGTCCAAGACTTGCCGCCATTCCAAGCGGACGCGGACGAGGAACCCGTTGTCCTCGGGGTCTTGCCAGAGAAAAACGCGGGCTTTGCGCGAGGGCGGGGAGCCACTTGCGGCGTATTGGGCGCGTTGAAGTCGGCGCTGGCGCGTCGCCGCGTTCTCGTCCGCCTCCATGACACGATGGCTGAGTTCCCGCCGCTGGAAGAAGTGGCTGAACGTTTCGTCCTGCCGCTGGCCGCTGTTGAGCTCTACTGGGCGATGCGCACGAGAGCGCAAAAACTCGTAGTCGGTGAAAACCCCGAAACGCCGGATGCGCGGGTCGACAAAAACCCATTCCTTCATGGTCTCCCAAGAGTTCAATAGACCGGTGATGTCAGACTCCGAGACACTCAGCGGAGAAGGTCCGACAGAGAGAGAGCTGCTGGAAATGCTCCCGAGTCGACGGGTCAATGCGGACATAAAGAGGAAGTTGAGGATAGTGCCGAACCAGAAGCAGCAATAACCAGTCGATTTCTCGGGCCGCTTTTGCAGCGTCGACAGTCGAGAAGTCCAGGATGCCTCCAATAGGTTCGCGAATGATGCCGCGAATGGCCCGTTCCAGCAAATCCCAGCAGAGGGGAGTGATTTTTGTGCTCGCAAGCAATTCCGCCCGCCAGTCGGTCGAGACTGTGTCGAGGAGAAGGAAGCGGAGTGCGATGAAAGCAAGATTAGACACGAAAGACTTCTGGGCGCATTGAACAGCCCGGATGAGATTGGACTTTTGGACAAACCCGTCCATGTAGCGGTACGCCTGCGGCGAGTCGTTGGGATAGCCGCGCGTCCGCTCTGGAAAGACCTTGATGGTTCGGTGAACCAGCCAGTCGGCGACATCGCGGAGGAGGTACTCGAGTCGCACCCAATCATCACGGATGGAGGACTCGAGGAACCAACGTTCTTCTTCACGGCTGAACACCCCGGGTACCACTCGGGATACAATGGGGATCGATTTGGAGGGAAGGGCGAGGCACGACAGAAGAGCACCGCGGAATATGCTGCGCGGCGGCAGGAGAATGGTGTGCGGGATGTCGGGGTTGATCCAGTGTGCGTTAGTGGCCTGGAATGGCTCCTTGAAGACGGGCGGGGGCGCAGCTTCAGGGGACGGAATCTTTTCCATGAACTGGCGGTCACCATGGAAGGCGAAGAAGACGCCAAAGCCAACGCGGAAGATCCCGGTGAAGGATACCGTTGGCTGAATTGCGCGTTAGTGGATTGTGGTTTCGTGGAAGCAGAAAAAACGTACTTCAGGGGTTTCTTCGGGACTCAGGCTGCTGAGCGGAAGCAGACGAAGCGCCATTGCGAGGAAGGAAGGGGCCAGTCGTTGTTTGGCGAGACGAGGACGCGATAGTTGTCTGAAAAGCAGACCACCCCAACGTGATACGTATAGGGCTTTGACGAATGGGCGGTATTGCTGGCGGTAGGGGACGAAGTCACTGGAGGTGGTGGGGGCAAGCTGTAGGGAGGGAGTCGTTGAGGGAGTCGTTTGAGATTGGTTGTGGTGGTGGTGGCTAGTCTTAAGCGCGAAAGTTGTCAGGCCTTTAGGGCCAGTTGATCAGTCCACTAACGCGCGCGCGCTGCATTCAGTCTCGACTCAAACGTTTGGAATTCAACTTCTACTTATGTTTAAGACTATTTAACTTCTACTTAGGTTCAAGACTACACAACGATCGTCCGAGAAATTGTAACGAGCGTAGTGGCAGAGAATATCGTCCAGGGAGACTGTACAAGTAATATTCGACATTTTGGAAGAGTATGTAACGGCGGGGAAGAAGGGAAAGGCACGGAACGGGTCCCGCTTGTTATTAGGTAGCGGTTCTTGCGGACGAATGATAAATTTTACATCGTCTCTCTCCCCGATGATTTTTTGGATGCTGCCCGGAACGGCCGATCGCGCATTTGGCGGGTAAAACAGGACGAGACTGTTTCCTAGATGCACATTGGCACGAGAGAAATTGACTCCATCTCTGGTGTAGTGCGCACGTTCTTGACCTTTCCGCAGGGGAGGCGAATCGGCAGGAATATTATACGCGGGGAATGTTTTGTCGAAGAGACTCTTGAGTTGTCGGATAACCGCGGGGCAGTCGGGTCGGCGAAGCCAGCGACGTACGGTCGCACCACGAAAGAACGCCTTGGTAAGCGTTGCCTCCAACTGGCCACCGATATGGTGGTTGGTGTTAATTTTTTGAAGGAAGCCGATCATGCGTTCGAACGGGAATGACCACCAGGATCGGACGGGACCAAAGGAAAGCAGGAGATCGTAGATGTGGAAAGCCATGTGGATGTTTGGGCGCATCGCATGGGATCGCGTGTGTGGATGCACTGTTGGCAGGCCGTCCACCCACTGCTTCAATAAGGTGCGATACGTCTCTGCACGTTGCCGATTCATAGTGTACCGACAGGCGAGGCCGACGGCGCAGAAGAGCGCCATGGTATGCTCTAGAAGGGCAGAGAGCTGTCCGTCATCGGCGTCTCCCCAGAGGATTACCAAAGCGATAGGTAGATAGATTGTGGCGAGAATATACCATTCGGCGGCTTTGATGGTGCCCGCGTTCGCCTCGCCGTAGTTGTGCGGCACGGAGCCAATGTGCGCTGGGGTTTGAGTCTCGGCGATGACTTGTTGGATAAAACGGAGCTGCGGCATCTTGATAGTGTTGGGAACCAGATTTTTGTCGATGAGGGTCTTGTTATACCGCTGGGCGGGGTTAGCAGGCAAAGAAAGAAGATAACAAAGGAACATACCCAGGAGACGAGCAGATTAACAAGTTCTTTTTTCTTCTTTGGGCGTTGTTCCCCTGACGGTAACTGCACATTAACGTCGAGCTCAAGCGAGTGAGCAACGAAGCGCAGAGGAGACACGTTGATGCTTGACGCTCCCAGACTCTTCCTCAATTCGTCTGAGGTCATCCCGACAGCGACGTCGGCCATCGCAATATCCCCGTCGCAGGCGGGAGGCTCGCTGTCAACAACCGGGGCGAGGCGGGGGTCGGGCAAGACCGCCTTGACCAGCAAGGCTTGAATGCGACTGATTTGCGATACTTCCTTTGTTGGATTTTTGAGGAGGAAGGCACGAGGACAAGTTGCGGGATCGTCTGCGACCCAGTCGTGATGAAAGGCATTGCCGATGGTGTCCTTGCGTTTCGCGATATTGGCATCGATGCGAAGAACTCTGCGACAGTGGTAATGAACGAGTCCTTCCAGAAGACAGTGCATTGCGTCTACTACTGCCATACGAGTCGGATCCCAGTACGAGAGGCGCCAAAGCTCAGACCAGCGAACGCCGTACTCTGCGAATATCTTGTCGCGAACAGCTTGGGATGGAGCATCGCGCCATTCGTATGCCTTAGCGCGCAGTGCTGCGATGTCCACTTCCTCCCACTTGTGATAGTTGGTATTGTGCATGTTTTCGACGCCATCGAGACCGCACATAGAGCAGAAGAAATGGGAGTTGGCGGCGGCCATCCCAATGACTTTGCGTGTTGCTGGGAGGTCGTTGACACTGACCGCAAGAAGGAGGTCGACGCGCCGCCCCTGCGGATGTAGAGCAGTGCGGGAGAGGCGGATACCGCGACGACCACCCTGCTTCAAAGTCGTCGATGATAGGCCGCAGATAGTAGTTTAGCTGGTCGTGATTTGGTTCGTTTGGGCCAAGAATGATACTGAGCCACATGAACTCAGGCCGGTAACGGATTTCTTCCGGGAGATTGAGGTTTACGACGGCGATTAGACCGATGGAGTCGTGGTTGCCGCGTTTGCGCGTCCCGTTGGGATTGAAGAAGTCGACCATCATCTCGAAAGCGAGACGCAACTGTCCATCCCTCTGAACGAAAAGCTTTTCGGTATTGGCCCTTCAAAGCTTCGCAGGAACTCCGCTTCAAAATACTGTTGACGTTCTCGGCAGAGCGAGGAGCATCTGGCTGCTGCGAGAGCTTCTCTTGCACTGCCGCGAATGCCTCGTCGCAAGCTTTCTCGCAAAGCACGTTCAATATCCGCGTCGGCGAACATCCCGGCCAGAAAGTCCATAAAGGACGCGTAGACGTAGGGGCTTGCGAGGACGCAGCTTTTCATCTCGCAATTCCAGAAGTGGCTCGCCGCACACAACTGCGTTCCCTTGTTTCGGATACACTAAGCCCTCGCACGTTAGCGGATATCTCGCGTCTCCAGTCAGTCGATCCTCCCGCGGCTTGTGTGTACAGTGACACGATGGACATGCCGCATACACAACAGTTTTGGCGTCGATTTTGAACTGGCGAAGAGCAGCGTCAAGGCTGGACGGAAGTTGCTTCAAGATGTCCGCCTGCTTTGGTGTTGGCTTGTTGTCGCGATTCGACGGAGAACGCAAGGTTGATGATGAGGAGGACGAGCTCCAGGAGGAAATTGCAGGGATCCTGACTGACGCCGACGATGATATGAGTTATTACAGCGAGTATAATGGTGACCTGGGTCAAGGTGTCGTAGCGGCCGATGGGATTGACAAAATGGGAGTCTAGACGCGGTCTGTGAGCCCACACACGTTCAGGACGCAACCGGGCAGAGCTTACCAGTGTTGTAAAGAACCTCGCCCGGATCTGGATCAGGCGGAGGAACAAGCAGACCCACAACGTCGATGCACGAAATCGAGTTGACGCGCCTCAGTCCGGACGTTGTCCACTAACGCGGGAGAGCAGCATCTTCACGACTTTGAGACCGAGTCTGGATGGCTGCGTCGATATGTTGATTCCCGACAGCAGACGACCAGCGTCTTGAACGGTCGTCGTTGCAGCCCTGAGCGCCGAGCTCAGCGTCGCCGAGGACGCGTCGACCGCATGCGCGAGATCAAGCTCCCTTCGTGAAGCTTGGATGCGCGCGAGCATGTGCGTGAGGAGAAGTTTTTCCTCTTCCCGCGCCCTTACCGCCGCAGGACGCAGCAAGTCCGTGAGAGGAACCTCAGCTGGGGGCGCGGGTTGGGAGAGAAGGGCGTGAATGCTTTGGATCGCGTCGGCGGACGTAATCGGCGCAAACGCTGTTGGAACGTCGGGAATGGTGGCCTGGAAGTCGTCGCGGGAGCTGAAGAGACGAGAGTGCTCGTGGTTGAGAGAATCGGCGCTGGCGTCGGAGACAATTAAGCCTGTGAAGATATTCGCCAATTTAGCAATCTCGTCCTCGTCGTCCTCGTCGTCCTCGTCGCTGGTCGGTGGGGATGCTGCGTCTTGAATTCCGAGACCGGCAAGGCGCAAGGAGATGAGGTCCAGCTCTTCCTGGCGTTCGAGAACGTGGATTCGGTGGTCGACGCGTTCATCCCAGTCGATGGTGTGGTCTTGTCCATCGTAGAAGGGACATTTCTTGCAGCGATAGTCCTTTCGCATCTGGCAACGTAATACGTATGCGAAATGCGAGACGGAGAGGACCAGTGACGTCCATCGTGGTTGTAGCTTTTAAGGGCGGTTGATGGTATTCTTCCCGATTTGGCCAACTCGAGTCGGGAACAAGGGGCACATTCACGCGTATAAGGTGGCGCAACAAAACATTGTATTACAGGGGACGCAGTGCAAACACGACGATACAGATGCAGTACGGTATTACAAGGTGGCGCCAGCCGCCTTCAAGTTGTGCTTGGAGCAGGAAAAGCGTGAAGAGAATGGCTGGATGCAGGTAACGAGGAGCGTGAACTAGGACGGAATAAGCAAAGCAGAACAGATAGTAGCATAGCCTACCGGGTGCAGGAGCAGCTGGGACGGCATGTTCTTTCTCCGGCGGCGGCGGCGCCGAGGCGTCTTGGGGAGGAGCACCGCACGTTGGACAAGTATCACATTTGACACAGAAATCGGAGTCTGTGGGCACTTAATGCATGTGGAATGTAGCAAGGAGGGTGAATACGAACTGATAGTGGAGGATGCGGCGGATCTGAAGCCATTGCTCGAGTAGTGGGAAACACAGAAGCGGCAGACGCAATCGTGGTTGTAGTGGTCCATTGGTTTCTTCCCTGCGTGAAGCAAAGGTCTTTAACGGCTGTAGAACAATTATTAGAGCTCAACAAAAGCAAGAGAAGCGCACCAAGACCGAACAATTGGCTGCCTCAGTGGACAATTGGACGCCGATGGGCCGCCGATATGTGCCGATATGCGCGCCGCCTTGGAGGCCTGCGGGACTTTGCGCTCGTACTGCTCGCCCAACGTTCAACGTATGGGCTGCCAGCAATATGAGCGCACAAGCGCAAGATTCGGGCGAAGTGGCGACAAGCAGCCGAGTCACGCGTGACGTCACAGCGCCTAACCTAACCCTCAAGACGACCCTCAAGTTACTCCCAACCGGAACGTTCCTCCCTGCGTTAAACGCGGGAGCCGTGCCCCGGAATATAGCGCGGGCTTTCTCGCTGGGATCTCCACGCGCTGGTCAACCAGCCGACGCCGCTCTATCGGCCGACCATGCGCCACACTATTTGTTCAGGATTTTCGGTCTTTTTGTCTACGGTACGCCATTTAACCCGCGTAAAGAGAGGGCGTTGACTCATGAATCTCTCCAGCCCCTTCATACTCGAAAGCGATCCGTACAAACGCGCTTACGAGCAACGTCGTGCTTCGCGGTCTCCCCGCGCCTTGCAATCCCCGCTCCTCTTCATGGCGGACTGTACTAGGGCTCTTAGAGAGAACGCGGTTCGTCATTTCTCTGCCACCTTTCGTTTTATAGCTAACGCATCGCCAGGAATCGCCGTCGGTCCAAGACTATATTACCAGCATCGAAGAACAGCAGGTAAGTATCTTCGTCGTTCATGGCTTCGAACTAATGGCCTTTAGCTTTCGCCCTTGCAGTCCGTCGGGAGCCTCAAGTCGCTGGAGAGCGTCCCGGAGCCGCGCGAAATCATCCACCGCATCACTTTTCCCGTACGCGTCTCCTCTTTGCGCGAGCACGATATCTGACGCGGTAGCAGGCCTCTTATTACGCCAAAAAACGAGCGAAGAAACAGCGCTCCAACACGAGCGGACGCCTTGACGACGCTGGCGAGCACCGCACTGATAATCGCAGCGCTGAACGTATCGCCGCTTCAGCCAGTACGACGGAGAACACCAAAAGCGCCTGCGGGCATTCTGCCTCCCCCCATACCTCCAACGCTCGCCGTCAGCGCAAGACACGCGCTAGTCTTGCCCCGGACGCTCAACGCGCCTGGTCGCTGTGCTCTCATGGAGTTCCGCGCGTCGATGTGTGCCCGCACGGGCGTCGCCGCATCGATGTGTGCCCGCACGGACGTCGCCGCATTCTCCGCCACCATTGCCACCAGCAGCACAATGTATCGAATCTGGGGCACTCTCAGCCAAAGGACGAGATTGTCAAGGGTCCGCGCCTCTTTTCCGTGCTTGAGCAGCGGAAGGAACTACCGGGCGCGTTCCATCTCTGAAACCATGTAGTAGTATCTACGAAATCCAAAGCCACTTCTGTGAATCCATCCACGGAAATTAAGCGGGAACTCAAGCCAGATTGCAAGGGCAAACGGGACGATATCAGCGAACGAGTGGACCACTAACGCACTCGACCACAAAACGCTGCTCATGCACCCCACACTACTGAAATCGACTATCCGCAGGCTGTATTACCGTCAGTACAATTCTGCTGCACAACCCTGCATCATTTCCAAGACGCGGATACATCGGGCTGGGACAATATTGGGAGGAACACGTCTAGACCACTAACGCACTCGATGAACACAAAACGCCGTACAACTCATGTACCCCACACCCCACCTCTCAACTATCATCTATTGCTCGCGCCGAACAATTAGAGCTGCTTCCAGATGTGTGGTATATGTGCCGTCGGCGCCCACGTTCGGTGTACTTATGGCCTTGACAGATATCCCAGCCAAATACTCTTCCACGATGTACGCGCTGCTTCCGCCCTCTTCATTCCCGCTGGTGTGGCCATTTTTCACGCTCCCGTCGTCCTCACAAGATACAGGTACGCCAGGATGTCCTTGTGCGCATCGATTTTTGACCGTGCCGCTCAACAGCAGGTTTGGATTTTCGCTAAATTCGATTCAAAACCTGGTTGTAAGAGTGGCGCGGGCTCAAACTCTCCGTGCGGCGGACCATGGTCATGTCTCTTCTGTTTCCGGAGGTGCGCTGTGTCTGTCTTCTTTTTTTGGAGTTGTGCCACTAACGCCCAGATCGTCTTTTGAGGAAACTCCGCCAGTCGCGGCGGCCCGCACGCTGTATTACCTTCAGTGAAACCCTCTCGCACATTTCTGCATCATTTCCAAGACGCGGATACGTCGGGCTACGCCATAATCTGACCCAGACTCTCTCGGCCGCGACATTCGAGTTCAATGGATTCGGGTTTCTGCTTGCCGGGTACAAGGATACAATGTACCCTTCTGGAACATCAAATGCACTCTTTTTTTGCTTCTTCTCCTTCGGTTTGGGCTTTGTGTGTTAGTGACTCTGAATCAACGATTTTATTCTGCGACAATACATGCAAGATTCTAACTAGCACGGCACTGTACGAAAATAGGACGGTAAGCTGGGTAAAAAGGCACGGAGGAAACATACTTTCGAGCGAAGTTTTGCAGCGGCGTCGACCACCTCTCTCACTCGGCGGTCTTCTTGTCCGCCGCAAGCCACTGTTTGCAGAGGTTGATGAGGATTGTCTCGGCGGGCCACGAGTCCTTGAACGTGGCCAAATGAGGGAACTTCTTGGTCAACTAGAGTAGTTTAGCATACGCAGCAAGTATGTCGAGCAGGGAGGGACTCGCCTTGGTCACCACCATCGAACCCGGGCCCGGACCAGGGCGGAAACCCTCATCTTGGCGGGAAAATGAGCGCGTGCGGTCGAAGTTGGCCTCGGCCAGTTTTGTAGCAAAAGACTGGCCTAGATGAGTGGATGCAGCACAGAAAGCAAGCACTTACGGTGATTTCATTCAGTTCCGCCTCCGACCAGCCAGTTGCTCGGGCGCAGCTCGGGCACGGAGACTCGCGATGCGCCGCCCTTGGGCACCGGGACGAGTGCTCCTTCATTGGCTTCTTCGTTGTGGACTTGGGCTGCGCGCTTGGCTGGGGCTTTTCCGGCCGCGATGCCTCCGCCGCGTGGAAGGCAACGTGGCGCTTCTTCGACAGAAGAGAGCGACAACTCGGAGGCGGCGTCCGGGACCTTGGGTGGGCCGGGGAAGCTGGAAGCGTCGTCGTCGTCCCACTCGAATTGGACTTTGGTCGCCGGTTCGGCTCGGAAGGGCTCCAAATCTTCGTGCATGAGGAGCTTGGGGAATCCTGGCTTCGCAAGATCGGTGTTGGCGACGAGGAGAACGACCGGGGCCGGCGAATCGCGGACATCCGCGACGAAGGACATGCTGGTTGTTGTTCAAGCTGTTATTGTTGTTATTGTTCTTAGCCGGGTCTTTTTGTTTGCCCTTGTTTGGCAAACCCATTTGGGACAAGGCCCTCTGCTTAAAACGCTCATCCTCGCAGGCTACTCCAACGCGTTCACCACCACTCCCCTCAACTTGCAACGCGTATTACGCTTGTAATTGGATGGAATACGCGCTCGACTTCAAACTCGAAGGCCATAACGGTGCCATCCTCGCCATTGCCTGCCGCGATGATGGAAAATTCCTTGCTACTGGCGGTGCGTCCAATGCTCCTCGTACCTGCAGGCCTCGATTCTAACGCCGCGCTCGAAACAGCGTCCGACGGCACTAAAATTTGGGACCTTGCCTCCAAGCGCGAGGTGTCCGTCCCCTGCATCTTCCGACATCCGCGGCGCGACGACGAAATTGCGATGGGTGAAGCACGACGACGACATCGGCCAGGCTCTCATTATCGGCACGCAGGGCGGGTTCATTTCCTGCTGGAAAGACGATGTCGACAAGGACACGGTATGTCCAACCGCGATGTTTCTTCTCAATTTCACCTGCGTCTAGAAAAAGCGCGTTTTCAAAGAGCTCTGGTGTCGAGAACTCGTCGACCCGGCCGAGATCACCGGCCTCGCCTTCGACCCTATGACCAATCGTCTTGCAGTCTGTCACCGCGGCGGGGTTTTGCAGCTCTATATCCTCTCGACGGGCATGGTCTTGACTGAGGTCTTCTCGACTACCATCCCCAAGTGCACGCCGTCCGCTGTCGAATTTGGGGCGATGCGGGGCAATGAACGCGAGTTGCTGGCGTTTGGCCTCCATTGTGGCCGAGTGTTAGTGTCCCGGCCAACTACTATTACTCTCGTTGATCCACTCACCAGATATTCCGTGCGGGGCAATCGTGTTCCCTCTGCAGCTGAAGCTTGGAACCTTGGGTGTCGCATGTAAGTTGAGCGCTTCAGCATATACAATAGGCTAACAAGACTTGGTAGTGGGGCCGTTGCGATAGACGTGGCCAACGGGATTCTTTGCATTAACGACCCTAGTACGGGCGTTCACCTGTTCAAGATCAAGGAGCGCGAGCTCGTCAAAAGCTTTTCCGTGCCGATGAAGAAAAGCCGCCGCGTCCGCCAAGTCAGTATCGGGGATGGTTGCAAAACCATTGTCAGCGGAAGCGACCACGGAGTGGCCTACGTTCATGACCGGCGGAGCCAGGAGGTCATTTCCCGGCTGAAAGTCGACGTGAGTGAAGGGGTGCAAACAGTTGAGGTCGGTCAACTTGCTTCTTTAACAAACATACTGCTAACTAAACGCAGACCGGTGACATCGGCGGCGTCCCATACATCTTCGCCGCCAAGTCCCGCGAGCTCACCGCGGTCAACGGCATCTTCGTTTACTGCAAGAAGAAGACTGCGCGCCGCTTTGCCGCTCGGGCTATCGAGACGTTCGTGCTGATGGTCCAGATGATTGTCCTTTGCGCGGCGCTGGCTTTCGTGTATCAGAACTTTGCATCGGTGGAATAGGACAGCCGTTGTAATAGCGAAAAGAGAATGTTTATAAATGTTGGCTCAATGTTCACCAAGTTGCGTGTTAGTGGTCTCATGTTTCCCAACTCGGTCAGCGCTTGTGTGTGTTAGTGGACTTGCCATTCTACTCGAGTAGTATGTATTACAGCGATTAACGCTTGGAATCTTCCTTCTTAGCTACATCGATAATATGATTAAATCACACCAGACGTTTTATTGCATTCGGGGCCGTTCTCTCCTTCTCGTCCCTTGCTTTCGCAGCCATTCGTTGATCCATACGTCGCAGAATCTCTTTTTCGTAGTCCGCTTCTGAGATGTGGATCCCGACAATGACCCCGCCGCTGCTCGTCTGCCAGCTGCTCCACCAAATCCCCGCCGCAACCGCCTCCCGCTCCTTGTACTCTGCCTCTCCCCACGGCGTCTGCTCTACCCACCACCAGCTTGTTTCGGACAAAGTTCCGAGCCACAGCTGTTCGCCAGCTTGGTCGACGGACTTGAGCTTGAACAAAGCTGGGTCAAAGCGCGCGTCGTAATGGGGCATGCTGCGATACGCAGCGACATCGGCCGAGCTCATACCGAGACGCAGATCGATGGTCTTCTCGCCCGGCTCAGCTACATCGAAAACATCCTGAAACTCTGGCTCGAAGAGGGTGTCCATGATGCCATTGACGCGTCTCTTCTGCAGGAACTTTTTGAGGAAGACCTTGTAGCATTCAAAGCACATGGCGGGAAGACTGGGAGCAGCCGTGAGCGGCCTGCCGTCGCTGTCCTTGACAATCCGTCTTGCAATATAGGCATCGACAGGCAGTACTCGAAGGCTCTGTCCGTCCGGCATCTGGCCACCGAATCCAAGCACACATTTGTCCCCAAGCTCGCACCGATTGAATTGCAACGCTAACCAAGGAGGTCTAGTCGGCTTGGTTGTCGATGGGCGCAGCGGGAGTCCGGGCGTGGGCAATCTCATGCTGGAGGGTTGCGGCGAGGGAGAAGAAGAGATGTCACTAAAAGGATTTGTTAGTAGGTGGATATGGTGTGGTTAACAGCGACACACGTTTCTTTGTCGTCGAGGTACAGGGTGTTGAGGATGTCGGGGACATGCCGGTAGTCCCAGAGCTTCCTCTTGTACTTCTCTGCATCTTTTGGACAAAGCGACATCATTGGGGGACATGCGGCGAGCGTAATCTGGTTACCCTCGATGTCGAGGAAGGGATCCTGGTGCGAATACCAATCCTTCATGCTGATGCGCAAGAGGGGAAGATTCCGCGGCAAATGGTGGCCGAAGCCAAAGCTGCAACGCTCTCCAAGTCCGCAGTGGCGACCCTGCGCGGTGGCTGGTGGCGGCTTGTGCGTCTGAAGAGCCATCGGCAGGGGCGGGGGCGGCAGCGGCAGCGGCTGCTGCTCGTCCTGCTCCTCGTCCTTGACTTCTGGAGCCGATTTGCGAGACTTGAGTCGGGACGAAGACGCCTGCGAAACAGGCGGCGTTGGCGGCGGCGGCGGCGGCGTCGGCAGCAGCAGCGGCGTCAGCGGCTGCTCCTCGTCCCTGCTCCTCGTCCTCCTCGACTTCTGGAGCCGATTTGCGAGATTTGAGTTGGAACGAAGACGCCTGCGAAACAGGCGGCGTTGGCGGCGGCGGCGTCGGCAGCAGCGGCGGCGTCAGCGGCTGCTCCTCGTCCTGCTCCTCGTCCTCCCCGACTTCTGGAGCCGATTTGCGAGACTTGAGTTGGGACGAGGACGCCTGCGAAGCATTTCCGCAGTGACGACCGATATTTGGCGCAGAGGCCGTAGAAGCTGGTGGGTTGCGCGTCCGAAGAGACCTTCGCGGGGGCGGCGGCGGCGACTGCTCCTCGTCCTCCTCCTCGACTTCTGAAGACAATTTGCGAGACCTAGCTTGGAACGAAGATGACTGCGGAGATAGTCTCTCGGGTGACTGCGCGATCTGCCTGGATTGCGTGTTAGTGGACATGACTGTTTTGCGCAATATTAATGACATACATTTCTTCGTCGTCGGAGTAGAGGGTGTTGAGAATGTCGGGGACATGCTGGTGGTCCCAGAGCTTCTTCTTGAAGCGCTCCAAGTCTCGCGGACATAGCAACGGCATTGGCGGACATGCCGCGAGCGGAATTCGGTTTCCCTCAATGTCGAGGAAAGGGTCCCACCGCGAATACCACCCCTTCATGCTGATGTGCACGAGGCGTACACTCCTAGGCATACGTTCACCGAATCCAGAGCTACAGCGCTCTCCAAGTCCACAGTGGCGGTCCATATCCTGCGCGGATGATGCAGCAGCAGGTGGCGGGTGGCTTATCTGAAGGGGCGGCTGCGCCTCGTACTCTTCAATTTCCGGAGATGAATTGCGAGACTTTGCTTGGGACGAAGATGCCTGCGGTGGGTTTCTCTTGGGCGACTGCGCAATCAGCCTAGAATGCGTGTTAGTGGACATGCGCACAAAACCACAAGAACGCACTGTTGTTCCGGACTTTGGTCGTGCAACCTGAGACGCCGCTTCTTCCGGGGAGATTCGAATGGATCATCGTGGTCGTCGTATATTTTTCGGCCATGCTTAACAGGCGGGAGTCCAAGCTTCTTTCTATCGCCCACATTTAATAAGAAGACGAGATTAGAGACCACCACGCACCTTTTATGTAGCCTTGCACGATAAACCAAGCGGATTTCTTTAGTCCATTGGAGCTCGTCCCCACCCTCTCGCTTGCGTTTCGCGCGCAGCGCTGCCATGCGAGGTCCGGCCTCTGGTTGCGAGCCAGGGCTGGTGAGGCGAATCAATGACAAGAACTCAGAGCTGAAAGAGAACTCACAATCGCTTAGCGGCCATATGGTTGCGATTTCGCGTCCGTTTGCGGTCAAGTCGAAACCACTCCAAATCGCTGAGGCCGTCTGGGCGACCAGCTCTCGCTCCAACGCGAACTACGGCCCTATTGGTGTCGTCGTCGTCGTCCAGCTCGTCTTCCTCTTCCTCCAAGTCGTATTGCTCTTCCTTTTCATCATCACCCGCCAACTCGTCGCCCCCGAGCTCCTCGACATCGCTCAGCACGTAATCTGACTCGTCATCGTCCTCGGATACTCCATCGTCTTCACTTGGGTTGTACTGAGATCCTTCGGACCCGGCTCGAGCTGCGTAATCGAGAGTCGGTGGTTTTCGATGGAATTGTCCACGTTTAGACTGAGAGCGGGGCATGGTTGTGGCGCAAGGAGCTTATGTCTTCTTGCGCAATGTATAACATATGCGCGCGGAATGGCCGCGTGTGGGGACAGACACCGGGGGCAATGTCAATGGCGGACGGGAGACGGCGGTGTTCTAGGGTACCCAATGGCGGACCTAACGGCGGTTGGCTGGCGGACCTTTGTCCCCTTTGTTACGCCTTTGTCAACCTTTCAACGGCGGTCAGTCCAGCAACACTCAAAGCCACCCTTTGTTTGGGCTTTGTTTCCCTTTCAAAGGTGCTCAAAGAGGTACCTGTCCGCCGTTGGGTCCGCCATTGGGTCCCCCATCAGACCCGCCATTTCCCGTCCGCCATTGTATTTGCCCCCGGTGAGAGGGATTGGGAGTTTGGTTATGACTGTTAGTGTCAAGTTTGAACTGCGCAGCTTCCAGCTTCCATTCTCCGTTCCGTGATGGCTACTCGGCCAATGAGATTCAAGATCTAATCGGCCGATAAGATTCATCCTATCGGCCAGGATGAATCTTATCGGCCGATAAGTGCGTTAGTGGTCAGTTATCGGCCGATGAGATAAGACGTACGCCGATTCGGTAACATATATTGTGAATGTAAATAAGTTAACCACATCTATCTATGGCATGGCTAGATGGTATTTAGTTGACTACGTAAAATAGAATATGAAGTCGGCGAATATATATGGCCCTGTACTTCAATATTCAATGTCTACTTTGTGTAATGGTTATATCTCCTTCTGCGCCCTCAGCTGATTCCCAGTTCGAACCCGGTCTCTTGCGCTTTTGTTTAGGCACAAATCGGACTCGGCCCTTCGCGTCCGCCGTCGGCCGCGTCGCGGCCGCAAAAAATATGGGGGCATTATTTCCTTTAAATAGTGGCTCCAATATTTGGGCCCTTATTCACTAGCAATATGGGCTCCATATTTCTCCCCTTTTTGTGAAAGAAATGGGCCCAAATCTGGGACCCTTATTGTTGTGCTTAATGGGCTCAAATATGGGTCCACTTTTGGTCTCATTTCTTGGCCCAAAAAGGGGACAATTTTGCCAAACCATAATTCATTCCTTTAAAGGGCCCAGTTCCTAGACTTTATTTTCATACAATCTGGGCAACAATAGAGGGCCATTATTTATTTGAAATATGGGTGTAAAAAGGGGCGGCCCATAATTGTGCCATTATTTACAACATTTAAATCTAAAAAAGGGCTCCCTTTTATTTCTGAATCGGCCTAGTGTTTAGCGGGCCTTTGTTAATAGCCGGGACTGAACGAGCATGGAACATGCTAGTACATAAGGCAGAATAGGAGACGGATGCGCGCTTCCCGTTTACCCGGATCCCTCAAGTCAAGTCCATAGCACCACCGCGCCGAGGTTCAGCCCACGTCGTCGTGGCTTCGCCCTTCACCTCTATCTTGACCTTGAGCGCACCGGCATCGTCGTCCTGCGTCAAATCCATTTGCTCACCTCGGCGTTTTCGGCCGTCGGCCGGCATAGAGCGCGTACTTCCGTGTGCGCGGGTATCACTGTAACAAATCTGCCTTCAGATGCGTCGGGGAAGGAAAAAACAAAAAACAAAAAAAACTGTAGCGGCGCACCGAGCAAACGTGAGCGTGCCTTCCCGAGGCACGCTCCTAACCGAACTCCTCCCGCGAACTCCTCGCCTACTCTTGAGTGCGTACATATGAGTCTTCCGGAAACTGCCCAAATTTACCCAATTTCATGTGGCATTTTACCAAAAAATCTTATTTTTTTTTTTTACCCAACCGGACCTGAGAGGTCACGCCCGGTTGCCAGGGGTCCTATACGACTCCAAACTTTAAAACTAAAAAAAAAATACCTCTGTCCGTCGAAGGTGCCCACGCTCGATACGATCGGGCTCTCGTCATGATTCCATCGAAATACAGTCACTGCACCGGTTTAGAAAGATAACACAGGATTTTTTGAGGCTTTTTTATAGCCAATAAGGGGGCATCATGCAAAGAATCTTTTTGTCACAGAAAGTATGTTGCCTTTTCTGGATACTTTTGGCGAGTAAAAATCCTTCCAAAAAATCAGGGATCATTTCCAGCGAAAAAGCCGTCTAGTTTTGGTAACATTTTATCGTGAATATGATTGATGGTAAAGTTCTTCGATTTTTCCCTATTTTGCCATTGGGTTGGGGCAAAAAATCAGAATTTTTACCCTTTGTTTTCCAGATAGTCTTTGCTAAAAAAAAGGGTCCGATTTTTGGCAAGAAACAGTTTGCCAATCTTTGGAGGAATTATTCCCTAGCAAAGACATACCGAAAAATCCCATGTTTTTTTTGGACAAAAAAATCTCGACTTTCGTCCCAAATATCTGCCACAAGCAAATTGCAAAAAATCTCCCTTTATCTTTCTGAACCGGCGTAGTGAGTAGCTAACGTATGCGCAACGAATTCCCTCAAGGGAAGTCACACCGGGCTTGCAAAACCTAAAGGTCAATTTAGTTGATTTTCTATATTTACAATCAGAGAGAGAAAGGCAGGTTCAAACTTACCTTGAAAGCAAAAGAAAAAAGGCCCTCAAAACTTTGCTCATTTTTGTGCCAAAAAGGCGTAGGATAAAGCTCGTTGTTTGTGATCGTGAATTTGAATGAAAAGGGGACATGGAATCAGTCCTTTATTTGATGGGTAGAAGGCTCACAAACAAAGGGGATTTATTCAAATGAAATGAAAGCAACAAAAAAGTCTTCCGATTCTCTGGAAACAAGCTGTCCTTTTCGACTATGGCTGGTATTGTTCTATAGAAAAGTTTCTTGTTTTGCATCAAATAAGTCGCCACCATGGTTGCTTTGATTCACATTGTATAATGCCGCTTGTTTTCACACCTCTTTTGTCTCAAACAAAGGACCAATTCAAGGCCCTTTTTCTTCTGAAATCAAGGCCACCAACAAAGACCTTTATTCAACTATTTCTTGTGATATAACAATGGCAGCTTTCAAGGGCTTTTTTTCCTATACTTTAAATAGTTCGTTTAAGCCCACCCACATTTTGTCTCTTATTCCAAACATAAAAAATCAGCTAAATGGACCTTTATATTTTGGGATCCCCGGTGTGCTAGTAGACTGCCTGCAATATCTCAAATTTTCTCAAAACCTTGCTCTCCGCTATGATTTTCAGACTCCGAGCCTCAGATACTGTAGTATTTCAATCAATTCGTACGTCACATGTCACAGAGCATTTTTTCTTCGAAAATTTAAGCTATGTCACACCAAAATCTCAAACTCTGCCTCCCAAAGAGGGAAATTAGGAGATTATGATGCCATTTGATCGTGGGAATTGCCTAATGCGGATAGATTACGAATTGTGAAATTTGTATGTGATGTCACACACTGAAAGGTCATCCGAATTGGATAAAATGCTACAGTATAGACCCGCGGAGCTAGAGCAGCCGAACGAACGCTTCCAGCCAATCACTTGTCTTGAACAGGCGCTCCGGCGCTGAAATATCCGTCGACACACGGTTTTTGTCCTATGAAACAAAAGAGAGAAGAGAAACCGAGTGGTCTACGCCCGAAACGATCGAGCTCTCGCCAGATTTCTGATGCGCACACGCTGCGAGTTCCGAGGAAAGTAGACCGGCTGTAAGGAGGCAAATCGGCTGAACACGTCGCGCGCTTTGACTGCAGACCGCTATTTTTGGTTGAAATAAAAGTGAATTGGGTCCCAAATGTCTAATTCTACCACCACAAGCTAGCCTCGTAGCGTCTCCTCACGGCGCAATGCCGATACTCTCCCAATTAACCCTGCACAAAACCCATCAATCACCGCGCCGAACCAGAAAATCATAAGCACCCACCCGACTGGCTCAGTCACACGGCCATCCGTACACACCGGGGATCCAGAGATATAAAGGTTCATTTAGTTGATTTTTTATGTTCAGGATAACAGACAAAATGAGGGTGGGCTTAAACTAGCATTTAAAGTAGAAGAAAAAAAGCCTTTGAAAGCTGCCATTGTTATGTCGCAAGGAATAGTTGAATAAAGGTCTTTGTTGGTAGCCTTGATTTCAAAAGAAAAAAATGGCCTTGAATTGGTCCTTTGTTTGAGACAAAAGAGGTTTGAAAAACAAGCGGGATTATACAATGTGAATCAAAGCAACAATGGTGGCGACTTTTTCGATGCAAAACAAAGAATTTTTTTCTATCGAACAATACCAGCCATAGTCGAAAAGGACAGCCTGTTTCCAGACAAATTAGAAGACTTTTTTGTTGCTTTCATTTCATTTGAATAAATCCCCTTTGTTTGTGAGCTTTTTACCCGTCAAATGAAGGACTGATTGAATGTCCCCTTTTCATTCAAATTCACGATCACAAACAACGAGCTTTATTCTACGCCTTTTTGGCACAAAAATGAGCAAAGTCTTGAGGCCCTTTTTTCTCATGCTTTCAAGGTAAGTTTGAACCTGCCTTTATTCTCTCTTTGATTGTAATTTGTAAATATAAAAAATCGACTAAATTGACCTATATATTTTTGCAACCCCGGTGTGACAATCGTCTGCGCATGGCCCGTACACACATCATGCTCCCCGCCCGACTCGAAGAAGTAAATCTTGTGGCCGGCGGGGACGCCCCTGAACCCGATGCTCTTCCCGCTCGTGATCTTGGACTCGCTGAGGTAGAAGCAGAAACCGGGGTCGAGGGCGCGCGAGGCGGTGAGGGAGCCGGTACAGTCGGCGCCAGCGTAGAATTTGATTTGGGCGGCGTGCGCGGTGGAAGCGACGGCGAGTGCGATGACGAGCGGCAGAGTGAGCTGCATTGGGGATGTGGAGGGATTTGAGGCTACTAGTAGTACTTAGGCGAGGATTTCGCGGCCGTGTGGGAGCAGCGCAAGCTGGTACGGCCGATTTCCGTTCTATGATGCGTTGATGGTGCGCCGTGTTCCGTTTGCTATCGGGTCCATTCAAGGCGCTGAATAAGCGCCGCACGAACACTAGACCCCTAGACACGCTGGGTAGCCATCGACGTGTCTGGACCAAGTCTGGATGCAACCTGACGCAAACGAACCATGTTTCCTCCTGCGGACTCGGTACTGTAGAATTTTATTCAATTCGGATGGACTTTGGGCATGTGACAACGCATACGAAATTCACAATTCGTAATCAGGCCCGATTAGTGATTTTCCTTTTTTCGGAGGCAAATTCCTCCATTTACATGTGACATAGCTTAAATTTTCGAAGAAAAACCGGTGTGTGACGCGTGACATACGAATTGAATGAAATGCTACAGTATCCTTCGCACTCCGGCTCTGACCTCGGTCAGTCTCTTGATACTCGGAGTTGGAGCTTCCTCGAGGCCTAGGCTGCGGACATTCTAAACCGCTCAGACCGAGTCTCCAACGTCATCATCCCCACACGTGAATCTTGCGCGGATCCTCGCCCAAAACAACTCTCATCGCGGCAAAAGTTCTCTGTCGGGTTCCCGGTGACGGGGCTCCCGATCGGGACATGTCACCTGTCCGGTGGCGCCGGCCGGGGCCCGGCATGTTCAACCTGCCCCCGGCATGTTGAAATCCTCGCAGGGGCTGCTGCAGATCATGAAATTGATCATCCGGGGTCACCGATCGACTGGCTGGGGCCGTCACCATACAAAAATACAACCGCCGTCACCAAAGATCGGTGACGGCCTGCCAGGCAACTCATAGGGTGTCTCCTTGTTCTCTGACGCCACGAGGCAACATATACAAGCACCAGCGACGCGCCCCACCTTACATCCGCCTACCCTCCCTTCCCCGTAATCACGATGTTCTCCCGCACCGCTCTCCTCGCCACCGCGCTCTCCCTCCTCACCGTGGGCGCCGTCGCCCAAGACGCCGACGCGTGCACGCCGACATATGCATTCGCCGAGGGTGCGCCGTACACCGTCAGCCTCACGGAGCAGACAAACTTCCATTGGATCGGGAACCTGACGCTTGGGGGGTTGGGTGTTAATCTGGTGCGTCCCGCGACTGGCTCCCGCGCGCGCCAGGCCGGCTAATGACGTCGTTCAGCGCTCGACGGTCCCCGGCACCGAGTGGTACCTCACCGAAACCGGATTCGGCGGCTACTTCTTCGCGTGCGTCCCTCCCCTCCCGTCCACCGATCCCATCACGCAGGAGTTTTGACCGGTCACCGCATCTGCAGCTACGACACCGAATTCACCAACTGCCTCTACGCCTCGCGCAACGCCAAAGTCCCCAACAGCGGCAAGATCTACTCCTCCCTCGGGTGCTTCGACTCCACCGGCTCGCTCGGCCTCGACGAGGACTTTACCTTTGCCTGCACCGCGTGCCTCGAGGGTGGGGGCGCCACGGGGTGTGCGATTAAGAGCAGCCTGACGACGGAGTGCGCGAACCAGCCGAAGGACGACCTGCATTACCCGTCCGGGGAGGATGAGAGTGAGCAGGTGGTGACAAGGGAGTGTGCGGAGACGTGGTATCAGCGCTGGGATGTGTTGCCGGCGTAGGAGGAGGAGGAGGAGGAGGAGGAGGAGGAGGAGGAGGAGGATTGAAGGTGAAATATGGACACTTCCGGCGTACGTACGCCTTGTGGGTCGGCTTAATAGTAATAATGTGCCGATGGAAATGAGCAGCAAGCAGGGAAAAAAAAGGTTTGACTCGGTGCAGCACCGTCCGAGCTCGAGTTGATCGAGCATCCAGCTCATGCACATAATCCTACAGTCTTTTCCGCAATTCGCGTCCGGACACCGCAACGGTTCGGACTGACCTATTCCACGCCTTCCGTATTCATACGCAGCAAACAAAATTTGTTCCCATCGAAAACAAAATACGTTCGCCACTTTCTACGCCCATGGCTCGATGCGATCGAGCTCCCCCGAGCTGCAGCAGTGCCTAACTCGCTATGAATCCCGGGTTCCGACTCCTGGTGATGGGCTAGCTGCTGAGCAGCGACGTGCGTGAAGAGGTCAGGTCCACCAGCAGCAATTCGCCGAGTGCATGCAAATATTATTTAATTTTAATGTCTGCGCCCGACGCAAAAAGTCTAGTACGAGTGAGATCTATCCGCCAAGCCCGATAGGAAATCTTCACGCGGGAAACCAGGGAAAAAATGTCCTCCTTGCATCTATGGTCGGAGCTCGGGTCGATCGAGCATCCAGCTAATGATGTACTCCCATTCCTCATACACACGGCTGCTGGCCACAATCTTCAGTGGTCGGACTGAGCTATTCGTAGCATTCTTTACCCATAACGGAGACACAACAGGACGTCAATTGCCGAATCTGGACTACCCACCCCCGGTTGCGAGGTCAGCGAATAAATATCCGCGGACCGCAGTCGGGGAAGAGGTGTGTACTACTTGCCGACAAAAAAAAAGAGTAGACGCCTATATACGGGCCAAGGCCTATGCTCGGTACGATCGAGCGACGGGCTGAGGTCTGATTCCATGTCAATTTAAAGTACTCGTATCCCGGCTTTCCGCCTGGCGGATGGATGGGCTAGCAGGGGAAGGAAATTATGCGTGTAGAAACTCGCGAGGCGATTCTCAAAAAAAAAAAAAAAGTCGTTTAAATTTATGGTGTCAAGGCCAGCCTGGATGTGATTGTTAATAATGACGCGAGATGGAATAGCTCGGTATTGCGCACAGTCATAAGCAAAGACTCGGAACACACCCCGAAATATTTAGTCGATACTGTGATACCACGTGAACGCGAGACGACCTCTAGGGTACTCACTGCGCCGTTTCAGAAAGATAAAGGGAGATTTTTTGGAACTTTTTGGTGGCAGATAATGGGGACTAAAATTGGGATTTTTTTGTCCAAAGAAACCTGTAATTTTTTGGTGTGTGTTTTTTTTTTTTTGCTGGAGAATAATTCCTCCAAGAATGGGCAGACTATTTCTTGCCAAAAATCAGACCCTTTTAGGAAACGCTATCTGGGAACTATCATAGATCATAAAACTACTGAATTTTTGCCCCCGACTCAATGGCAAAGCAGGAAAAGTCCAACCATTTTACCATCAATCATATTCAGAATAAAATGTTATCAAAAACGGACAAACTTTTGGCTGGAAATGATCCTCAATTTTTTGAAGGATCTTTGCCTGCCAAAAGTATCCAGAAAAGGCAACGGGCTTTTTTGTGACCACAAGGTTTTTTGCTTTACACCCCCTTATTGGCTATAAAAAAAATCCAAAAAATCCTGGTTTATTTCTTTGAACCGGTGCAGTGACTCAAAGCAGAAGCCTACCGGTCGCAAGGAGGCAAAAAAAAGCGAAAAAAAAAGTTACGCAGGCTGTCTACGACCCCACATGCCCAAGGCTCGATGCGATCCAGCCACCCCTTCATGCGGTACTTCTCACTGGCCACAAATTGAGGGTTCCTGTCCTTCAAATGGTTTGGGCTCCCAGGCAGCAAAATCATCAGTGAAGAACCAACCCTCCCGCATGATCCCCAATCCTACTAACACCATGCACGGCGGCGGCCTTACTGTCCTCCTCCTGAAGTCACCGGCGTTGTGGCATGCGACAACGTCGGCGCAGGCGGGATCAGCGGTTTAAAGTAGTTTCGGGCCACTGTGGTCCGCGGGTCCCGCGAATTTCCCATAAAGGAATCGCGGGGTTTTGGAGCAAAATTCACTCCACCATTCGGTGAATTTCGCAAAAATCCAGTGACATTCACAGAGTCCATTTCACGGGGTCCGACCCCGTGAGTGGCATGTTCCGCGGGGTTGATTCACAGGGTTGTGGAGTGAAATCCGTCCAAAGATATAAGGAATTAGGTTTCACAGGGTATCTATTTGAGCTAGTTAAAAGGCTTGTGCTGCCTGCTAGAGACAGCATGAATTTCATGGTGATTTACTGTGATTCTTAGGGCTTTTCACTATGTTAGTGTTAGTAGTCATATTTTGCAGAGGAAGTGAATTTCATGTAGTTAGAACTGGTTCAACAATGGTTGCACAGGCCGGAATCGAACTTAAGACCTCTGCGAGACAGAGATTTTTCACCGGACACATCATCCACTTCACTACCAGGCAAGCGCGAGGCAAGGGCTGTTAGACAAATACATCCTACTATCTTCCGGGATTTTTTGGACTCCAAATTAAGAGTAGAGTGCCCTTTGTATCTCACAATTTGGTAACAACTTATCCTAGAAAAATTCGTCTTTTAAGGTGGGTTATTTGGGTTGTGGTATATTCACCCAGTTGAGGCATGAAATTCACAGTGTCTCAGAAATGCCTTATTTGCACAAAATATAGACCCTGTGAAATTTGCTGTTTCACCCGAAAACCCCACGACAAGGGAATTTCACGGGGCCACTCCCGCGAAAGTCGCGGGATTCTCCGACCACAGTGGACGACCAAGTATTCCACGTACAGCCCACCGCCGCTGGGTCCTCGGGATGCGCTAGAGAAGAGTTTGAGTAGTGTGCGTGTCTGACATCCAGGCTCGCGTAGCTAACACCCTACAGCTCGGCCTCGCATTCGCTGACCTCTACCTCATTCACCACCCGGTAAATATCGACATCCAGAAGACGTGGGGCGAGTTTGAGCAGGCGAAGAAGGACGGGCTCGTCAAGTACGTCCTGCTAGTATGCTCCGTCCGCCCGCAAACACCCGCAGATCCATCGGCGTCTCAAACTTCACGCTCCCTCAGCTGAAAACACTCGCGCTGTCCCCAGAAACCACGTTCCTACCCGCGGTCAACCAAATCGAGCTGCATCCGTACAACTACGCGCAGCATAAGGAGCTCATAGATTGGAGCCGGAAGATGGGCATCGTCATCGAGGCATATAGCAGCTTGAGGTGCGTCTGCTGCCTCCAGCCTCCGTGCTCGCCGTCAACACGAGCGCATCGTCTCAGCTCGATAACCAAGTACCCCGGCGGACCGGTCGACGCGCCCGTCGTTGCCGCAGCGCAGCGTCTCGGGATAACCCCGACGCAGGTGCTGCTTCTTTGGGTGCGCGCAAAGGGCGCGGTTATCGTTACGTGCGTGCTCTCCTCATCTGGCCGAACGGCGATATCAATATTGACCCTCGAGATAGGACGACGTCGAATCCGAAGCGGTTAGAGGAGTATCTCGCAGCGGGTGATCTCCGTGCGTGTTCCGTCTCTGCGCTGTTCGAAGTAATAATCCGGACGCCAGCGCCGCTCCCGGACGCAGATGTCGCGGCAATCGATGCGGCTGGAGCGCTGGGTCCTCCCCACGCAGCTGCGCAGCGCTTTAAGATCTTGGCCGTACTTCTGGGAGGTTTCCTTGGATTCGGATTGTTCAGCTTGAAGTAGTACGTCGCCTGAGCCAGCCGGCGGAGCAATATCCCAATTCTCCTTTATCTCTGCGGGCTCGCTCGAAGGCAGCAGGCCTTATTTGGCCCCCTGCGCCTCTCAATGCGCCTCTCAAATGTCCTGCATGTTGGATGCGTTGACCATGATTGGGACGAAGTCTATAGGCCTGCATCCCAACCGTTGCAGCATCTCTTGCTCGACGCTCTACGTCAAATGATTGTCGCTGCTGTCGGCGCTCAGCTTAGCGCGTCGTGGGCCAGGGTATTCAACGGATGAGACGCTTATGATCTTTGTAGCCTAAGACGATGGCTGGACTCTCAACGTCGTCGGGGACACTTTTGGTCCTGGGCGCATATATAGGAAGAGCACTGCGTCGTAGATTTTTTTATACTCGCCAGTATAAGAAGTAATATCATTCTCGTACTCCCCCCGGCCACAGCACAAAACATGTACCTCTCGAAGACGCTCTTAGGTTTCTTGGTGTTTTATGGACAAATGACAACGGCGAGCGACGCTTCTATATAGCCTGATCTTCCCGGATTCGCACTGATGTACTCCATGCCATCGATTGGAATGTTCGTTCTTGAAGGAACGCAGTCCGTTCAAGCTTGTAATAGAATAATTCAAGGTCGGTCCAGGACATCAAGTCGGCGACGAACCTCGCGCCGTCGTCGGGCAACATGGCATGTATTTCGAATTTCTAGATCTGCAGCAGGAGGCGTGAGTAGGGCGAGGGCATGTGGGCATCGGAACTATATTCAAATGCAATGTTCATGGGGAAAGCCCTGGATGAGGGACGTGGTACAGGGGCAAAGGATGAAAACTGAATCATCCTTCAAACATGTCCGCTACGAATTGCGATTCTCTGGGGCAAGGGGGGTGTCAGATCAGAAATGGGTAGGGGGGGGCCAGAGAGCCGGAATTCCAAATTTCGACCCTATATACAGATTTTAAATTTTGACACCCCCTTGCCCTGGGGACGCCTGGGCACTCAGCATAGAATCTCAAGATGGCTCATTTCCTCAGAAACAAACTTTTAAGTTCCCCGTACTACGAACAGAGGGCACAATATTCTTTGTTCGCTCTGATGAGAACCGAGCACTTTTGCACATGCCGCTGAACGCTCTTGGGTCCATCGCATTCGTGGTACTCTAGCGGCTCCGCTTCAGCTACTGTATTCAACCACAAAGGTTGTGTGGGACTCACAGCGGCGGTGAACCTCCCTTCACTGCACATCACACATGCAGCCCGGCTCGTCTTGTTCCTTGTGGTGCAAACGCACTCCCAGTATTGTGCTGTCAAAGTTGATTAGGGAGGGAGGGACGCGGGCCTGTGAGGGACGTACGCATGCTTGAGTCTAAGCTCATTGGATGGTTTTTACGAGTTCCGGAAGGAACCTAGCATATATACTCCCTGTGTCCGGCGTTGTCCGGTGAATGTGCGGTAAATATGCCAGCGGTATAAACAATAAAGTGGGGGCTTAGCGGGTGGGCACCGCTGCGGCGCGAAAGTCATATAGAAATACTTGTCGATAGCGAAAAGAGTCAATGTAAGAGCTGCCATGCGTCTTTCGGCGACCCATCGGCGAATCGCTGGCTCGTATTAAAACCAATTTTACGCCATATACATAGTTGCAATAAGCCTCGAGATAATAGGAAAACTGTCTTGCTGTAGCTCGATCCGCGGTCATTCACGATATCATCGCAACACTGTATCCATCAGCCTCGGAGTCCTACACAGATACGGTTATGCGCGCGATTCCAGGCTGGCAATGCTGAGCCCCGTATACGCACGTCGTCGTGCTGTTCCGAGGAGCATTGCGAATGCGCATTTTTGAATGGTGAGTTGCAGAGAAACCCCGGGATCTAGCTGTATTCCGCGTATGGACTAGTACCGACTACCAGCATCCAGCCAGCCAGCTTCGTCTACGCGCGCCCAGTATCCGCCTCAAACTTCCAGTCCGTCCTCACCTCCACCCCTAACTCGGCCAACATCCGCCCGCGTATCCGCGCGCATCGACAAATCCCCGAAGAACTGCACCCGTGGTTCGAGCCACAGCTCGCGTAGCGTGCCCTTGCGCGTCTCCGCTAGCGCGAGCAACGCGTCGTCCGAGCGCTGCATCGCGACGGCGGTGCAGAGACGCGTCATCGAGGGGATGAGGTTCGTGTGTTCGGTGAGCAGTGCGATGAAGGCGTCGACGTCCGCGTCGGCGGTGGTGAACTGGAAGGTGGTGATGTTGGAGGCAGAGTCGGTGGAGAGGAGCGCGGTGAGGGTTTGGTAAAGTGTGTTGAGGGAGACGAAGGGGATGTGCGCCTGGAGGAAGATGCCTAGGGTCCGCAGGGAGCAGCGGGAGCGTTCGAGGAAGGGGGCGATGGTTTCTAGAACGGGCTCGCGGATGACGAGGGCCCCGAGGCTGGGAGCCAGGACGCACCGTAGGAGGTGCTGCATGAAGGAAGGGCCGCAGTCCTTCGTCGATAAGGCGGCTATATGGGTCGTTATTGGAGGAGGTTCGGTCCCTGGCTCGAGGACGCCGCGGCATTCTGCGAGCGAGAGATGGGCGCCGCGCGAGAGGAGGGGAAGTAATGCGAGGACCTCTGCCAAGTAGACGTTCGTCAGCCGCAGATACTCAAGCTGCTGCCACGGAATCGGGATTCCGGCTGGAATCGCGCTCGTCCCAAGAGCCAAAGCGAGCGACTTCAAGCTTGCAGAACTCCACATGGACGAGCTCGGCAGACTAGGAGCAAGCAGCGTGAGGGAATCAAGCATCGGAAAACGCGCGTCCGACCGCTTGAGTGCCGCGAGCCCTGCTCGTCTACCGACAGCGAGACGTCAGCCCAGCGCTCACTGTGCTGCAGAAGCAAGTCGAGTGCGGGCACGGCCGCGGTAGCGTCCAATTCATTGAACGGCCAGAGGCCCGCCGGTGCTGCAATAGCCACCGAGCGCAGGTCGACGTCCAGCGTCAGCAGTACACTGCCCGAGTTGGCGAGCTGCATGCCGATGCGCCCGCACTCGCGCGCCGCACTGTCGCCGCGCTGCCAGTCCTGGTGGGGGACGACGATGTTCGCCCAGAGTAAGCGCATTGTCTGGCCCACGCGCCTCCACGATTGGCATACGCTGCTCAGTTTGCAGAGCGGCGCGACGTGCTTTGGGACGGTCGGCGTGACGACGAAGCGGAAGATCTCCGCGAGGACGTCGTCGGGGACACGGCGGATGGGCGATAGTAGGCTCTGCTGTGTTACTATGAATGTGTCGATGTCCTCCAGGCGTGCGTAGGCCATCGCGAGAGCGGCTTCGAGGGTAGAGACGTGCTGCGCTATGATGGCGCGGGTGGCTTGCGCGGAGGAGACGGCGGCTCGGATTTGCAGCAGCTGCGCATCGAGCGGGGGCGGCGTTGGTGTAGAGAAGCTCCGGCCAGTCGCAAACTGGGAGGTCGGGGAGCGACGACATAGCCGTCAAGAGTGAAAAATCCCTTCCTGACACGTGACCCCTCCCTGCGGGAAAGGTCCCTCGTTCGAACCACGGCAGAAGACCTTTTTCCGGGCTCCGATGTGATGAGAGACAGGATCATGTGTGTCCCCTACCGCTTTTCAAACCATAATAGGTGCTTAAAAATGATTTTTCTTTGTTTTAAAATGAAGAAATGTTTGTTGTAAAATGAGGTTTTGATACGGAAGCCTGGCCATCTTCTTCGGCTTATGAACGAACACAGTAGAGCATATTGGCAGTGTTGAAAGACGATTTTTCTACATTGCAAAATAGAGAAATACTTGTTGTTAAATTGTCCGTATTAGATTCTCTGAGATTTGAGTTTCTCGGAGCAAAAGCAATTGAGTAACCATTCAGTTAACTTTTGAAAACCCAAAACCAGAGCTTCGCCGCCATTTGGGGCATTGCAGATTGACCACTTTTCTGTTGTAAGAAAATTCAATTTTACAACAGCTGCCAATATGCTCTAGTCTCGCCGTCGCGTGACAGTCAATGGACTCGCCGAAAGAAGACGAACTGATCTGGAGGGCAACAGATCTTTTCTTGTTCTTTTTTCCATTTGTTGGGGTTATTGGAACGTTGCAGATTGAGCACTCTTCTTTTGTAAAAAGAAAAGAAAAACCTGAAATTACAACAGCTGCCGATATGCTCTCATTAGACCTTATCAGCAGCTGCTAGAAACGGCCCCCAAAATATATCATTTGCCATTTGTTTCTTGTGAAATTTTGAGAGTGGAGTACAGGATTCTGATTGAAACTGTGCGAGGTGAACTTCCTGTCCTCGATTGGTCCTCGAGGATGTACCTGACCTCCCCCCGTTCTCGTTCTGGGCGGCGGATGAGAGAGCAACTTGTCCGGGGCTCCCGGGTTGATGAACAACTTTGTCTTGCAGGGAGGTATCAAGCAGAATTTTGGCCGAGGGCATCCGTGACGCAACCACAAAAAATTTGAAATCATATCCTAATTTTGCACCACTTAGCTCCGGGACGTACTGCTAATAAGGTCTATTAGGGCTGTTTCTAATCGTAAGCTGCAAAAGTTGGAATTTCAGAAAGAAAGATGAATGGGTACTGAATTGTTTTGGAGCCATTTTATCTTTCCTGAACCCATATGTGAGAGCTTGTAAATGGAGCATATTAGTTACAGCTACCCCGTTTTCAGTACACACAATTTTGAAGTTACAAATACTTGTTCTCATTCAATTAAGGGCTGCCTGGGTTAGATACCTACACAATTTGCGGGGGGGGTTATTATCTGCATGCGGTCAGTCGCGTGGAAGGGAGTGAGCGTGAGGAGGGTTGTTATGCCTCAGAGCGATGACGTCGAGGGAGCAGCGCCGGAGGTCGACGCCGTATCTGGATCCGAAAGATCGAAGTCGTCCTCTGTAGCAAGCTCGGACGCGCGCTCGCTCCGCCGAACGAGCAGACGGATTGCATGATCGGTCCCCCTCGCGCCGTCGCGGTCGCTGATCGTATGCATCTCCAGCGTCGGCAGCGTCGGCAGCGTCAGCTCCCGGACGAGTTCGGGATGCGATGGGTGAGCGAGGTCGAAGGTTCCGAGCGCCGGGAGCGTCAAGCCGTAGGAGCGTCTATTCTGCTCGTAGCGCGACAGTCCGTGGAGCTGGAGATACCGTAGCTGTGCTGCAATAGCCGTCTCGACGAGCAGCTCCAGCGCAGGTACGATGGCGTGGTTGCGGAGCACCAGCCGCGTGAGGTTCTGCCGCTGCAGCTTGACGTTGCGCGGCCCGATGGCGGAGCTCGAGATCTCGAGAGACCGCAGGTTAGGCGCGTTCGCCAACAGGCTAAGCGGCTTTGTCGGTATCCCCGCAATCATGCGGTCGGTAATTTGGAGATGCTGGAGCAGGGGGAGCGCGGTATTCCGATGAGCCCAGCCGATCTCATCCAAGAGCTTGAGGACAGGGAACGGGAGGGTGACGCTGCGCCACTGGGCGACGCTCTCGAGCAGGCGCGAGAATACGCGCACGACCGCGCGAGCGTCGGCGGGTCGAGCGCGAGGCTCGCCAGTGGTGATCCTCAAGTCGGTGGTGATCCTCAAGTTGATGCCTGTGGAGCCGGAGCGCCGACAGAACAGTGCGATAAGCTGGAATGCGCCGTCGCCTCCGACGCCCTCCGCTCCATGACAGAGGAAGCGAACGTCGCCGTGCAAGATATTCGGCGCCTGTTCACGTTCTGCCCGCTTGGGATAGATGTCGACCGGGACTGACGACCATAGCTCCCGCATGCCCGTTGCAGCCGCGCGCCATGCCGCAGAGACATGGGAGAGACGGAGCGCTTGGATGGGCGGAACAGGCGCGTCGGAGTCGCCGATGAAGGAGAAGATGGCCAGCAGGAGCTCGGCGGGCAGGTCTGATATCGTTACCGGAGAGACGGCGAGGAGCTGCTCTTTTCGGTGACGAAGCAGCGCAAGCTGGGCTTCGAGCTCGGCGATGGCGTCGTCGATGTCGGGGAGGGTTCTGGAGTCGGTCTCGGGGTGGGTTCTCATCTTTTCGGGCGGATTTGCGGGAAGTCGGTGGAGATGGTGGTGGTTCGTGGTAAGAGGGGGCAGCCGTTGATGCTCGTTGTGATATGCGTGTGCTACGACTCTAAAGCTTCAGAATACTCACCGGGCTCAGATTCAAGGCCCATTTAGAACTTCCAGAAAATGTGCGCAAGCGTCCATTGTTCCCCGAAAAAGGACATTCAGGCGGGACAATGTTTCGCTGAAAAAAAGCGCATTGTTCGAGGTATATAAGGACGCCACTCGCCCCGTTCTCCCCAGTCACCGTCTCAGATTCTCTCACCGGAAATGTCCCGCCGTATTACCACTGGCTCGACCCACCCGCCCTTTGAGACCGGCTTCGGCCCAACCAACTCTGCTTTCAACGACTTCCCATCCGACTGGGAGAGCGACTCGGACGGCGAGGACCTCGTCCCGCTGGTCCATAGCTCTCCGGGACGCACTCCCCGTCCATACCACCCTGAAACCGGCGTCGAGACCCACAGCGAAGACGACGCGGATGACGAGGACATGGCTCCGGATCCGAGCTCGCCGCTCGGGCGCTTCCATATGCACGCCGCCGATGAGAGCGATGAGGATTTCGACTTCGACGTCGACGACTCCATCGACCGCTCCGCAAGCAGTGCGTTCGTCGCCGACCTCCGCCCCCAGCGGCGCTGGTTCTTGGACGGGCCGCCGCGCCGCGTTCACGAGGATTCCGAGTCGGAGGTCGATGTGCTCGGGATTTCCGAGGATGAGGAGGAGGATGAGGAGGAGGAAGAAAACAAGAGTCTTCGCCAGCGCCAAGCAGCGTTCCTTGCGCGCTTCGATGAAGGGTACGACTGGTCGGAGGAGGATGCATGAGTTCTACATCTACTTACTAGACATGTAACTCCACTCGCTCATCCACCCATAGTACATATTCTCAAGTATTCGCGCATACGCAGAGCCAGGATCCACTGAGTAAAAATCAAAAGGTCGAGAAAATGCGCCACGCCCGAGATGAACGAGAAATCGCGGCAGAGACTTATAAGTTAAATATTTTATAATCCGCGAGCTTTAACGAGGCGGAGGGGCCTCAGTCGCCAGAACGAGTCGACAACATGTTTCAACGAATTTTACACCAGACTCTAACCCAAATCGTAGGACATAATTTGAGTATTCGCGGAGACAAAGAGCCAGGAGTAATTGAATAAAAATGAATTCTTGGCCTACAATATCAATGCGCCAGTTCCGAAATGAACGAGCACCCTCAACAGATTGTGATAATCCGCGAGGGCCAACGAGGTGCAGAGGCTTCAGCCACCCCGCGGAATCAAGCATTGAGACACACAACTCGGTCGATAGCGCTCACAGACAACGGAACGAATCGACAACATATTTCAACGAATTTTCCACGAATTTTAAATCAGAGTCGGACCAAAAGTGTAACCATCCCTTGACGCTCAAGTGCAGCGCCCCGACAAAACCGAGGTCCCAGTGTTGACGTTGATGCAGTTCCCCTGGCTCTCGGATCCAAAGTTGAACTGTTCGCCAGTGCAGCCGTCGCCGGAGAATAGGACGACGTTGTGCGTGCCGCTGGTGATCTACAAAAAATTATCCCTGTCAGAGCACTGTGGAAGCAAAGAAAGAAGAGCGACGTACGACAAACGAGTGGCGCCCGCTGAACCCGAAGCAGCCTCCGTTGCAGGGGACGTCCTCGCCTTGGTCACCGTCGCAGCTGTTGCCCGACGCGGCGCGCAGATCGGCGTTGGCCTTGAGCGCGAGGAGCGCGGTGAAGACGATGGTGAGGAATTGCATTTTTGGTGGGTGGTTGGTTAGTTGTAGTTGGCGAGGCTGGGTCAACTGCGGTTTTCCTCGAACGAGCTGCCTTTTATTCTCCTCCAGCTTCATGATCTCGGGCGGAGGTGGAATATCCATCCCGCTGCCCGCTGCTGAATGGGGCAAAGGTCGAGCTCTGCCGTTATTTCGAAAAAGGATTCAGCGCGCAGGGAGGTGATTTCGGACGGCTTCGGTGGAAGTATTACTCGTCCTCCTTTCTTTTTGGGTTTCTAATTGTGGAGCGATGGGTATCCCCGCAAGCTAGAACCAGTTAGATGATTGCAGCCGCCAGACGGTCCTATTCGGGAAACTCGTAGATAGTAGGGTCCGCTAAAATTCTTTCCGAAAGGTATACCAGTTAGCCGGATGTCCGTGGCGAGGCTGCAGGAATAAAAGATGGAGCCTCGGAAGAAAGCAAGAGCCGCCAGCCCGGTTCGATCGAGCGCTTCCCTTCCTGCCGGCGCCGGCGCCAAAGGACTCATTCGGAGTTCCGACAGAAATAAGCTAGCTGGCGTAAATTATCCGAAGCGTAGGTCATTGCATGCATACGCGCCTCTAGTCCGGCGGCGTTATGCGCAGCCGCAAGTCCCCGGAGAATCATACCCCCGAGAACAAATCCCATCCCGAGTACACCGCCATGGTAAAATGAGCTTTAGCGGGCCTTTGTTAATAGCCGGGACTGAACGAGCATGGAACATGCTAGTACATAAGGCAGAATAGGAGACGGATGCGCGCTTCCCGTTTACTCCCTCAAGTCAAGTCCATAGCACCACCGCGCCGAGGTTCAGCCCACGTCGTCGTGGCTTCGCCCTTCACCTCTATCTTGACCTTGAGCGCACCGGCATCGTCGTCCTGCGTCAAATCCATTTGCTCACCTCGGCGTTTTCGGCCGTCGGCCGGCATAGAGCGCGTACTTCCGTGTGCGCGGGTATCACTGTAACAAATCTGCCTTCAGATGCGTCGGGGAAGGAAAAAACAAAAAACAAAAAAAACTGTAGCGGCGCACCGAGCAAACGTGAGCGTGCCTTCCCGAGGCACGCTCCTAACCGAACTCCTCCCGCGAACTCCTCGCCTACTCTTGAGTGCGTACATATGAGTCTTCCGGAAACTGCCCAAATTTACCCAATTTCATGTGGCATTTTACCAAAAAATCTTATTTTTTTTTTACCCAACCGGACCTGAGAGGTCACGCCCGGTTGCCAGGGGTCCTATACGACTCCAAACTTTACTAGTCGAAAAGGACAGCCTGTTTCCAGACAAATCAGAAGACTTTTTTGTTGCTTTCATTTCATTTGAATAAATCCCCTTTGTTTGTGAGCTTTTTACCCGTCAAATGAAGGACTGATTCAATGTCCCCTTTTCATTCAAATTCACGATCACAAACAACGAGCTTTATTCTACGCCTTTTTGGCACAAAAATGAGCAAAGTCTTGAGGCCCTTTTTTCTCATGCTTTCAAGGTAAGTTTGAACCTGCCTTTATTCTCTCTTTGATTGTAATTTGTAAATATAAAAAATCGACTAAATTGACCTATATATTTTTGCAACCCCGGTGTGACAATCGTCTGCGCATGGCCCGTACACACATCATGCTCCCCGCCCGACTCGAAGAAGTAAATCTTGTGGCCGGCGGGGACGCCCCTGAACCCGATGCTCTTCCCGCTCGTGATCTTGGACTCGCTGAGGTAGAAGCAGAAATCGGGGTCGAGGGCGCGCGAGGCGGTGAGGGAGCCGGTACAGTCGGCGCCAGCGTAGAATTTGATTTGGGCGGCGTGCGCGGTGGAAGCGACGGCGAGTGCGATGACGAGCGGCAGAGTGAGCTGCATTGGGGATGTGGAGGGATTTGAGGCTACTAGTAGTACTTAGGCGAGGATTTCGCGGCCGTGTGGGAGCAGCGCAAGCTGGTACGGCCGATTTCCGTTCTATGATGCGTTGATGGTGCGCCGTGTTCCGTTTGCTATCGGGTCCATTCAAGGCGCTGAATAAGCGCCGCACGAACACTAGACCCCTAGACACGCTGGGTAGCCATCGACGTGTCTGGACCAAGTCTGGATGCAACCTGACGCAAACGAACCATGTTTCCTCCTGCGGACTCGGTACTGTAGAATTTTATTCAATTCGGATGGACTTTGGGCATGTGACAACGCATACGAAATTCACAATTCGTAATCAGGCCCGATTAGGCAGTTCCCACGATGAGATTGCATCAAAATCTCCTGATTTTCCTTTTTTCGGAGGCAAATTCCTCCATTTACATGTGACATAGCTTAAATTCTCGAAGAAAAACAGGTGTGTGACGCGTGACATACGAATTGAATGAAATGCTACAGTATCCTTCGCACTCCGGCTCTGACCTCGGTCAGTCTCTTGATACTCGGAGTTGGAGCTTCCTCGAGGCCTAGGCTGCGGACATTCTAAACCGCTCAGACCGAGTCTCCAACGTCATCATCCCCACACGTGAATCTTGCGCGGATCCTCGCCCAAAACAACTCTCACCGCGGCAAAAGTTCTCTGTCGGGTTCCCGGTGACGGGGCTCCCGATCGGGACATGTCACCTGTCCGGTGGCGCCGGCTGGGGCCCGGCATGTTCAACCTGCCCCCGGCATGTTGAAATCCTCGCAGGGGCTGCTGCAGATCATGAAATTGATCATCCGGGGTCACCGATCGACTGGCTGGGGCCGTCACCAACTTAAATCTCCATGGCTTGTGGGTTTCTTGGGGCGGTTAAAAGCTCTGTGGGTGCATATTCATGCGTAGATTAAAGATATGTACTTGGATTTGCCTGATTTAAAATAATTTGGGGCAAAATCAATGCTTTTCTCATGCTATGATCGAATCAGTTGTTTGACAGCTTCAGCTTAGGTGCCGAACATTCTCTGATTTGGGCGGACAATGGGCTTTTTCGGTGGTTTTTTGCTCAGATCACCCATCACAGCAACCTCAATGGGCATTTGCAGGCCCCAGCGCCGTCACCAAAACTTGGTGACGGCCATACAAAAAATACAACCGCCGTCACCAAAGATCGGTGACGGCCTGCCAGGCAACTCATAGGGTGTCTCCTTGTTCTCTGACGCCACGAGGCAACATATAAAAGCGCCAGCGACGCGCCCCACCTTACATCCGCCTACCCTCCCTTCCCCGTAATCACGATGTTCTCCCGCACCGCTCTCCTCGCCACCGCGCTCTCCCTCCTCACCGTGGGCGCCGTCGCCCAAGACGCCGACGCGTGCACGCCGACATATTCGCCGAGGGTGCGCCGTACACCGTCAGCCTCACGGAGCAGACAAACTTCCATTGGATCGGGAACCTGACGCTTGGGGGTTGGGTGTTAATCTGGTGCGTCCCGCGACTGGCTCCCCGCGCGCGCCAGGCCGGCTAATGACGTCGTTCAGCGCTCGACGGTCCCCGGCACCGAGTGGTACCTCACCGAAACCGGATTCGGCGGCTACTTCTTCGCGTGCGTCCTCCCCTCCCGTCCACCGATCCCATCACGCAGGAGTTTTGACCGGTCACCGCATCTGCAGCTACGACACCGAATTCACCAACTGCCTCTACGCCTCGCGCAACGCCGAAGTCCCCAACAGCGGCAAGATCTACACCTCCCTCGGGTGCTTCGACTCCACCGGCTCGCTCGGCCTCGACGAGGACTTTACCTTTGCCTGCACCGCGTGCCTCGAAGGCGGGGGCGCCACTGGGTGTGCGATTAAGAGCAGCCTGACGACGGAGTGCGCGAACCAGCCGAAGGACGACCTGCATTACCCGTCCGGGGAGGATTAGAGTGAGCAGGTGGTGACAAGGGAGTGTGCGGAGACGTGGTATCAGCGCTGGGATGTGTTGCCGGCGTAGGAGGAGGAGGAGGAGGAGGAGGAGGAGGAGGATTGAAGGTGAAATATGGACACTTCCGGCGTACGTACGCCTTGTGGGTCGGCTTAATAGTAATAATGTGCCGATGGAAATGAGCAGCAAGCAGGGAAAAAAAAGGTTTGACTCGGTGCAGCACCGTCCGAGCTCGAGTCGATCGAGCATCCAGCTCATGCACATAATCCTACAGTCTTTTCCGCAATTCGCGTCGGACACCGCAACGGTTCGGACTGACCTATTCCACGCCTTCCGTATTCATACGCAGCAAACAAAATTTGTTCCCATCGAAAACAAAATACGTTCGCCACTTTCTACGCCCATGGCTCGATGCGATCGAGCTCCCCCGAGCTGCAGCAGTGCCTAACTCGCTATGAATCCCGGGTTCCGACTCCTGGTGATGGGCTAGCTGCTGAGCAGCGACGTGCGTGAAGAGGTCAGGTCCACCAGCAGCAATTCGCCGAGTGCATGCAAATATTATTTAATTTTAATGTCTGCGCCCGACGCAAAAAGTCTAGTACGAGTGAGATCTATCCGCCAAGCCCGATAGGAAATCTTCACGCGGGAAACCAGGGAAAAAATGTCCTCCTTGCATCTATGGTCGGAGCTCGGGTCGATCGAGCATCCAGCTAATGATGTACTCCCATTCCTCATACACACGGCTGCTGGCCACAATCTTCAGTGGTCGGACTGAGCTATTCGTAGCATTCTTTACCCATAACGGAGACACAACAGGACGTCAATTGCCGAATCTGGACTACCCACCCCCGGTTGCGAGGTCAGCGAATAAATATCCGCGGACCGCAGTCGGGGAAGAGGTGTGTACTACTTGCCGACAAAAAAAAAGAGTAGACGCCTATATACGGGCCAAGGCCTATGCTCGGTACGATCGGGTACGATCGAGCGACGGGCTGAGGTCTGATTCCATGTCAATTTAAAGTACTCGTATCCCGGCTTTCCGCCTGGCGGATGGATGGGCTAGCAGGGGAAGGAAATTATGCGTGTAGAAACTCGCGAGGCGATTCTCAAAAAAAAAAAAAAAAGTCGTTTAAATTTATGGTGTCAAGGCCAGCCTGGATGTGATTGTTAATAATGACGCGAGATGGAATAGCTCGGTATTGCGCACAGTCATAAGCAAAGACTCGGAACACACCCCGAAATATTTAGTCGATACTGTGATACCACGTGAACGCGAGACGACCTCTAGGGTACTCACTGCGCCGTTTCAGAAAGATAAAGGGAGATTTTTTTGGAACTTTTTGGTGGCAGATAATGGGGACTAAAATTGGGATTTTTTTGTCCAAAGAAACCTGTAATTTTTTGGTGTGTGTGTTTTTTTTTTTTTGCTGGAGAATAATTCCTCCAAGAATGGGCAGACTATTTCTTGCCAAAAATCAGACCCTTTTAGGAAACGCTATCTGGGAACTATCATAGATCATAAAACTACTGAATTTTTGCCCCCGACTCAATGGCAAAGCAGGAAAAGTCCAACCATTTTACCATCAATCATATTCAGAATAAAATGTTATCAAAAACGGACAAACTTTTGGCTGGAAATGATCCTCAATTTTTTGAAGGATCTTTGCCTGCCAAAAGTATCCAGAAAAGGCAACGGGCTTTTTTGTGACCACAAGGTTTTTTGCTTTACACCCCCTTATTGGCTATAAAAAAAATCCAAAAAATCCTGGTTTATTTCTTTGAACCGGTGCAGTGACTCAAAGCAGAAGCCTACCGGTCGCAAGGAGGCAAAAAAAAGCGAAAAAAAAAGTTACGCAGGCTGTCTACGACCCCACATGCCCAAGGCTCGATGCGATCCAGCCACCCCTTCATGCGGTACTTCTCACTGGCCACAAATTGAGGGTTCCTGTCCTTCAAATGGTTTGGGCTCCCAGGCAGCAAAATCATCAGTGAAGAACCAACCCTCCCGCATGATCCCCAATCCTACTAACACCATGCACGGCGGCGGCCTTACTGTCCTCCCTGAAGTCACCGGCGTTGTGGCATGCGACAACGTCGGCGCAGGCGGGATCAGCGGTTTAAAGTAGTTTCGGGCGGCGACGGGCGCACTGGCTTTGGACGCCGTCGGCGCCGCTAAAAACACCATCATACGTTTCGGCGGGTAGGCAGAGACACCGGGCACTCACGGATACCCGTCGAGCGACTGGAACTCCACCCCAACTGGGAGGAAGGAGAACTGGAGGTCAGAGGGGCTTCGTTTGCTGGGAGAGATGGAGGTGCACGCCGTCTTAGACTGGCCAGGTGCCTCCGAGTTCCCAGTTGAGATGGTTTTGACGTAGGTCAGCGTGACGCAGCTGGGAGGGTGGGCGTAGTAGGTAAACCGCTGGCCAAGTGTTGGACTTGGAGGGACGGTGGGTTATTTTTGCTGGCCAGTCTGACGGAGGTGCGGCCAGGACAGAGCTTGTCGAGCCTGCACGTATCCGTCGCGACTTTGAAGCTGAGAGCCCGTGCGGTGGCCTGGTCGGTGTAGTTCCTAGACGGCGATGTGAGCAAGGAGAGCTGGAGGAACGGCGACGCACCCGACCGTGCGTGGGTCTGGGACTCGGATCGCGAACCATTCAAACGCATCGAAAAACTCACTGCGGACAATGTGCCCAGAGCGCTTGTTAGGTGTTGATTGGCGCAGACGAGTCAGAAGAAGAAGACTATTTTGCGGGTACCAGGGCTCAGAGTTTTATCGTGGATTTTGAGATTGTTGAAATTTATCGTTGAACCTTGGTCTTTGGGTCGCCGGGCGACGTAAGGGAGCGCCCGGCAGGGCGGAGGCCACCGTAAGTGTAGCAGCGGAAGCTTCGATGGGGTTGAATCTGTGGCATTGGCTTCATGAGATGGAGGTCGGGACCAAGAGGCGCGGGTACATCAACCGTAGCTTGCCTTACGCCATATCGACACAATCCCCCGCCATTCTCTGAGCTGTACACCCAGCCTCTACCTCCCTCTCCAACCCACAGACTCCAACCCACAGAAGCTTCGTTCACCCACTCGTGGGCGCAGAATGCCATTCGAGACACTCCCGCTCATCGACGGTAAAAAGGTCAGAGAACCCCGGCATCGGTCGGAGAGGCGTCGACTGACTTCCCTGCCCATTGCAGATACCGGAAATTGCCTTCGGTAAGTCTCTACGCCGCATCCACGCGTTCCGGTGCCTACAAGTGCGCTGACTGGGCAGGGACGGGGAGTATCTACAAATTCACCGACGTGACGTGATACGTGCAGCAGGCGCTCGAGGCAGGCTTTTGGCACATAGACACGGCGCAGAGTGTGTCCTATCCCTATTCCTCGAGTCCTGGCTGACACTAAGTAGACTATCACACTGAAGGCGCGTTGGATGGAGCGCCGGCATCCAGCTCGGCGAGGCTGACGTGTCGCACAGAGTACGTCGGCGTCGCGATACGAGAGTCCGGCCTCGCACGCTCGGAGATCTACGTGACGACCAAGTATTCCACGTACAGCCCACCGCCGCTGGGTCCCCGCGATGCGCTGAAGCAGAGTTTGAGTAGTGTGCGTGTCTGACGTCCAGCCTCGCGTAGCTGACGCCCTACAGCTCGGCCTCGCATTTGCCGACCTCTACCTCATCCACCACCCGGTGAATATTGACATACGAAAGACGTGGGGTGAGTTTGAGCAGGCGAAGAAGGACGGGCTTGTCAAGTACGTCCTGCTAGTATGCTCCACCCGCTCGTAAACGTCTCAAACACCCCGCAGATCCATCGGCGTCTCCAACTTCACTCTCCCTCAGCTGAAATCCCTCGCGTTGTCCCCGAAAACCACGCTCCTCCCCGCAGTCAACCAAATCGAGCTGCATCCGTACAACTACGCGCAGCACAAGGAGCTCATAGAGTGGAGCCGGAAGATGGGCATCGTCATCGAGGCGTATAGCAGCTTGAGGTGTGTCTGCTGCCTCTAGCCCCCAGTGTCTACGCTCATCGCTAACGCGAGCGCATCGTCTCAGCTCTATAACAAAATACCCCGGCGGACCAGTCGACGCGCCCGTCGCCGCCGCAGCGCAGCGTCTCGGGATAACGCCGACGCAGGTGCTGCTGCTTTGGGTGCGCGCCAAGGGCGCGGTTATCGTTACGTGCGTGCTTCCTCATCTGGCCGAACGCCGGAATTAACATTGACCCTCGGGATAGGACGACGTCGAATCCAAAGCGGTTGGAGGAGTATCTCGCAGCGGGTGATCTTCGTGCGTGCTCTGTCTCTGTGCTGTTTGAAGTAATAATCCAGACGCCAGCGCCGCTCCCGGACGCAGATGTGGCGGCAATCGACGCGGCTGGAGCGCTGGGTCCTCCGAACAGGGCTGCGCAGCGCTCTAAGATCTTGGCCGTACTTCTGGGAGGTTTCCTTGGATTCGGATTGTTCAGCTTGAAGTAGTACGTCGCGCCGGAGCAATATCCCAATTCTCCTTTATCTCTGCGGGCTCGCTCGAAGGCAGCAGGCCTCATTTGACCCCTGCGCCTCTCAAATGTCCTGCATGTTGGATGCGTTGACCATGATTGGGACGAAGTCTATAGGCCTGCATTCCAACCGTTGCATCTCGCTCTACGTCAAATGATGGGGTGAGCTTGCGAACCCCGTTTTATCAGCTAGACCGTCGAGATATTCATCAGTGGCTATGATGCACGTATCTCGTAACCGGAGGTATTCCAAAAGCAACGTGCATTCAACGCTAGTCGCGTATGTCGGAGCGCGTTAGACAGCTCGGATTAGTCGAGCTCACCCCCCTTCCCTGGGGACCTTGGGCCTCAGCTTCTAATCAGCATATTTGTCGCTGCTGTCGGCGCTCAGATTAGCGCGTCGTGGGTATTCAACGGATGAGATGCTTATGATCTTTGTAGACGATGGCTGGACGCTCAACGTCGTTGGGGACACTTTTGGTCCTGGGCGCATAGAAAGAGCACTGCGTCGTAGATTTATACTCGCCAGTATAAGAAGTAATATCATTCTCGTATGCCCCCCGGCCACAGCTCAAAACATGCACCTCTCGAAGACGCTCTTAGGTTTCTTGGTGTTTTATGGACAAATGACAACGGCGAGCGACGCTTCTATATAGCCTGATCTTCCCGGATTCGCACTGATGTACTACTCCATGCCATCGATTGGAATGTCTTTCTTGCAGGAACGTAGTCCGTTCAAGCTTATAATAGAATAATTCAAGGTCGGTCCAGGACATCAAGTCGGCGACGAACCTCGCGCCGTCGTCGGGCAACATGGCATGTATTTCGAGTTTCTAGATCTGCAGCAGGAGGCGCGAGTAGGGCGAGGGCATGTGGGCATCGGAACTATATTCAAATGCGATGTTCATGGGGAAAGCCCTGGATGAGGCCCATGGACGTGGTACAGGGGCAAAGGACGAAAAAAAAAAACATGTCCGCTACCAATTGCGATTCCCTGGGGACGCCTGGGCACTCGGCATAAAATCTCGAGTCTTCATTTCCTCAGAAACAAACTTTAGGTTTCCCCGTACTAGGAATAGAGGGCACAATATTCTTTGTTCGCTCTGATGAGAACCGAGCACTTTTGCACATGCCGCTGAACGCTCTTGGGTCCATCGCATTCGTGGTACTCTAGCTCTAGCGGCTCCGCTTCAGCTACTGTATTCAACCACAAAGGTTGTGTGGGACTCACGAGCGGCGGTGAACCTCCCTTCACTGCACATCACACATGCAGCCCGGCTCGTATTGTTCCTTGTGGTGCAAACGCACTCCCAGTATTGTGCTGTCAAAGTTGATTAGGGAGGGCCCGGGAGGGACGGAGGGACGTGCTTGAGCTCATTGGATGGTTTTTACGGGTTTCCACCGGAAGGAACCTAGCATATATACTCCCTGTGTCCGGCGTTGTCCGCTGAATGTGCGGTAAATATGCCAGCGGTATAAACAATAAAGTGGGGGCTTAGCGGGTGGGCACCGCTGCGGCGCGAAAGTCATATAGAAATACTTGTCGATAGCGAAAAGAGTCAATGTAAGAGCTGCCATGCGTCTTTCGGCGAACCATCGGCGAATCGCTGGCTCGTATTACAACCAATTTTACGCCATATACATAGTTGCAATAAGCCCCGAGATAATAGGAAAACCGTCTTGCTGTAGCTCGATCCGCGGTCATTCACGATATCATCGCAACACTGTATCCGCCAGGCACTCGCATCAGCCTCGGATCCGGAGTCCTTCACAGATACGGTTATGCGCGCGATTCCAGCAATGCTGAGCGCCGTATACGCACGTCGTCGTGCTGTTCCGAGGAGCATTGCGAATGCGCATTTTTGAATGGTGAGTTGCAGAGAAACCCGGGATCTAGCTGTATTCCGCGTATGGACTAGTACCGACTACCAGCGTCCATCCAGCCAGCCAGCTTCGTCTACGCGCGCCCAGCATTCGCCTCAAACTTCCAGTCCGTCCTCATCTCCACCCCCAACTCGGCCAACATCCTCCGCGTATCCGCGCGCATCAACAGGTCCCCGAAAAACAGCACACGCGGTTCGAGCCACAGCTCGCGTAGCGTGCCTTTGCGCGTCTCCGCTAGCGCGAGCAACGCGTCGTCCGAGCGCTGCATCGCGACGGCGGTGCAGAGGCGCGTCACCGAGGGTATTAGGTTGGTGTGTTCGGTCAGTAGTGCGAGGAAGGTGTCGACCTCCGCGTCGGCGGTGGTGAACTGGAAGGTGGTGATATGGGAGGCAGAGTCGGTGGAGAGGAGCGCGGTGAGGGTTTGGTAAAGTGTGTTGAGGGAGACGAAGGGGATGTGCGCCTGGAGGAAGATGCCTAGGGTCCGCAGGGAGCAGCGGGAGCGTTCGAGGAAGGGGGCGATGGTTTCTAGAACGGGCTCGCGGATGACGAGGGCCCCGAGGCTGGGAGCCAGGACGCACCGTAGGAGGTGCTGCATGAAGGAAGGGCCGCAGTCCTTCGTCGATAAGGCGGCTATATGGGTCGTTATTGGAGGAGGTTCGGTCCCTGGCTCGAGGACGCCGCGGCATTCTGCGAGCGAGAGATGGGCGCCGCGCGAGAGGAGGGGAAGTAATGCGAGGACCTCTGCCAAGTAGACATTCGTCAGCCGCAGATACTCAAGCTGCTGCCACGGAATTGGAATCCCAGCTGGAATCGCGCTCGTCCCGGGAGCCAAAGCGAGGGAGCTCAAGCTACTCCACGAGCACGAGTTTGGCAGACTAGGAGCAAGTAGCGTGAGGGAATCAAGCATCGGAAAACGCGCGTCCGACCGCTCGAGTGCCGCGAGCCCCTGCTCGTCTACCGACAGCGAGACGTCAGCCCAGCGCTCACTGTGCTGCAGAAGCAAGTCGAGTGCGGGCACGGCCGCGGTAGCGTCCAATTCATTGAACGGCCAGAGGCCCGCCGGTGCTGCAATAGCCACCGAGCGCAGGTCGACGTCCAGCGTCAGCAGTACACTGCCCGAGTTGGCGAGCTGCATGCCGATGCGCCCGCACTCGCGCGCCGCACTGTCGCCGCGCTGCCAGTCCTGGTGGGGGACGACGATGTTCGCCCAGAGTAAGCGCATTGCCTGGCCGACGCGCCTCCACGATTGGCATACGCTGCTCAGTTTGCAGAGCGGCGCGACGTGCTTTGGGACGGTCGGCGTGACGACGAGGCGGAAGATCTCCGCGAGGACGTCGTTGGGGACACGGCGGATGGGCGGTAGTAGGCTCTGCTGTGTTACTATGAATGTGTCGATGTCGTCCAGGCGTGCGTAGGCCATCGCGAGAGCCCGCTTCGAGGGTAGTATATAAGCTCGTCAGCGAGTCAGCGGCGCCAATCTCGTCAGTGACATGCGCCATCTTCGTCAGTGTGATACGCGAGCGATTCGCGCGTCTTGGCCACCTTTGTTGCACCTCTGTGGGTTTTCTTAGTTGCGGCGCCGGCCGCGACGGCCGGGGTTTTCCACCCCGGACCCCGACCCTGCCGGGGGCTGCCGCTCGCCGCGGAGCTTTTTCCTTCCCCTCCCCTCTCTTCCCGTTCCTTTTCTCTCTCTTAGGGTAGTAAAACTCTTTTTGCGGCGCCGGCCGCGACGGCTGGGGTTTCCCACCCCAGACCCCGGCCGAGGCTTCGCCCCGGACCCCACCCTGCCGGGAGCTGCCGCTCGCCGCGGAGGCTCGCTGCGCGAAGCCGGCCGAGTATAAGTTCTCCCGCGCTTATGTCTTTGTTCGACAACTAACGAACTTGTCTGACAGCTGACGAGGGCTGTTTAATAGCTGACGAGGGCTGTTTGATAGCTGACGAGATTTTAACCGCTGACTCGCTGACGAAGTTGTAAAGTCCCCTTCGAGGGTAGAGACGTGCTGCGCGACGATGGCGCGGATGGCTTGCGCGGAGGAGACGGCGGCTCGGATTTGCAGCAGCTGAGCGTCGAGCGGGGCGGCGTTGGTGTAGAGAAGCTCCGGCCAGTCGCAAACTGGGAGGTCCGGGAGCGACGACGACATCGCCGTCAAGAGTGAAAAATCCCTTCCTGACACGTGACCCTCCGTGCGGGAAAGGTCCCTCGTTCGAACCACGGCAAAGACCTTTTTCCGGGCTCCGATGTGATGACAGACAGGATTATGTGTGTCCCTTACCGCTTTACAAACCATAATAGGTGCTTAAAAATGATTTTTCTTTGTTTTAAAATGAAGAAATGTTTGTTGTAAGATGAGTTTTTGATACGGAAGCCTGGCCATCTTCTTCGGCTTATGAACGAACACAGTGGGGGTTATCTGCATGCGGTCAGTCGCGTGGAAGGGAGTGAGCAGGATGCGGAGGGTTGTTATGCCGGAAAGCGATGACGTCGAGGGAGCGGCGGAGGTCGACGCCGCATCTAGATCCGAAAGATCGAGGTCGTCCTCTGTAGCAAGCTCGGACGCGCGCTCGCTCCGCCGAACGGAGCGAGCGTCGGCAGCGTCAGCTCCCGGACGAATTCGGGATACGATGGGTGAGCGAGGACGAAGGTTTCGAGCGCCGGGAGCGTCAAGCCGTAGGAGCGTCTATTAAGCTGCTCGTAGCGCGACAGTCCGTGGAGCTGGAGATACCGTAGCTGTGCTGCAATACCCGTATCGACGAGCAGCTCCAGCGCAGGTACGATGGCGTGGTTGCGGAGCACCAGCCGCGTGAGGTTCTGCAGCTGCAGCTTGACGTTGCGCGGCCCGATGGCGGAGCTCGAGATCTCGAGGGACCGCAGCTTCGGCGCGTTCGCGAACAGGCTGAGCGGCTTTATCGGTATGTCTGCAGTCACGCCGTCGGTAATCTGCAGATGCTGGAGCAGAGGGAGTGCGGTATTCCGATGAGCCCAGCCGATTTCGTCCAAGAGCTTGAGGACGGGGAACGGGAGTACGACGCTGCGCCACTGGACGATGCTCTCGAGCAGAGACCGCGCGAGCGTCGGCGGAACGCACGCGAGGCTCGCCGGTGGTGATCCTCAAGTCGATGCCCGTGGAGCCGGCGCGCCGACAGAACAGCGCGATGAGCTGAAATGCGCCGTCGCCCCCGACGCCCTCCGCTCCATCGCAGAGGAAGCGCACGTCGCCGTGGAGGATATTCGGCGCCTGTTCACGCTCTGACCGCTTGGGATAGATGTCGACCGGGACTGACGTCCAGAGCTCCCGCATCCCGGTCGCAGCCGCGCGCCATGCCGCAGAGACATGCGAGAGACGGAGCGCCTGGATGGGCGACACAGGAGCGTCGGAGTCACCGACGAAGGAGAAGATGGCCAGCAGGAGCTCGGCTGGAAAGTCTGATATCGTTGCGGGAGAGACGGCGACGAGGTGCTTTTTCCGGTGACGAAGCAGCGCGAGCTGCGCTTCGAGCTCGGCGATGGCGTCTTCGATGTCGGGGAGGGTTCTGGGGTCGCTCTCAGCGAGGGTCTCCATCGTTTGGGCGGGTTTTACGGGGGAGATGGTGGTGGTTCGTGGCAAGAGCGGGCAGCCGCTGATGCTCGCGTCCTGGGACTCAGAAGCTTCAGTATACCGAGGAAATGCTTTTTTCGAATTTCTAGAACATGTGGTTAAGCGTTTATTGTTCCCCGAATGAGGACATCCAGGCGGGACAATGCTTCGCTTGAAAAAAAGCGCATTGTTCGAGGTATATAAGGACGCAGCTCGCCCCCCCGTTCTCCCCAGTCCCCGAATTCGGATTCTTCCAACGAAAATGTCTCGCCGTATCACCACTGCCTCCACCCACCGACCCTTCGAGACTGGCTTCGGCCCAACCAACTCCGCATTCAACGACTTCCCATCCGACTGGGAGAGCGACTCGGACGTCGAGGACCTCGTTCCGCTCGTCCATAGCTCCCCGGGACGCACTCCCCCGTCCATACCACCCCAAAACCGGCGTCGAGACCGACAGCGAAGACGACGCTGATGACGAGGACATGGCTCCGAGCTCGCCGCTCCGCCGCTTCCATATGCGTTGAAACGGGTGCTTCGGGGCTGAACCTCAAACTAACTAAAATCTGTAGTAGATAGAGAAATCGATCCTGAGACCAAAAACTCTAACAACCACAAACTCCAATCAATCCCCAATGCAACTCCAAGCGAGAACTTGTATCCCTAGCTACAGGGCCAATATTAAATATTGGTTGTAGGGAAGTTTTAAAGGTTGGCGGAAGGGTTTTGGTGTTTTTGTGTTTATCTCTTGCCGGAGGCGCAATCTGCTAGCTCAACGACTATATTCTTCCTTGTATCGACCGAAGTGCTCTCGTAGTTTGTAGTAGGTCAACACACAACTGCGCGTCGAACTAAAACTCTTTCAAAAGTCTTAAGTCCCTCAATCTCTGGTTGGCGATATCCCGACTTCTCAATCACAATCTTGTTCCCTCAGTTCACAAGTCCCAAATCACGCGATCAAATCTCGGTAGCTCTTGAATGCCAATCAATTCTGTACAGCCTTGTATCTCCTGTGACAATAACAGCGAGACCCGGTCCTTTGTACTAGGATACGGTGTCTACGCTCTACTCTAGCTGGGGTTTTTATACCTAAATCGTGGCGGAAGACTCGTATACGTAAGTACGTTAGAATAAATGTCCATTGTAATATTATGTATAGTGTCCGCTGGCCGGCGCTCCGGCTTCTCCCGATTATATGGCCGCCTGATATTTCGGAGTGGCGTTTCCGCCCGAGTTGGTATGGGAAATGGCGCCCACATTCATCCTGGTCCGTAAACCTCCGGAGCTCCGTATTTCTGAATGAGAAGTTGCCGCCCAGATTTGTAACAGGTCACCTGAGGCCTCCGTCCCGGTGATTTGTCATTTGTCCTTAGGTCATCACAGCCGTCGGGACCCGTTGTGTATGGAGTTCCCTCCCCGTTTCGGTTTAGCGTAGTAGTCTCGTCGACCCCTCTGAGAAGTTGTCCATCCTCCAGTATCTCCTCAGGTTCCTTCGGGCAGCACATAGTTCCTTTGGTTGTTTACAAGTTGGATGTACTTGTTAACGAGCCTCGCTGTTTGAGTGTGGCCAATACATTGGTGATCCCCTGAGATATCGCTACCCCAGACCAATCCCTCCGTATCGTCGCGAGTTACTGCTCTTCTACCCATCCCAGAACCACAGATGGTAGACTTTTAGGTGGATTGCGCGTTCGTATTACTCCCAAAATCGCGAAATTTTAGGTGTAGCCCGATTCACGGCTTATCATCTCCCCCATTCTTTAGATTCCGACTGTCCCCAGTCGTCCTCGGTGGTTATGTATTTTGTGTGCCTGTCCGGTGTTTTCCTCAAGATTCTCTGTCCGGCTTCTATTTCTGTCCCTTAGTCCACGCTCTGTAGTAGATCCGTGTTTCAGGTCGACGTTCCTGACTTCCGCCCCAATTTGGTAGGATTCTCCCACGGGCCCTTAATTTTCGACGCCCCGCGTTTCCCATCCTTGGACCCATCTGGCCCCATACTCCATTGTTCGCTCGTTCGGTTTCGTTCCCCATAATTTTCCAACTCCGAATATTCGCCGCTTGAAACCCTTCAGGCGTTCATTTCGCCTCATGGCGTTTCAGCCCCGTTTCTTCCATTCTTGAGCTTATGTTTTGTATAGAGAACCCCCGACTCAGAAGTTTCTCGAAACTTCCGAATCATCGGGGTGCTGCGCAGCTCTGAGTCGACATTTCTTCTTTCTTTTCGCCGCCATGAGCAACTCGCGCCCCGCCCACAAGGGCTATTCGTATCTCTCCCAGTCCCCCGTCTGGACCGACCTCCGCGAGTTCATCATCCAGTGGCCCGACGTGTCTGACGACGCCGCCAAAAGGCTCTCCAAGCAGGCCTATCGCCTCGTCGACGCTTCCAAGGACGCTCTCGTACGCCCTCTCCCTTTATTCCTGGTCCTTTCTAACGCTCGAGACAGCGCGGCTTCTACGCCTCTATCTCTGCCTTCACCGACCCCCACGCGACCTCCAACCTCATCGCCATTGGTATCGTTCTCGACGAAATGAACTCCTTCTATCGCTTCTCGCATCGTGGCGACGACGACTGGGACTGGTTCGACGCGACCCTCTACGACGGCCGATTCTCGGTGCGCCCTTCTCACGCACCTCTTTCGGTTCTTGATTCTTTTCAGACTCCCGACCCGGACGACGGCCAGAAACTTCGAACATCCGACCTACAGCGGCTACTTCCCCGCTCGCAACGAGCTCCAGAACCTGTCCCTCAAGAACGTCCCTTCGTTCGAGGCGACGCTCCGGACTTTCCAGCCCAAGAGCGATGCCCCGTCGCGTTCCCAAGCCACACGCGCCGCCTCTGTTAAGGCGCGATCCCCTTCTCCTTTGCCCAAAGTCAAAGTCGAGAAGGGCGAGCCTCCGTCTAAGCGTTCCCGGCACCACTCGCCCGGCCTGCGCTCCGAGAGCCCGGTGGTGGTCTCTAAACCCAAGTCGGCCGCGTCTTCGTCTAAGACGGTCGCCTCCCCATCTCGCTCGACCGCGACTTCGTCGAAACCAGCTCCTCCGACCCCTTCTTCATCTAAAACGGCCTTCACCCCCAAACGCGGACCTCTGGTCCTACCCCGTCCCGCGTTCAAGACCGACGCGTCTGACGACGAGCCCCTCACGTCCTAAACGGTTCACCGTGGAGGAGAAGGGCAAACAGCCCGCTCGCGTCACCCGTTCGTCGGTCGCGAAGGCCGTCGTCCCCTACCAAGCGCAAGGCGGTCATCGAGATGCCCGACCGTCCGCCCGATAGCGATGCCGACGAGCTCGAGGAGGAGGAGGAGGATGAGTTGGAGAGCGCGTCCGACGCCGAGTACTATCGCCCTGCTGACGACGACGCGCAGCGGAGGAGGTTCGTTCTGCTCCTTTCTCTCGTCCTGTTTCTAATCCTTTTGCCTAGGACCGCGTCCAGTTCGACAGCAAGCCCCACTCCGTCTCCCGCGTCCAGAAGGCCGTTCTCCGCACCGGCAAACTTATCCCGTGCCTCGTCGTCGAGGGGAGCCTCACGGCTCACAGCACCCTCACCAAGACTAAGTACACGCTCGTTGGTCCCAACACCAACTTCGCCGCTCTCAACAAGATGCCCGACATCCACATCGTGGTACGTCTTCTCCTTTTCATATCCATTTTCTCTAACGAATCTACAGCCCATCGACCCCGAGAAGCGTGCGCCTATCCCAACCGGCCGTACTCGCCCCAAGCACACCTTCCACCAACTTCTCGACTCCGAGAACATTAGCTTGATGTACGCCGCGCTGACCGAGATGGCCGAAATCAAGAACTACAAGAACAGTACGTTCTTTCTTCCCCTCTACGGTTCTGTACTGACGCGCCGCCAGCCCAAATGGTCTTCCCGGTGCCTCTCCCTAAGGGAATCCGCGCGCGCGCCTCGATTACCCTGTCGGGAACTCGAGTTCCTCAACAGCTCGAGACGTTGGCGTACAAGGACGACTACGCGATTGGCAGCACGTCCAAGTCCGACTCTGCGCCCATCGACCCGGTCTTCACTCCGCCCCCGCTTATTTCGCTCAAGACGGGTAAGGCGTTGGACGACTGGCAGGCGTTTCCAGTGCGTCCCTTCATCTTCCTCTTTGTCTAACTTCTCAAACGCCTTTAGCGTGCCCGAACTGCATCAACTGTATTGCGATCGGTTGCCTCTGCGCGAGCCACGGTCTCGGCATCGCGTGTACCAGCTGCAGCGACGGAACCGGTAAAGGCGCCAGGTGCTCCCTCCACCGCGCCCGGTCAACGCCTCATGGCTCAGGTCAACGAGTTGTTCGAGCAGGTGAACACCAGCCCCTACGGTGCGTCGGTGCTCGCTTCCCCCCTCAGCTTCTAACACTTCCTTCAGAGACGATCCGACTTCTCGACGATTGCCGAGCCGCGCTCGATGCCGCTAACTCCGCTGCCGGCGCGTATGCCTTGACGGCTCGCAACTTGTTCGTCAAGTTCGGCCAGTTGCGCGCGCACGCCAACGCCTCCATCTCGATCCTTGGCAACCACGGGTTCAATCAGCGCTTCGCCGAACCCAAGGGTCGCAAGACGATCGATCGAGGTACCCAGGTCTCGTTCGGGGAGCTCCTCGACAACTCCAACCCCGACGAAGTCTTCGAGGTCGGCCTTACCGCCGATACGCTCAAGACCTTCGTTTCGTCCGTTTCTGCTGACTCTACCGTTCAGGACGTCACAATGGGCGAGCAGGGTGTTTCGGTCGTCGGGGAGACTGGTGGGGACGAGTCGCACCACAGCGCGCACGTATCGCTTCCCCTCTACCGTCTCTTCCTTACTGACTTCTCATCTCCTCAGTGACTTTTCGTAATACACGTCGCGTCGCAGCCGCAGGATCCTCCTTAGGATAGTATTCCATAGTTGTAGTTGATCCTCGCGCGCTCTCAAAAATTGTATACGCTTTTCACTGCCTTCTCTGGTGAATGGGCAAAACTCGTCTGAACCTGAGTTCGGTTTTCTCCAGCGAAGTCGGTTGTGCAGCTGAGTGGTAATCCGGCGGCTAACTAAGTTCCTTTGTGGCTTTATCAGCCGCGGGCACTTGATCCCTCGGTGATTTCCTCTCGTAACTTGTTTCGTAAGGCTCTTGCATGGAAAATGATCGAGGGTTTTGTTCGGGTCTACCGCTGCCTTCGCATAGTAGCAGTTCAGAAAATTTAAAAATTTTCCCGCTGCCGCTGATGGCAACTTCTCAGTATTCCCTCCCCGTTCTTTAAATTCTCGCTGTCCTCAGCGAGTTCATGCATCGGTCCTTCTTCCAACCGTTCCTCTCCTCGCTGTACCCAGCTACATTCGCCTCTCTCTTGCCCACCATGACTCTCTCCAAGTCCGTTTGGGCTCCCAGCCCTTCGTCCATCCAGACTAGCTGCGATAGCGTCGAGCGCCAACTGCGCCGTATCCATACGATCGCTCCCTTCGAAGGAGACGTTCGCCTCCACGTTATGACCATCGACGCCGCCGCGGTCATTGTTGTGTGTACATTTCTCAGCCATCTTCTCCACTAATCGTTGCCTTACAGGGTCGCGACAACGACATGAAGACGTTCTCGGCGCACCACGTCTCTTCCAACAAGATGCTCCTCGGCGTGCAGACCGTACTTGCGGTCGTCATCGCCCTGCGGCGATAAACTCATCCAGGAAGACGACAGCGGCGACCTTACCGAAGTTCAAGAAGAGCCTCGACAACGCCCGTTCATTCCGCGCCTCTATCGACAATATGCTCCTGATCGCCGAGGACGCCGAGCAAACCCGTCGCCAGGAGCGCACCGATGTACGTCCCCGATCCATCTTCTCGCATCTTTTGACGCCCACATCATCAGGCTGCCAATGATGCTAACCGCAAGGTAGAGCTTGTTCCGCCGCGGTTTCCTACGCCTAACTCCGGAACAGAAACAAGTCGAGGCAACTGCCTATAAGAAGCTCGCCGAAGCCAACGCCAAGGTCCGTTTCTTTCTTCCGATTTCTCCGCCCACTTCTAACAAATTCCGAGGTGAACGCCATTGAGGCGTCCAAGGCTCAAGAAGAGAAGACGCCTCCGACTGGTCCCCGCAACCAGACGGTTCCCAAGTCCGAGATCGTAAGTCTTTCCCTTTACCTAAACCCGTTCCAATTGCTTTAAGCGCTCGTTCTTTGATCGTCTTGACCTCTCCCAGATAATTGATATCGAGGCCGAGGAAGAAAAGCCCGCCAAGAAATCGACCAAGAAGGTTCGCCGTCTTCTCAACGTTGCCGTCCATTTCCTCACTCATTAAAGTCTTCTCAGCGTCCTCGCTCCGTCGAGGTCCGTGATGGTGTTCTGATACACCACTGCAACGCGTTCCACGCGTTTTCCGCCTGCTCGCTCACTACGCTCCAGCCCGAGTCCGACACCGAAACTCCGGCCCCGAAGAAGACCAAAGAGGCTAAGGCCCCCAAGGAAACGCAGATCAAGACCTCCTCGGCTAAAGCGAAAATCGCCGAGAAAGTCTCCGAGCTCCCCTTCCATTTGCAGGACTTCGCTCCAGCGGTACGTCTGTCTTCTCAGGGTGACATGAGCTGACGCGCCCCTAGATCGACTCCTTCAAATTCCCCGGCGCCATGGAGAGCGGTTTCCAGGAGCAAGTTACCCGGCTCCTCAGCCGCGCCCGTAGCTACCCCGACCAGAACATCTCGCCCAAGGCCATTGGGCAGATGCTCGACCAGGCCCGCGACGAGGCCACTATCCATATCCAGCGTCTCGCGCTGCTTCTCTCCACCTACGAGGAAGCGGCGCACAACTACAACGCGCTTCTCGGCGTTGCTAAGGCTCGCGGTGTTATCCATCACCGGGCCCACCTTCCGTACGTCTTTCAATTTGCCTCCGCCGTGGTCTCACCGTCGACGTGGTAGCGATCCCGGTTTCACCGTCGTCAAGCACGGATCCACCTAGATCCCTATCCACCCCCGGCCTCCCCCACAGCAACAAGTGGTGACCTTGTCTGGCGTAGTGTAGTAGTTCCTAGTCGTTGTGCCCCCGACCGCTTCGAATCACTACGTTTTTGACTCCTATCCTTTCTGCTGAAGCCGGCATTTGTCCCTCGACGTGAGAAGATGCCTGCTAATCTTCCGCTCCGTCCGACTCCTCGGCCGAATCGTCCGAATCTAGCATCACTGTACCGAACTGCAAGTCCCGCTTGGGTCCCCGTTCTTGGTCTTCCAGTGCGGCCTCCAAAAGGTCTAAGTCCTCTTTCTTCATGCCAATAATCTCTTCTATCTTCCTGCCTGGTTTAAGCCTTTTCCGGGCCTCGTACGGAATTACACGGAACGCTCCGATTTTTCCCGGAACCATCGCGCCATTCATTTCGCACACCAGGTATGATCCTCCCTTGGTACGGCGGACTACTACCATCGGCCCAAGGTATTTCAGCTTTGCCTTACTGTCTAAGGACTTTTCTACCCTCGTGTTTTGGATTAAAACCATATCTCCTGGTTTAAAATCGTAGTTCACGATGGTCTTTTCATGTATCCGCTCATAACGCCTAAGCGCTACCAACTTCTCATGGTCAACTCGCTTTCTCATGACTTGTACATGTCTGCGATGTTTTGCCAATGCCCGAGCCCGTAACCCTATTAAGTCCGCAGTGGAAATAATATGGTCTGGGTACTCGACCAACCAAGTAGCCTCTACGATATCTAGGGGAAGCACAGGGTGCGCTCCTGTGGCCGCGAAATATGGCGAACAGCCTAAACCGCGCCTCACGGTGACCCTATCCGCCCATATGGTCTGAGGTAGGAACCAAAACCATTTCTTCGGGTTCCCGCCTGTTGCTTTCACCAGGGATTGCCTCAGATCTCTGTGTCCTCGCTCTACAGGTCCATTCGCCTGTGAGTTATACGGCGAAATCCTGATCCCCTTGATTCCGTATTTGAATTCTAACCACTCCAAAGCCTCAATACACTGTGGTGCATTATCCGTCACCAGGTTGGCCGGACAGCCCCAGCGGCATATAACTTCCTCTAGCAAAAATCTCCCAATCGCCGCGGCGTTGTCTGCGCGCAATCCCCTGGCTTCCAACCAGCGGCTTAGCGCGTCCCTGGCTGCAACAATATACTTGTGGCCGTTCGATTCAGCCCCAACTATCATCACGTCCATATGCACCTTCTGGAAAAGGCTGGGTGTTTTCGACGGAATCGGCGGGATTCGTATTTTCCGACTCTGCCTGACTTGGCAAAGGTGGCAGGTTTTAACATACCAGGCCACATCCCGTTCCATTTCCGGCCACCATAACCTTACTTCAAGTGAAGATTTGGTTGCATATACACCCCGGTGCCCCAGACTGTCGTGAGCTGCTCGTAGTGCGAACATTCGATGTTCCTTTTCTACAACCAACTTGTGCATTCCATCCGGATCTTTACGGAACAGGCGCCCATCCCTTCCTAGGTAGAAGTTGGTCGGCGTATCTCATGAAGCGGCCGAAGACTTTATTGGTCATGTTCGGTGGGCGCCTCGCTGGCTCGCGTAACCATTCCTTCACCAGGAGGATTCGATCGTCCAATGCCCGTGTCGCGTCCGGTCGATGTTCCTCCGGATAGTCTTCCCGTTTCTTGGGGTCCCATTTAAAATGATCATCCGGTAGCATCTTCTCAGGCTCTCGTATATGCGAATGCACGTACGATGGGATAGGTAGTCCCTCAGCTTCATAGGCCTCCCTAATAACTCTGACGTCGGCCAATTCCGCCAGATACTGCTGGTGGCAGTCTTTCGAATATTCTAGCATGACATCTTCCCAGGGTTCAAGATCTGCTTCCGTTATTTCGCAGAAGTATCCTCCCCTTGTGTCGATTTCCGTTTTGAACTCCTCAAAAGGCCTAGGCTGAGGAATGGTATAATCCCATTCCTCATCCATTCCTGGTAGAGGCAGCTCTGGAACAGGTTCCGTATCCGGGTACTCTTCATCACCGGGTACCTTGTCCCGCCGAGATAAGCCGTCGGCCGTAAAGGTCTTCCCTTTTACGTGCCTCAACTTGAAGTGGAACATGAGAATTTGCTCGATCCACCGGTTTATGGTGGCGTTTGGCCCCATTCCCGGATTATCTAGCATCCCCTTTATGTACATCGCATCTGTCTCGACAATCAGATTGCGACATCCCAGTATCCAATACTGTAGGTGTTCCAACGCCCGCTTTAGACCGAACAGCTCTCTCTTCGACTGAGAGAACCGGCTCTGCCGTTCATCCAGAGGTATGGACTCAAAACGCGCATAATGTCTCTTCTTCTTATCCACTGGATCGGGTTGCCAAACGCAAACTCCGATTCCTTTATACGAAGTGTCCACGCTAACGACAATGGGTGTTTCCTCATCGTCATAGTGCAGGGGACGAATCGCCGGGCACTCCGCGACCGCTTTCTTGATCTGATCCATGGCATGTTGTTCTTTCTCACCCCAATGGAACTCAACACCGGCTTTTAATAAGTCGTACATTGGTCTACACAACAGCCCAAAGTCTTTTATGAACTGCCGTATATACGTCAATACGCCCAGAAATTGCCGTACTTCTGAGACGTTCTTTAGAGGTGGCCATCGTGTGATGACCCCAACCCTGTCTGTAGACGGACGCCGTCCCTCTGGCGTACACAGATGCCCAACTACCGAGAAATTTTCAGCGCATAGGATGGCCTTCTTTCCCGATACAGTCAGTCCTGCGTATTCCAGTCGAGTAAGGACCCGATTGACATTCTGGAAATGCTCCCAGATAAACCGCCTAATCCCAGGATTCTCCGGAATAGTTTCTTCCGTCCCGTCCTCTTGCACATAACGAGTCGCAGGTCCCCGCAGGGCGACATCATCAATGTAAGGTCTGGTGACATGCGGTATTTCGTCGCGCAGAACGTATGTCACATCATCGTGAAATATGGGAACCGAATTGGTCCAACCCATGGGCAACTTAACTAACCTCAAGGCCCCAAATGGCGTCTGAAAGGTTGTGTAATCCCTTGAGCTTTCTGCCAAATCCCGTTGGTCGTATCCGGAGTATAGGTCTAGGACCCCTCCACATGCACGCCCAGCAAAATGGTCGGCCAACTCCTCCGTTGCCGGCGGAATTCCCGAATGCGCAATAGTCACCGCATTTAGCGACTCTAATGCGTGCACCAATCGGATGCTTTTGCCATCCTTCTTTACCACTCCGAATATTTTGGAGCGATACGACGCATTTGATGGCTCGTAGACCCCAGCGTCGATTTTACTCTTTATGACCTTGCAGAATTCCTCAAGCTGTCCTTTTGGAATGGGTATGCTCCTCTCGATCCATACCTCATGAGGCACCGTAGGTATCTCAATCGGCGGGAAGAAGTCACTTCTCAGTGTCCCCCGTTCAGAGTCGTCCCATGCAAAGGCGTTAGGATGCAGCATCATAACATTGTGCATCAGTTTCCGTTCCTCGGATGTCATAAGATCCTCCGAATGAACTTCGTCGATAAGCTTCTTTCGCTCCTTCGTATATCGCCCCGTAGGGACGAACTCCGTAGGTCTAGTCGGTAATTCTGGCATTCCAGCGAGTGGGTCACCCTTAATTTCCCGTTTTATCCGGTACTGCTCAGGAACTTCTCCGTACACCGGCCTCGTCTTGAGAGCTACCGGCTTATACTTCTTCCCAGCGTAGGACTCCCGGATAGGGGTCATCCCCGACTCTTCTCTCACGGTACCACCGAAGTCCTGGGTTCGACACCGCTCGCACCCATCTTTTTCTCCTGGCACGTGACTGTGTTCCCGGCTACTAACCGCTTCCATGAGTACCTCGCGTCCCTCCTCATTGAAAAATACCACTTCCTCCCTGTGCAGGTCTGAAGCCACATTTTTACCCTGAGGTGACAGGTACTCCTTCAGAAGTTCCGATGCTCTTGAGTCTTTTCTCAAGGCGCCGCAACTCTGAGAGGCCGACACATAGGCTCTCGCTAATTCTTTCTCGGTAAACCGAGATCCATTCTGAGGTTTCAACCCCTTTTCGATAGCTACTTCACCATCCTCGTTGACACCAAAAACCAGGCAGAGCTCCTCGCTTCCCCAGGACATCTCTGTCTCCAGTTCCTTAGCGATTACTGAAAATCCGAGAATTTCTCGGCCTTCCTACGCTCCTCCTTTGAGACCTTCTTGCCCTTCTCAGCCGAAGTCAATTCTGACTTAGGTGGCGTCAGGACCTTGATGGATCCGCGCGCATGAGTGGGTATAACACATCTTCTCGAAGTGTTTGGATCCCGTATGGTTATCGTTTGTGCCCCGTCCGAGAAATTTTGCACGCTCGAACTGGTAAGCACATCGAAGGGTCGGCCCAACAGTACTTCGTAGGCGTCTTGGTCAATGATGTGGACTTGCAAATATACGGCAATGTCTCCGAAAAGGAAAGCCACGTTCCTTGCTATCCCCTCGGTCAGCTTTAGCTGAGCATTTGCGCTTTGCATGTATATGCGAACATCTGAGTTCCACATAAGTCCAACTTCTTCGGCAACTTTCTTGGACATGGATACGATTTGAGAGCCATTGTCCAAGACACTCTCAACCCGTCCTCGACCGTTCACCAAAGGGAAAACCACCCTCAGTGACGCCGAATCTGTACCAGCGATGATTTTCTTGGGCGTTTCATCATCTCCCAAAGTACTATAGTACTGCATCACCGGGTCTATCATGACCAGGCCCCCGACTTCGACACCTTCATCTTCTTCGGTGGCGACGTAGAAAGAATCCACCGATGGCAACTCGTTTAAATATAGAGTGTCCTCGTTGGGTTCATTTTCCGACAACTCATCCGGGCTGTCCTCCGTCATGTAAGGAAAAATTCCTTCCATGTCGGCGAATAGAGCTTCTCTGACCGGTTTGCGGGACTTGGTTAAAATCCTCCGTAAACCTCGGGCATACGTTGGGTTCGTGGCCAACAAATCCCCGATAGTAACATTCTCCAACTTCGTCCCCGTAGTTTCATCAATTAATTTACTGAGTGTGGAGGGGCTGTCGAATCGAGTCACCAGTTTATATGCTCTATCCTTTTGCTTGCCTGGAGAAGCCATCTTCTCTATCTCTCTAGATTTAGATTCCGACTCCGGAGTTTTCCTGGGTAAATCTCCCATATGCGGAAATCCTTCATCATCAGTCTCCTCATCCCTGAATCGCAACTTCCGCTCCTTCTTGGGCATTTTCCTAATCTCCACCATCACATCTTCTTCATCGGTGACCTCTTCCACAGTCGGTCTTTTATCTCGTACACGCCAGTTGTTACTCGTAGCGGCTCTATTTCCGTCCTCCGGGCGCTTAGCCGCTTTCTTGGGTTCCGTGTTTTTACCCTGAGCGCCCTTCCTCGGACTCAGCGGAAATTTGGCTGAGGGGCGGGTCTGACACCGCTCCCCGCCTTGTAGTAACATACTGGCTTTGAGCCTCTTGAACTTGATCGCCAGAAGGTTGAGACCTTTCTTGCTGAGTTTGGAACTGATTAAACATTCCGAATAATTGTTCAGGTGTCATGTTCCCTATACTCTGTTGCGGTGGTTGGCGCTGCATAAACTGCGGTTGCGCCATTGGAACGAAATTCGCCGAGGGTCCTCCGTGTGGAACGAAGTTTTGTGGGCCCCCCCGTCTGAGGGAATCCACTACCCTGGTTATTTTGCAGCTGAGCCCTGGCCTGTTGCGCCTGGAACTCTGCTCGCTCCTGGTTCAAGAGTGCTCTTTGCACTTTGATGGTCCTAAACTCATCTTCTCGCGAGTCGTACCATTCTTCATCTTCCTCATCCCAGCCCCTTTGCAAGAGACCCATGGCAGGTGCCGCTAGCGTTCCCGAGTTGTCTCCGTGTTTGCGCCAGAAGGCTTCAACTCGGTCTGCTTTGGACATTCCACCTATGTACGGAATCGGACCCAATCCTCGCCCCAGGACCTGGTTCGGCCCTTCCACATTTATCCACCCCTTATCTATGTGGACTCTCTTTCTCGGGCATTCCCTCACCATATGCCCCGTACCATAGCAATAATAACACGGTCCGGGTTCGAACGGGCGCTCCCCACGATTGGTAATCTGCCTACGCGGCAAATCCTTTCGCAAGGCATTCTCCATCGAATCCATCTCGCGCTGCCGGTACTTCTCCGACCCAGACTCCGCATTTCGAATAAAGTCGTCCATTTTGCGGCCTTGAATCGCCAAGGTGTCGGTAATCGCTGCCATTTGCGCCGCGAATGTTTCCAACTTATCCTCCTTGGCCTGGCTATAGAGTTGCGTCTCCATTCGTTTGGCTGGGACAGATCCTTGGAATAATCCAATTCGTCCATGCTCAAACATGTTCCGGTCCGCTTCTCTACCAGTCCAATTTTCCGCGAGAAGGATGGCCAGTCGGAAGACTTCCCCGAAGGTAAGTTTATCTCCCTTTCTGATCACCCTCGCCTCGGCAGGTATAACTACTGCTGCCCCTGCCTCAGCTCCTGCTGCTATGTTTACCGCCGCCGCGTTAGCTGCTTGGGCGTCCCTTACAGCTGGAGCCGGAGCGTCCAAAGCCTCGTTCGCAACACCTATCGCACTCAGTGCTCCTGGTGTGTTCAACGCGGTCTCGAGATCCTTAGCGAACTTCTCCTCTAGAGTCTCCAAAATTGCAGTAACTAACTGCCTATTGGTAACCTGAGCCGGATCCACCAAAAGTTTATTTGCTTCGACCGTAAAGGCTTGTTTGAAGCGTTTAAGTCTCCCAACATCTGATCGCTGGGTTCCTCTAAACTCTTGGCAGACGCGCTCCATTTTGGACAAGGTTCCGACTCTCTGTTCCTCCAACTCTGGGAAAAGACTTTTGACTTCATTCTTCCAATCTGTGTACGTCCCTACCCTATAGGTGGGTAACGCTTCCCAGAGGTCGCGCGAGTCATCGTCATCCACATAGGACAGAACTCTCTCCTTCTTCTCTACATCGTCCGTAATCCCCGCTCGGGTGAACAATATCTCACAGTTCGATAGGAATTTCCTGAGTACATTCGAGGATTTTCCATCGAAGCTGGGTCGAGAATTCTCCCATGGCTCTGGCATTTTAAATGCTGCCGTCCTGACCCTCGGAGCCCGAGCTCTACCCTCTTCTCGTCTTTCATCTTCTCTGTCACTCATATTTTGTGGTGGTGGTGGTGGTGGTGGTGCGGGCGGTTGTTGTTGTTGTTGTTGTGGTGGTTGTTGTTCGTCGTTATTATCGACAATTTCCCTTTGTGCTCCGGATTGCCTCCTGATAGCGGATACACTGTGTTGTTGTAAAGGCCCGACGAGAGGTCCCCGATTGGAATTCTTAGTGCCTCGCGGTACTGGAATTCTTGAACTGGACGCTATCCTCTCCTTCGGATCCCACAGCGGTTTCTCCGTTCTTAGTAGACTACCAAAGTCCTCTGGGTGTGTTGGTCGATGCGACGTTTTGTATTTTGGAATTGGAACCTTGGCGGTTTCCAAAATCCCGGGAACTCGTTCTTCTAATCGATACCACTCCTCTAAAACCTCCCTCGCGGTGGGCTCCAGATGAAACGGGTGCTTCGGGGCTGAACCTCAAACTAACTAAAATCTGTAGTAGATAGAGAAATCGATCCTGAGACCAAAAACTCTAACAACCACAAACTCCAATCAATCCCCAATGCAACTCCAAGCGAGAACTTGTATCCCTAGCTACAGGGCCAATATTAAATATTGGTTGTAGGGAAGTTTTAAAGGTTGGCGGAAGGGTTTTGGTGTTTTTGTGTTTATCTCTTGCCGGAGCGCAATCTGCTAGCTCAACGACTATATTCTTCCTTGTATCGACCGAAGTGCTCTCGTAGTTTGTAGTAGGTCAACACACAACTGCGCGTCGAACTAAAACTCTTTCAAAAGTCTTAAGTCCCTCAATCTCTGGTTGGCGATATCCCGACTTCTCAATCACAATCTTGTTCCCTCAGTTCACAAGTCCCAAATCACGCGATCAAATCTCGGTAGCTCTTGAATGCCAATCAATTCTGTACAGCCTTGTATCTCCTGTGACAATAACAGCGAGACCCGGTCCTTTGTACTAGGATACGGTGTCTACGCTCTACTCTAGCTGGGGTTTTTATACCTAAATCGTGGCGGAAGACTCGTAATACGTAAGTACGTTAGAATAAATGTCCATTGTAATATTATGTATAGTGTCCGCTGGCCGGCGCTCCGGCTTCTCCCGATTATATGGCCGCCTGATATTTCGGAGTGGCGTTTCCGCCCGAGTTGGTATGGGAAATGGCGCCCACATTCATCCTGGTCCGTAAACCTCCGGAGCTCCGTATTTCTGAATGAGAAGTTGCCGCCCAGATTTGTAACGCGTCACCTGAGGCCTCCGTCCCGGTGATTTGTCATTTGTCCTTAGGTCATCACAGCCGTCGGGACCCGTTGTGTATGGAGTTCCCTCCCCGTTTCGGTTTAGCGTAGTAGTCTCGTCGACCCCTCTGAGAAGTTGTCCATCCTCCAGTATCTCCTCAGGTTCCTTCGGGCAGCACATAGTTCCTTTGGTTGTTTACAAGTTGGATGTACTTGTTAACGAGCCTCGCTGTTTGAGTGTGGCCAATACATTGGTGATCCCCTGAGATATCGCTACCCCAGACCAATCCCTCCGTATCGTCGCGAGTTACTGCTCTTCTACCCATCCCAGAACCACAGATGGTAGACTTTTAGGTGGATTGCGCGTTCGTATTACTCCCAAAATCGCGAAATTTTAGGTGTAGCCCGATTCACGGCTTATCAGCGTGCCGCTGACGAGAGCGATGAGGATTTCGACTTCGACGTCGACGACGCCATCGATCACTCTGCAAGCAGTGCGTTCGTCGCCGCCCTCCGCCCCCAGCGGCGCTGGTTCCTCGACGGGCCGTCGCGTCGCGTTCACGAGGATTCCGAGTCGGAGGTCGATGTTCTCGAGATTTCCGAGGAAGAGGACGAGGAAAGTGAAGAGGACGAGGAAAACAAGAGCCTTCGCCAGCGTCAAGCAGCGTTCCTCGCGCGCTTCGATGAAGGGTACGACTGGTCGGAGGAGGAGTAGGCATGAGTTGGAAATTGGCAATGTAGGTCCGCTCACTGAGTCACCACACGGACGAGTCGTCCATCGTGTAGTACATATTTGAGTATTGGCGGAATCAAAATAAAATTTCATGGCAGAGCGATATGCGCCAGGTCCGAGACGAACGAGAACCCGCAGCAGAGTGTTTTCATCAGCGAGCTTCAACGAGGTTGAGAGCGTCAGTCGCCACTAAGCATCGAGGCACACGACTCTGGCGACGATGCTAACAAACAAGGGAACGAATTGACAACATATTTCAACGAATTTTCCACCAATTTTACATCAGACTCAGACCCAGATCGTAGCCATCCCTTGACGCTCAAGTGCAGCGCCCCGACAAAACCGAAGTCCCCGTGTTGACGTTGATGCAGTTCCCCTGCCTCTCGGACCCAAAGTTGAACTGCTCGCCGGTGCAGCCGTCGCCGGAGAACAGGACGACGTTGTGCGTGCCGCTGGTGATCTAAAATTCACCCCCGTCAGAGCGCTGCTGAAACAAAAAAAGAGAACGATATACGACAAAGGAGTGGCGCCCGCTGAATCCGAAGCAGCCTCCATTGCAGGGGACGTCCTCACCCTGGTCCCCGTCACAGCTGTTGCCCGACGCGGCGCGCAGGTCCGCGTTGGCCTTGAGCGCGAGGAGCGCGGTGAAGACGATGGTGAGGAATTGCATTTTTGTGCTGGGTGGTTGGGTTGGTTGTAGTTGGCGAAGCTGGGTCAACTCAGACTCAACTGCAGTTTGCTTTGACTGACCCGCCTTTTATTCTCCTCCAGGTTTACGGCCTGCGCATGACCTCGGGCGGAGGTGGAATATACATCCCGCTGCCCGCTGCTGAATGGGACAAAAGTCAAGCTCTGCCGTTATTTCGAGAAAAAAATCGGCGTGCAGGGCGGTGATCCCGGACGGCTTCGGTGAAAGAGTCACTCGTCCTCCTTCTTTTTGGGTTTTTAACTGTGGAGCGATGGATATCCCCGCCAGCTAGAACCGGATGGAGAGATGATTGCAGCGCCCGACGGTCTGATCCGGAAAGCTTGTAGATTCTAGGGTCCACTCAAGTTCCTTCCGCGAGGTGTAAAAATTAGAGCGAGATCCGTGGCGAGGCTGCAGGAATAAAAGATAAGAAAACTTGAAGGAACGCCCGCCCCGATTCAATCGAGCTGTTTTTTCCTTCCTGTTTCTCGCGGCGCACAAAGTCTCGCAGTTCGGGCAGAAATAAGCGGGTTGGCGTCAATTATCCGAAGCGTAGGTCATTGACATGCATACGCGCCTCAAGTTCGGCGGCGTTATGCGCAGCCGCAAGTCCCCGGAGAATCATACCGCCGAGAACAAATCCCGAGTATGGTAAAATGAACTTTAGCGGGTCTTTTTCACCAGGGGCCAGCTGCGCTGACAAAGACCTTGCTTTGAGACTTTGAAATCTGAATTTCCCTGAACCTGTCAGAACTTGGCATCCCACCTAAATGAAATTCCTCGTACAGGATTGACTCTGTATGTGGAAGGATGGTGTTTCTCTTCCAATTTAGCTGCCTCACCCCAAAACTTTGAATCATGTGAACCTATAGTTATAAATTGTCAAATTATGTACCTTACTCTGAGAAGTAATATATGACTCAATGTACCACCGTTCTGGTGCAACAATTTTCGGCAGCCAAAAAATGGACTAAAAATTTGAATGATTTATTGTCACCAAAAAGTTAGATTAATATCGTGAACTTTTTCTTTCCTTTTTCAAAGAGCTTTTGAGGCGGCACAAATGAATTACTAAATTCAGATTTTTCAGGCTTGCATCCATGCCCCAAAAATGTCATGTTGATTACAGTCGACCCCCTCTTAATTGCTGAAAGGCTTTTAAAAGTACTCCTCTATCTCCACCGAGAGTACAGCAAACAGATGGTGCACTTATCATTCTCTATCGGGTGTCACCCATCACTGTACTCTCGGTGGAAATAGTACAGTATCTTAAAAGCCTTCCCAGCTGCCACGGGGGCCAGCCGTTAGATCCAGAACAAAAACCCATCTCTTTTGTAGTATGTGTGTCTGTTCCCTTCTATTCTTCCATTTTTTCTTCATTTTCAGTAACTTGAGTAATTACAGCTTCCAATGATCTCATTCCTGGGTTCAGAAGCTGACAGTGAGATATGCAGATATACTCATGGCTTGAAGCAGGTTGGGTGTTGGCAAATTTAAAGTATACTTGACTTCAGGTTCTACCAATAAATTGCAGAGGACACAGTAACCCTACCAGGTCTGTTTAACCCACAGCCATGATGATGGTTCGTATTAAACTATCGATTTAAACTACCTACGACAAGCAACTAACTACGAGAGAGACTACAACTTGACCATTTAAACGAAATATTGAACGGATGAACAATCAACTTACCGAGAAAGAAAGTGTTGCGGGTGAGGATTCGACGAGCTCTACAGCAAGTCATTGTTTAAACAATGAACTGTTGAACCCAAGAGACGCACCGGAGCAAGTTTTAAAGGACCTTGCGGGTTCAGTGACGAGTAGTTGAAATATTGAACCGATGAACGTACCGTTATAAGCGCGGAGAACAAGAGATGAAGCATTAAAATGTTGAACTATTGAAATATCGCACTAAGGAACATGTCAGAATGGCCGTTAAACAGAGAGACAAAATCGGGATTACTTCACGGTGTTCGCTCCACATAATAATAGCGATCCCCCAACCGACGGCGTGCGGTGTTGGTATTGGCAGGAGCCGGCAACGCCGAGGCAGGAGTGCGACGAGGACGTGTCGAGGCAGCGCTAGATGAATGGTTATCACACACACAGTAATGGAGGGCATACACGTACGTTGGAACAGCGGTCACCCTACGGCGCTTGGCAGGCGGCGCCGATTCACTCCCGGTCTCCGATGCCCGTTTCTTCGGAGCGACGGGCTGCGGCGGTGGCGGGGGAGGGGGAGGCGCAGGCAGTACGGCATCCATCTCCTCAGCGTGGTTGTCCGCGTTGACAACAGATGTGCCTCGCACTGGCGGAGCGACGGCGGTGTTCGATGTTACGGGCGTCACGACATCGCCGCCGTCCGGACCCACGGTGGGTCCGGACGGCGGCGATGTCCCCGGACCCGAGCATTTTGTGAGGGTGACGGCTACATGCCCCTCGATGCACCATATCGCGATTATCTGGAAATGACTCCGTTATCGACTGAAGTAAGGGATTCTTGGCTTGTTACTACAGCTGTTAATATTAGCTACAGAAGTCGACCTGCGGTTATCTCACTGTTGTTAATAAACAGAACAAGAAGAAGTTCAAAAATATGGCGGTTACTGGCACACTCAATTGCCAGTGCAGCCATGTTTTTGTCCTATCATCGGTTGATATGCATTACGGAGAGCGGTACGTGCCTCCATCTGGCACGCAACAGGTCAACTGGAATGCCCAATTCAGATTCTCCAATGCCGACATGGCTTTGGCCATTGAACTTCGCAAATGGACATCTGGCACATTCAATGCGGCGCTGAGATTCGAGATTGACGACATCGACCAGGTGGCCACCTACGATATTGCCTGCGAGTATACAAAACATCTGCGTGAGCGTTTCGAAAAGCACTTCCCAGAGCTCGTCCATCTTGTAGAGCGTATCCGCTGGGGAGTCCCGGCCCTTCACGTGCAAGGCCACCAAGACTCCTGCATCTACCTTTTCGGCACTGCCTACATGGACAACGTCGCACACTTCCACGGGGAATCCGCAGAGCAGTACTGGCCCGAGTGCAATCAGCTTGGCGCGCTAGTTCGCCAAATGAATCTCGGTCACCGTCCACGATACACTCATCATCCATCATGGTGACTGGAACTGGAAAAAGACCGAAACGATAGGTGACGTTCACCGCAAGAAAACTGTCTGTTTCATTCATTTCCCTAAGTGGTTACACTCTTCGATGACCTCGCACTTGCGAAGAGCAACTACGAGAAGAAGTTCCTGCACTTTGTCGGCCTGACGGCCACTCACCAGGATCGAGTTGTCCGGTGGCGCACACTTTCTCGCACGCCGCGCCTTGTTGGGAAGGAGGCAGTGAGTGTTTACAAGCATGGATCCACCAAAGGTACGGAGCACACAGTTTCGAATTTCCGGCTGCAAATGGATGACCGCTCTAGTTCCCTCGCAGCAGGCAATTTTCCAGCATTTCATCAAGGATGACGAGTCATTTGCTCGCACCACAGTCTCCAAGGGGGTCGTCGCCAGCTTGCTAGATGAAGGGCTTGAAATGCAAGAGGAACAGTGAGTTGCTCCCGTTCATTCTTGCGCGAACTTCTACCTATTACATTACAGACATCGATTGTCCTCGCTCATTGCCCAGTCAACGGACCACGATCTCGAGTCCCGCAAGAAGGAGATTGAAAGTCGGCTCAATAAACTCGAAACCCGACTCCAGGACTGGCGCAAACTCCAGAAAACCTTGATGCCCGGTGTAGCAGATAAAGTTGCCGCTCAAGCGCTGACATCGCCGCCTTTACAGGCTGAGAAGTTGTTCCTACCATCCGATTTCACGAGCGCTGAACGCACGATCTCGCGGCGGAGGAGTCACGTTGGCGCGAGGGGCAGATGTTCGACATTCTGCGCGCCGTCCAGAACAATGTCAAGGCCACGAACGCGCTGCGCCGAGACAAAATCAAGAACGACCGCTATCAGAAAGAGAACATGCGATCGAGTGAGCGTATTCGAGAGTCACTCCGCCATCGCGAGGTCTGGATGACAATCTTTGCCTCAGCGCGTGCGGCGATCCTCATGCTTGACGGCGAGACCAAGTTCCCCGCTCTCACTGAGGCAGACCTCTACATGAAGCCAATTATGGACAAACGTCGACTGGGAGACTCTAAACTGAGTGACGGCGCGCTGTGGACGGCATTGGCCCCCCAAGTGCAGGAGGAAGATGAAGATGGGATGGATATTGATAAACAGACTAGTTTGCTTTCTTCACGTCCCTTATACCCGCTGATGAAAAGCCTCGCGCTCAAAAACAGACAAAAATTCAGCCTCCTGAGGACCTCAAAGACAAGCAGGAGTCGCGAGAGATAGGCTGGGTTTGGCAACTTGGTAAACTCGCTAAGATGTCAGATTCGGAGCTGGATGATTGGGCAAGCGAAGGTCCGCGATGCACACCTCCTTCTCTCCGCCTCATTATTTTGGCAGGTGATCAAGTCCAGTGGTTCCGAGCCGAAGCAGAGATGCTGCGCTGGAGGGAACAGAAAGAACAAAAGCTTGCTGAGATCTTGCGCGTGCGGCGAAGCTTTCTCAAGATGCATTCTACTTGGACTACACTTTCGGCCTCAGCGGTCAAACCCGGATACGCAGCTTTCGCGCGGCAGAAGGCGGCAATGTACCAACGAATGGCGCAGGACACCGCAACCCGGCTCGCATCAGCGGGTTATTCCGAGTTCTTGGTGGAAGGGTTCAACCTGGTTGAATGGGTTCAGCAGGAGAGGAGCACAGAGGATGCCAAGTTTGAGAGGCTGGTGTATAGCAAAAGCTCTGAATAGACCTACATGAAGCTCTTTATTCAAGGGCATTGCGTGAGGTTCTGTGTTCTAGACTTAGTACCAGCCTTCCCGGGAGGGTGTGGGTACGCCGGAAGAAATGGTTTATCGTCAGTCATGGTGTAACGGTTGCTTCGCCGTTCGTCGAATATTGTGCTTGGGTTCGAGTCCGCCTGGACTCAGCTTTTTCCTGCCTTAGCCGTGTTCCACGTTTCATTGGTTCAATTGTTCAACGTTCAACGTTCAACCCTCCTCCCGTCCTCCGCATGGCCGCAGTTGGGTTTCAATATTTCAATATTTCATCGAACCATGATCATTAGCTCAGGTTAAACCAGGCTGGTACAGATTTACGAGGACAGTGATTATTGCTAAACATGGCCTTGCATCAAGTTTTCCACTCAAGGTACTGAGATCGGGGACTGCTTACTACAGGCTGATTCCGACAATACCAACACCATCCTGAACCATGGATGGAAAATGCCAGGCGCACAAACCAACCCCCACTGCGGAGCTTTTCCATCAAGCCGTATCATAGTAGATGAATCATAGGCTGATTCCGAATCTGTTTGACTGATGCCAAATCACTCCGAGGGTTTACAGTTTAACAGTCGGACCACGCGCGCACACTGAGAATACCGAAATTTTGCCCTAGATTTCAGGGCACCTTGGGGCAATTTGATTCCCAAGAGTGTTTCTTCAGCAGTTTGTAGAATTTATTGGCAGTCGGTGCTCGCAAGGAACGAGCGGCGCCAGCGAGAGATAAGATCATTAAAGATGGGTGAAATGACCAAAGTCAGCCTTTTTATCTGTGTATTTGTGCATTTGTCCCTTTCAAGTTGTTTGGTTCCGCGGAATCAATACACCATTATTTTCACCTCGAAGTTTCCGACTGTTGAAAGTTGGCTAGAAAATGAATAGTTTCCTATTACATTCTATTTTCAGTAGAAGTTGAAGTGAAAATGGAAAGTTTCCTGACAAAGGAAACGGATGTGATAAATATGCATTTTCAATTCCATTTCCAACTGCCGAGGACTTTGGACTTCCCATCAGCCGAAACACGTGGGGGAACATGGTTTGTCCCAACACACCTCCAACCAATGAAGAGAAATTATTTCCAAAAGCATTTCCTTTCTTTGAGCTGTATTGGAAGTGGTTTGGTAAACAATATATTTCCATTTGTTTGGAGATGTGTTGGAAAGACCCACGTTTCCCAATGCCGCCGCTGGGGGATCCGAAGTTCCCGAGAGTTGGAAAGGGAATCACATATGCATATGTATCTCATCTGTTTTCTTTGTCTGAAAACTTTCCGTTTTCAGTTCAATTTCCGCCAAATAAAGAATGTGATAGAAACTATTCATCTTCTATCTGGCTTTCAACAGTCGGAAACTTTGGAAATAGTGGTGTGGTTGTCCCGCCATATTTAAGGACACACCGGGTATGCTCCGGAAAATCACTTGTGAAATCGGCGGAAGGAGCTTGTTTGACTTAGAAGGGGCAGTGCCGCAACTGTACAGCAAAGCTGACAAATAAGATTGTACTTGTTTGTTCCTAATTATGGGAGTTGAGCAACAGGATTCCCGGACTGGCATCAACTTACTAATGGTGGACATGTAAGCAGCACAGCTTTGCTGACACACCAGATTGTACTTGTTTGTCCTGTAATTATGGGAGTCGAGCAACAGGGTTCCCGGAATGTGGCTGTGTCAAGCAGTGCTATACATTTATTACCTAATTTAGACCGTGGGGGACCTTGCCGAAGCAAGGTGAAGAGCCCGCGCTGAGCGAGCATGGAATAAGGCAGAAGATAAAATGTTGATTTGTTTTTTTGGGGGAACATCTCCTGCTTTGCTTTCTGCAAGATAAAGGCCACTGTGATGCGTTACTACGAAGACTAGTACTGTGAATGTAACTCCATATCACATGTACAGCTTGCATTCATCTACACCCAACAGTGTGCAAAAGCTTTAACGGCTCGGGGCATCAGCATCCAAGGAGCCCTGCGGTGCCTGCGCATCCTGCTCCTCCTGCCCCTCCTTCAGGCCGTAGAAAGTCGCCTTCGTCGGGTTGGCTGCGTTCCACTCGAGGACCATAATGACATAGCCGTCCGACATCGCGTTGGGGTACATCTCTCCGATGGCCGAGCGGACCGCGGTGTCGACGGTGCCGCCCGGGGTGATGGAAACCTCTGAGCAGTTCCTGCCAATCCACTGGGTGGCCGTGATTTCTCCGGTGTAGGATACCATTTCTGGAGTGTTGAGTGTTGGGTTTGTTTCTGAGGTGAAGTAGTGTTTGTGCAGGTCTTTTAAGGACAGAGTCGGAGCTTACCAATGAGCTGCACAACGGGCGAGTGCATCTAACTGGTGTGAGTGAATTGAATGTTGCTATTGGGTATGATTGATTATAGCGTAAGTCGCCGAGCGTATGGGAATCGGGGTACGTAGCCGTAAGGTAACCTCGCCGGCAGCCAGGACTTTTCGTACGGTAATAGGCGGGAGCACCGCGGATGAATGTGGAATTCGACGGTTCAATTCCGCGTGTCTCTGCGCTCTCGGAATGACACGATGATATAGTGCGAATTGAACCGTAGATCTCCAGATCCATCCGCGGTGCTCCCGCCTCCCGTACTTTTTTTTCTGCTCCAAATTGCATAGGCACATTAGGTGTGGACTTTATTGGAGCAAAGACGAGCGTTGCGGTGCCAGCACCGCACATCCATTGCCATGCGTCATTATTACTGACAGAGAAATGTGCTGCCAGCTGATACATAAGGTGAAACTCACTGACGAAACCCGCACTGTTGTTGCGAGCTTTGACAGTTTTTGTTGAAAGTTTTATTGATGATGGGCGCGCGCTTACTTGCGCGGATCGACATGCGCAGTTGAGCATCAATGGCCATGGATGGCAGCACAGCGCATTTACAAGATAAACTATTCACCAGATGCCAGCTCCCTGAGTTAGCTAAGACCTTGTTACTGAGCTATTGACATTGCGGACCCGGACTTCACAAACCCGTATTGTACATGCACCCGACGCAAGAAACCACAACAGTCCTATAGGATAAAGAGGGATAAAAGAAAAGTTGGGGCTGCCTAGCGATTGTCTACGCGCAAAACGATCGAGCTTTCTCCAGTGAAATGAAACGCAGAGATCGGATGCTCTGCTGAATGCGGAAATCCAACCACAAACAAACAAAAAATTCAATTCAACGTAGGTGTGTTCGGGGCTCCATGCAAAGTATATATATGCATGCTACAACCCAGACGAAGACTCGAAAGTGACCGGCGGTGATGGGAAAAAATGTGAAACTCGTCCAGCAAGTGAAACGCGACCAGCGCAAAAACCCCAAATAAACCGAGTACTAATAAAGTGCGACACATACAAGTAAATGATGGCATACACAAAAGTTGATGAGTGCGACACAAGTTCGTAAGTGCGACACGATTTCTATGAATTGGCCACAACAAATGTGTCGCAATTGTCTCGTAGAGCTGGAGCGTTGATCGTCACTGTTCGAGGCGGCCTGGCCCTTAATCTTCCCCTTCATGACCCTCCATCCCACCCTCAGGCTCGTCCGCCACGTTGACCCCGGCCGTTCTATGCCTCCCATGTGCTCTATAGCGGAACCAGGATGCTCTAGCCTTGCCCCCACACCCTCGAGACTTACAGCGACTTGGTGCGACAAGCGGAGTAGACGGGGGACATTGTTTTGGAGCGCAAAAGCGAAGGTGCGCGGACTGTTTCAATTACAAGGTCCCACCAAAAGTTTCCATACCATGTCAATCTTTGTGTTCATATACCGCTGGTTTTTGATGATATTGATCTCTGCTCCTGCAGATATGTACCCGTATCAGATCTGAACCGAAATCCGAGTTATCACTCCATTTTATTTGTTAGCCATTGTATTATGAGCAAAGCAATTTGAGCTACACAAAGTCGCAATTTAGGTGAACATTTTGTGTGTAGTGATGCCCCAGGTGGATCCACTGGTTCAAAAATCTGAGGGTGGGACACCAGGTATCTTTGAAGGACTTTCTGTATGCTTGATCCAATTTTTACACCTCACTACTGTAGGAACAGCCAGATTAAATGATACCACACAATTCACAAAATGTGTACTGTTTTAAAAGAAAAAGTATAACTCGTGGACCTCACAGCGGAAGAGCCCACGGTAGGGTGGAGATGTATGGGTGGATGTTTTCTACATGCTGCTATGGTCACAGGCCATTTGAGCTACAAACAGATCCATAGTTAACACAATATCCATGATGGAAACCTTTGGTGGGACCTTGTAGATGTCGAGAGCTCTGACACTGCGCCAATCATTGACCCAGTCTTTGCGCCCGCGCCCGTGGTCGCCGCTGTTGCTCCCGACCCTCCATTCCTTTTCTCCTCAATTCATCGACATCCGACGCCGTTGATGATTGCTCGAACGCAACTTCGAACGTCCCCGCCCATGGGCGCTCTCGGATTTGCTCGCCGTCGACACGCCGCGGGCCAAAAACGCGCTGATATTGGACTCCGGACCGGTCTAGGAACTACGGCGTCGAAGCATGAGCATGTTAGGGATGCTGACTCGGAGGCCGAGCCATCTAGAGGGCCGGAATTCGGTCCAGTTGTGTAGTTGTAACAACTTGGTATGGGAATTTGGTGTATTTGTGTCAGGACTAGGTTGGGCTTGCCGGCGGGAGACTGGATGCCGTCGAGGAATCGGGCGTTAGGCCGGATTTCAAAAACAGTCGTTAGCCCCGGTAAGGGCGAAGTAGTGTATAGACGAGGGAGAGGTTAAGCCTCTCTCCCGAGGTTGTACCAAGGTTATATACTGTATGTAGTATAGGGATAACCCTGTACTTCCGATCGGGCTTTCAGGTCGTTGTGAACACCCCTTGCGGGTCATATCGGGTATCGGGGGTTGATATTATCACGATGGGGAGTTGGCCGGCTGATCCGGGGTGGAACCGTGACAATTTGCACTTAATGTTAAGTCCAGAATTTCCTCGAATGCATGTTGTGTCGCACTCCTTCGTTTTGTGTCGCACTTCTTTGCCTATGTGTCGCGCTCACAAACTTGTGTCGCACTCATTAATTTTTGTGTACGCCATCAGTTACTTGTATGTGTCGCACTTTGTTGGTCCCGAAATAAACCTCCTGGCAGATGCTCTCCTCCATGTCGAAACCAGTAGTCATCCACCCAAAACGCCTCCCTAACCCCAACCCCAAAACATCCCCAAACCCTCATCCAACCAAATAAAATCCTCAATGTCCACCAAACCAAAATCCAAATAAACATAAACCAGAGCAAGGGTGAGGGTCTTGCCAGCAAGAACCAGCACAATCTTGCTCCGGGTCTACGCATGTCCAACATTGCGCGATGTTCCATAGTTGGGCAGGGCCATGATTCTCCCAACCGACGCTCCCCAATCCCAAGGCAAGAAGAAGTGTGAGAAAGTGGGTGGTGAAATTCTTCCCCTAGCTACTGTACATGCTGGCTATATATACTATATACTACTGGGACAAATCTCGATCTAGTCCCGGGTCTTGATAAGTCCTCCTAATCACCTCCTCCCACTCGTTTGTCCATTGTTCGAAGCGCGAGCGCGAAGCTCTCGTAAACGGCGCCGCTGTCAATTTTGACATTGACATGCAAATCCGCCACTAAACTCCTCGCGCCAACCCCAGAATACTGAAGCGCTATTGGCCAGACGGCCAACACCCTCGATTTCCGCACCCCGGACATTCTCCGAGCTCTCCGAGGCCGCTGTTGGTACGCGACGCGCGTCCCCGTCCGCCACTTGACAGCACCTGCCGTCATGGTCGCGACGCGCGTCCCTCCGAGCTCTTCGGCGCTCCCCCGCTTGCTACCGCTCTCTTGGTCGCGATTACGCGTCCGTGTCCGCGTGAATAGCCTTTCTAACGCTCCACACACGCGCAACGGTCCGAATCCCGTTCCGTTCCGTTCTCCGAACCCAGAAGCTCATACACAAACCCGACCGGTGCAGTCACACAGCCATCCGTCTTTGCCACAATCGTCTGCGGATGACCGGTGCACACATCATGCTCCCCGCCCGACTCGAAAAAGTATATTTTGTGGTCTGCTGGGACACCCGTGAACCCGATGCTCTTCCCGCTTGTGATCTTGGACTCGGTACGACCGATTTCCGTTGTAGGATGCGCCGTGTTCCGTTTGTTGCCGGGTCCACGATCCGTGCCAGCTCAGGCATCACCGCTGCATGAACATAACAGGCATCTAGACCCAGACGAGATGGACCAAGTCTGGACGCAACCTGACGCAAAGTCGATGATGTAACCTCCTGCGTGCTTGGTATCCTTCGGCCTTCGGCAGTGAGGCCGACGGCATTCAACGAGCGAGCCCTGACCTCGCTCATTTTCAGCCAGTCTTGTGGAGAAGCAAGGACCTGTGTCCGGGCGGCCAAGCCGCTCCGGGCTCTCCACACACACATTCTCCTCTTACCATCATGTCGCCGGCGATCCAACCGCCTCACGATAGCGCGCTTCCACCGCCGCTGAAGACGCTCTTCAAGACCTCAATCCTCAAGACCACGGTGCCCGGGTGGAAGCTTCCAGCTCCCCGTGGCTTGGCTTCGTCGCGATGCGCGAGCCCAAAAGCTGGCGCGACGACAACAATGGGAGCGCGTGGCTCGGCCCCTCCCTCCGTCCCAGCACTGCCTACGGGTCATCCCCGGCGGAGAGACGCCAGTCTACCCCGGAAGACTTGAGCCCGGCCCCAGCGCCTCTGCGCTGTTTTTTGCCCCGCCCCACGGCGCCGTGGCCCCACCGCTCCCCAACGGGTTGAGCTCTGCTCCTGGTACAGCCAGTCGAGGTTTTTCTGAGCCCCCTGTTGCTCCTGCTGCCCTTGCAGTGCCTCTCAAGGCCCGAGGCTCCTCGTCGTCGCCCTCAACAGCCACGCTGGCACTGTAAAGCCTGATCCCGCCCGCCCGTCAAGACACGCTCTCCATCCCGGGCAGCGCTCCGCCCCGCGCGTTGTAGCCCACAAGACGATGCCCTAGACCCTGGGCATGATCGATGGCCAGCCGATCAATTGTGCATATGCGGGGGATCGACCCCGGAAGCGCGGTTGAGGGCCCGAGCTGCAACGCCCTTCCGAGACGCAGCGCGGTCGAGGACCCGACCTGGAAAGCGGTCCTCCCCTCCCAACTCGGTGTTGCGTGGCCTAGCGCCGCTGTCCGCGTAGGCGGCGACCCAGTGCCACCATGCTCGCTGCGAACCTCTACAGCTACGCCCCATCCGTCCTCCGTCCCGCCCTCAGTCTCGCGTCCTCCTTCTGCCCCCACTGGCGGCATTCTACATCTTCCTGCGCCGACTCGCCGTAAGGAAGCGTGTACGCCTTTCGTCCTCGGCGGCTGCGCCGATGCCCTTGTCCGGCTGGAGTCGCGTATGCACTCGCCGATGACATTTCCGGCTCGAGCTTGTATGCTCGCCGATGCACTCGTCCTGCTGGAGTCGCGCACGCGCTCCCCGAGGTCACTCCCGGCTTGAGCCATACGCTCACTGAGGTTCCGGCTCGAGCTCATACGCTCGCTGATGCCCTTGCCCGACCGGAGCGCTCGCCGATGATGATTCCGGCTTGAGCTCCCGCTCGCTGATGTTTTGGTGCTGGCTCGAGCTCCTGCTCGCCATTACGGCTTGTTATACGTGCTCGCCGATTGTCTGTACCGCTATATACACAACATCCACAATCAATTGGATTTTCCTTCCTTGGTCTGTTTTGTTGGTGCAGGCAAAACAGCTGAACTCGTGCGCGGATACACGCATTGTATGTATTCACCCCCGTATTTTTCACTGGCACCGGTGAGATTTACAAAACTTTACATTCGGAGCTGGATGGTGTTTGCGGCACCTGAAAGTTCCTGGAGCGGCCTATCCTGCCTGCACCGTGCAAGGGAACGACCCGCGACAAGCTACACGAGCCGGTGGAACACAGGGGATTCAGCGCGAGCGGAGGAATCTGCTTCAGAGGGTAGCCCTCAGCGCGTCCCAGTGGGTTTTTAAATTTTTCCCATGCAGTGGTTTAAACCTGTGTTCCTGCCATACAAGCGGCCGGCTGGCTCAGCAGCTCAGCGTCTGGCGGTGTTCTAACCCCGGAATCGGTGTAGTCTCAAGCAACATGACAAGTAGTGTTTGGAATAAACACTCCGAACGTAGCTACTTATGTTGTTTGTAATGTCGTTGTTCATGTTGTGGACCACGCGACACTAATATAACCCCAGTTTTTGAGAAAACATTTCCTGAGAAGGTGTGGATGTTAAGATGTATGGGGCTTGTTGCGGGCTGGATCCTGCCTAGAATATGACGATTTTGGTATCATTCTGTAGGGGATTGAAAGGGCTTTCGCACCCTGTAATTTACAAATTTAAAAAACTCACTGTGGCTTTGCTGTGACATTTTCAAATGAAAATTCCAGCCAAAAACTCTGTGATTTTGTTTTGCCTGCTGTGCCTCACATTCTCCCTGGGGCAGGATGAGGATGATAGGTTTGCCAGTCAGTTGTTCAAGGGCTTTTCAATGGGGCCGGTCTCGTGATGCACCGATCAAAGCCCAAAATTGATGTCGTCAGATCAAATCTTGATGGGTATCATTCGATTTGCCGGGCAAAACACTCATGAAAATGTCCACACCACATCCTGAACGGATCTGAATTGAGAGAGGAACAGACAAAACAAAATATGTAGCAAAAATATGGGTATATTCAATATAGCGATCCGCAGGCCAGCAGGGAAATATTGCAAACACACAGGTCAGATAGCCAGCTCAAATCCCTGCATGATGATACCCATATCATCCGTTTCCGAGCGGAATTGAGCCTGCAAGAGGTTCACCTTTGTTCTTATCTAGGCCAAAGAGATGTTTGAAAAAAAACTCCGATCCGACAACAATTGTGAAATCAGCAATGATAAAAAGCACTGGCAGTGTCCAAATTCTGTGAGGTGTCTACGCCCGATACGATCGAGCTCTCGCCTGATTTTTATCGAAATAGCGGTCTAGCGAACGACGAGGTCCTGCAGGGGAGGTAGACTACCTGCAACATCGCAGATTGTTCCAAAAATCTCGCTTCCCCAGCACGGATATGAATTTCAGAACCCCGCGCATCTCTTGTCCAGAAATTCACCCGCGGAGCGAGAGTAGTCGGACGGACCTTTTTTCTTGACTCGCGTTACCCAGCTGGCATATCCGTCGACACACAGTATTCTTCTTGTAACATGAAGAGAGAGCAAAAACATACCGGACTCGGCGGCTACATCTTCTCGTGCGTCCTCCCGCCCATCTGACACCCGATTGCTAACCCCGTCCGCATCTGCAGCTACAACACCGAGTTCACCAACTGCCTCTACGCCTCGCGCAACGCCAAAGTCCCCAACAGCGGCAAGATCTACACCTCCCTCGGGTGCTTCGACTCCACCGGCTCGCTCGGCCTCGACGAGGACTTTACCTTTGCCTGCACCGCGTGCCTCGAGGGCGGAGGCGCCACCGGGTGTGCGATTCATCACAAAAAGGGAACACATCATTTATCTTCCCAAAAACCATATCGGCGCACTGTCCTGGAGAATATGGCGGTTTCTGGTCATATTGCAGCAAATATGGTGGGTTTATGGTCACACAAACAACATTTATGGCGGGATCAGACGGGAAGCCGACCTTTCTTCTGGGACAGTGCGCCGATATGGTTCTTAAGTTCACAAATTTTCCTTCCCCTTTTTGTGATGTTGAGAGCAGCCTGACGAAGGAGTGTGCGAACCAGCCGGAAGACGAGCTGCATTACCCGTCGGGCGAGGATGAGAACGAGCAGGTGGTAACGAGGGAGTGTGCGGAGACGTGGTACCAGCGCTGGGATGTGTTGCCGGCGTAGGAGGAGTATTGGAGGTGTGTTATGGACACTGTGGCGTACGTACGCCTTGAGAAATGGGTTAATACATAGTAATGTTCCCATGGAAATGAGCAGCAAGTAGGAAAAAAAAGGTTTGACTCGATGCAGCACCATCCGATCTCGAGTCGATCAAGCATCCAGCTACATATTCCTACGTACCCCGTTGCACAGGTCGCGCCGGACACCACAAAGGTTCGGACTGCATTCATACGCGCAAACAAAATCCGTTGCCATCGAAAACAAAAATGTGCTAAACAAGTTGTAACGCCCAGGCTCGATGCGATCGAGTTTCCCCGAGCTGACTTCAATTGGCTAGGACTCCGCTAGGGGGGGTTCCGCTCCTGGGGATGGGCTAGCTAGCGAGCAGCTCCGTGCGTGAAGAACCGAGGCCCACCTGCACTTCGTTGAATGCATGCAAAATTGATATTCACGCCCCGCTGGAGAATCTTCACGCGGTGAACCAGGAAAGAAGGAACACAGCAGTGGTCCAGGTCCATCGAGCATCCAGCTAATGATGTACCTCGCACTTTCGTGTCTGACAGGGCTGCTGGCCACAGGTTTGAGGGATCGGACTGACCTAAACGTAGCATTTCGCGCCCATGGCGCCGACACAAACGCGGGAACAAAAAGGAGTGACTTGCCGAATCCGGACCACCCACCACCGCTTAGCAAATATTCGCGGACCGCAGTAAGGAGTGATGACGCGAAAGTGTGCGGAGACGTCGTATCAGCGCTCACAGATGTGTTGCCGGCGTAGATGAGGGACCCTAGTACGTAGTGAACTACGGACACTTGAGTTTGAACACTGGAAGCAGGACAGGACCAGAAGCGGGACCAGCAGGATCAGCGGATCCTGATGGATCGAAATTTTGGCAGATGGTGGACAAAGCGCGGATGAGTCCCCAGTTCAAATCTGGTGTCACCTGCATCATCTGATCACTCAATATCTCATGATCTTTGTAGTTTTCACAAATTCCCTTTGGATGGAAATTCTGTGAAAAGAGCAGCATGTATCTTCATAATCTTATGTTGAATCTTGCTGGTTTCCGGTAATCTGATTAATGCTGTGCTCCACATGCACACCGAAAATCAGCTTTATTACATCACCAGATGGCACACAATTGCTGGGCTGTCCCGGTTATAGGAATAAATCCAAAAATGCATGCTAGAAAGAATTTGAATTTCTGCTTCCAGCTTCGAAGTGGTGACCACAACAAAAGTGATATATTGATTTCAAGAAGGAACACTATGGTGACATCAGATTTGATGGTCTGATGTGATGGCTGTATGGTGCTATAGCCGCTGCACTTGGAGTGTCCCGCTTCCGCACTTGGAGTGTCCCGCTTCCCGGTTATGGACAGTAGGTTAATTCGGAAAATAGAAGTGAGCCTCTTTTTACATTTATTGCTCATTTCAAGTTTCTTGAAAAAAAAGAAAAGTGTGGATGCCGAGATGTGTGGGCTTGTTGTGGGCTGAATCCCGCTAAAGAATTTTGGTATCATGATTGAGAGGTTCTGCTTCCCAAATTTCAAAATCTCACTGGGGCTCTGCCGTGACATTTTTAAGTGAAATTTTCAGCCAAAAAATCTGTGATTTTTTTTCCTTTTTTTTTTTTTGCCAGATAAGCTCACAGGATGAGGATAATAGGTTTGTGAGTCAGTTTTTCAAGGCCCTTGCCATGGTGGTGGTGGTCTCGTGATGTATTGATCAAAGGTTGAAATTGATGTCATCATATCAGATTGTGATGGTGCTCATTCGATCTGCCGCACAAAATGACCATGAAAATGTTCACAGCCTAAACGGATCTAAATTGCCAAGGCAAGGAGGGACCAAGCAAAGTTGTCATGACACAACTCCTACGTCGAGACTCGAGATCGCACTAACCGTTCTGCGTCGAGTCCGCGTTACAAAAATTCCCGCTACCATTAGGTACGGGTTCTATAGGGCGCCCTATCATTTGGTTTCTGCAGGCCATCACACTTTTGTCATTATTGCTTACTTTCCTATTCACTTGCTGTCGCAGTGGGAAATTCGGACTAATACTCCGATGGTTTTCGGCCAACGCCCATCCTTTACAGCGGCGCAAGCAGCGGCGCACTCAAGCGTGTCCATTCATGAAATTGTACGGCCGACGCTGGGGTCGGTGAAATAGTCAGGTGCACAGGCCCGACAAATACATCAGGTGACAGATGATTGGGCCAGGATGCGCCCTGGCCATGGATATGAGCTGCAACTCTGCTTTAATTTCCCGGTCTGACTTCTTTGTTGTATGCAATTTATTGATAGTTTCCATATTCATCTCGGTGAGCTCGAGGATGTACCGTGACGCTAGCTTGATATGTCTTGCATGTGTCACAGTGAGGAATCTGCCCCAGGCCCGTGTCAAACTATCGACGACAACACACTATTCGCAGTTGCCCTGGGCTCGTCTGCGACGCTCTCTGGCCCCTCGCCGGCCCCTAGTAAGACACACCTATATCGGAACACCGATCCAGCCAGATACATAAATTAGTTCAGACCGTTGTGAATTTCCGAGGGGAAGGAAAGAGCGGAGGGCGGCTTGCTTGAGCCTTGAGCCGATTCTTCGCGGCATTTTAAGTGCACGAAGCTGTAAGATTGTAGCATTCATGACATCAGAAGTGAAGCCAGAAGCTGTTAATATTCGTCGCTAGAGGGTGCCAGCTGTTGGACTGCTGTTCAAGAGCTGTTGTGAAGCTGAATGCCATAGGCGGCTAATTTCTACTCACTAACGGTAGCTGGATGCTCGATCGACTCAAGCTTGGACCACTGCTGCGATGAGCGGGGAAATGTGCTTTATGCAAAATCGGGGAGGGGGATCCTCATCAAAAAAAAGAAGCCTGCTGGAGAGCAATGTTTACCCCCAATAAATATGTCTACAGATCTGTCATTCTCAGCTTCTCTCATACCAGACTATACCGATCTGCCACTTCTGCTGAGTCCTGGAGACTCTCTGTCCAGGACTCAGCAACGACTATATCCAACATCCCAATGTGGTATTCATACCACGGTGACTGAGTATGGAGCCCGATAGAAACTAAACCATCTCCTTCTTAAACATGTGGCCTTGCCTCCAGTCTGAGCTTTAGATCCTTGCAGTGAGTCCTGGATGTTGGTGGAGAGCCTGTGTACCACGAGTATCTACCTAAAAATTGAATTCTCTAGGTGCCATCCCTCTCTCTTAGACTCACCCATAAGCAAAGAAAACTGCCCAGCTCTAGAAAGTATATAAAGTGCCTTTTCCAGTTGTACCAAGGGTCAAGCAAGGAAGGCAAAGTTGGGAAGACCCATGGCTTTCATAGATTCATCTAAATTGATCCAATGTGTGGCTTGGTAGGTGGTGAAAGATGCCAATGAGTCCTGGACTGAGTGCTGGATCCAGGACCTCCAAATCTGGGAGCCTTATTGTTGACCTTTATGGGCTCAAATATGGGTCCACTATTGGTCTCATTTCTTGGCCCAAAAAGGGGACCATTTTGCCAAACCATAATTCATGCCTTTAAAGGGCCCAGTTCCCAAACTTTGTTTTCATACAATCTGGGCAACAATAGAGGGCCATTATTTGTTTGAAATATGGGTGTAAAAAGGGGCAGCCCATATTTGTGCCATTATTTACAACATTTAAATCTAATAAAGGCTCCCTTTTATTTCTGAATCGGCCTAGTGGGTAGGAGGATGGAGAGGGCAAGCGTGGGAGGATATTACCTCGTGCGGATAGAGGGCTCAAATCAGATGGCAAGACCAGGCGGATGAGGAAAACGTCCAGTGGATTGCCCCCCTTCAGAGACTCTTGGAGGCGGTGCAAATACTTGGCCATTTCTGATCCGGCTCGCAACTGCTACGGATCCGGAACGGAAAATGTATTATTGCTGATTTCACAATTGTTGTCGGATTGAAGTTTTTGAGAAAACATTTCCTGAGAAGGTGTGGATGTTAAGATGTATGGGGCTTGTTGCGGGCTGGATCCTGCCTAGAATATGACGATTTTGGTATCATTCTGTAGGGGATTGAAAGGGCTTTCGCACCCTGTAATTTACAAATTTAAAAAACTCACTGTGGCTTTGCTGTGACATTTTCAAATGAAAATTCCAGCCAAAAACTCTGTGATTTTGTTTTGCCTGCTGTGCCTCACATTCTCCCTGGGGCAGGATGAGGATGATAGGTTTGCCAGTCAGTTGTTCAAGGGCTTTTCAATGGGGCCGGTCTCGTGATGCACCGATCAAAGCCCAAAATTGATGTCGTCAGATCAAATCTTGATGGGTATCATTCGATTTGCCGGGCAAAACACTCATGAAAATGTCCACACCACATCCTGAACGGATCTGAATTGAGAGAGGAACAGACAAAACAAAATATGTAGCAAAAATATGGGTATATTCAATATAGCGATCCGCAGGCCAGCAGGGAAATATTGCAAACACACAGGTCAGATAGCCAGCTCAAATCCCTGCATGATGATACCCATATCATCCGTTTCCGAGCGGAATTGAGCCTGCAAGAGGTTCACCTTTGTTCTTATCTAGGCCAAAGAGATGTTTGAAAAAAAACTCCGATCCGACAACAATTGTGAAATCAGCAATGATAAAAAGCACTGGCAGTGTCCAAATTCTGTGAGGTGTCTACGCCCGATACGATCGAGCTCTCGCCTGATTTTTATCGAAATAGCGGTCTAGCGAACGACGAGGTCCTGCAGGGGAGGTAGACTACCTGCAACATCGCAGATTGTTCCAAAAATCTCGCTTCCCCAGCACGGATATGAATTTCAGAACCCCGCGCATCTCTTGTCCAGAAATTCACCCGCGGAGCGAGAGTAGTCGGACGGACCTTTTTTCTTGACTCGCGTTACCCAGCTGGCATATCCGTCGACACACAGTATTCTTCTTGTAACATGAAGAGAGAGCAAAAACATACCGGACTCGGCGGCTACATCTTCTCGTGCGTCCTCCCGCCCATCTGACACCCGATTGCTAACCCCGTCCGCACCTGCGGCTACAACAGCGAGTTCAACAACTGCCTCTACGCCTCCCGCAACGCTAAAGTCCCCAACAGCGGCAAGATCTACACCTCCCTCGGGTGCTTCGACTCCACCGGCTCGCTCGGCCTCGAGGAGGACTTTACCTTTGCGTGTAGCGCGTGCGTCGAGGGCGGGGGCGCCACGGGGTGTGCCATACGGAGCAGCCTGACGACGGAGTGTGCGAACCAGCCCGAGGACGACGTGCAGTATCCGTCGGGCGAGGATGAGAGCGAGCAGGTGGCACCAGCTCTAAACCTGCGTGATTGCCGAAATTATTTCGGCGCCGGGAAGCCGCGTGACGCGTGACTGCTGAATTGATTAAAATGCCACAGTATTTCCTTTCTGAGCGTTCAGATTTAGCCACTTAACTTGAAGTTTGTGAACTGTGCAAAAAAAAAGTGTAGTGAGAGGACTTGAACCGTCCGAGCTCGAGTCGATCGAGCGGCTCATGCGTATAGTGCAGGACATTGCGCCGGACACTCGGACTGGCCTATTCCACGTACTGTAGCTAAATGGGAAGAGAAACACTCAGCACTGCTCAGCAATGGCTCGACAGAATTCTCTGAAACTTCACCAAAAATAGTATCCCCAATAGTACTGATCATACAAAACTTCTCAGATCGTTCGGATCAAATTCACATGGTCTAGAGCCCAATCTTCAAAGATATTTACATCCAGAAGCGAACCAGATCAATTATTGTGCCCTCGAAATGATGGGAAATCATCCTCAAACTTGATGGAGTGTAGTCCGAAGGGTCGTGGCCAGCTCTGCAGAAATAGGGCCCAAACACACCACATTTGAACCGAGAACATGTATTTCTTCAAACACTGCGGGCATGGCGCCAGGCGGCAGGCACGTGTCGGACCTCAGGCGGTGGACGAGCGGACGACACACGGAAACCAAGCAGCTGGGACCATCGGCCCGAGGTGTTGTTGGCAGAACATGTGTGAATGGCATGGCAAGGCACATGTAGTCCGCATGTCTTGTCGATGAAAACCCCAGAAAAGTCGAAATCTGAAGTCCAACGGCGCAGTGAGGCCTCACAGGGCACTCTGGACCATTGCCAAGCGCTATCTGCCGCTAGCAGGGGCGTGTACTATATAATTTGTAGTTTTCTTTCAGCAACTGCGACTGACATGTGCTAAGGCCATTTTGACAGCTGGGGTAAGCCGCTTGACACCCGCCTGGTGTCCGCTCCTCCACCGCCTGAGTTCCGACACGTGCCAATTGCTTGATCTTTTGCCCGCAGTGAAAGAAACATAGGAGTACACCATTTTCTAGAGATTGGCGCCTAGCACACCGACTATCTATCCAAAAGTCATGAAAATTGGAGAGTGGGATCAGCCAAAGGCAAATTTGCCTCCGATATCATAAAATGATCAATCTGATGTGGTTGCCCCAATTGTTTCTCTTCCCACTCTTTTTTTACTTCCCATTTAGCTACAGTATTCCGCATCCATACAACATTTGTCCTGTCGACAACACAAAAAACTTGTTCTCAAGCCATGACGAATGCGATCGAGCTAGCACTTCCCCGTGCTGTGAGCCTGTGAAGTTCTCACTGGCTATAAATCCCGGGTTCCCGCTCCTGGAGATGAGCTAGCTATAGAGCAGCGCCCGGCGGTAATAACCTAGTCCACCAGCACCAGCGGTTCACAGATCGGTGTATATGCTTGCAAGTATTAATGCTTAGCCCGAGTTTCCCCACAGAGAACTTTTCGGGTGCACTACGGCATGCTTAACCCAGACCACAAGAAACCGGCACGCACACACACACGAAAAGAGAAAAAACTAATCGTGTCTGTTTAGGGTCAGTGGTCCGAGCTCGGGTCGACCGAGCATCCAGCTAATGGTGTAGCTCTTTCCCTTATGCCTGACAGGGCTGCTGGCCACCGGGTTGAGGGTTCGGACTGAGCAATTCGTAGTGTTTCGCTTTCAAAGGTACAGTAGTATTTGATTTAGTAATCGAAAATCCTGGCGCGTGACATTGCCTACAGAACTCGCAAATTGTAATCTGTCCCGATTAGGGAAGTCCCACGATGAAACTCCCGTCGACATCTACTGATATGCCTTTTTGGGATGCAAACTCAGCAACTTTGGTTAGAACATAGGTCACTTTTTGAAAGAAGAAATGACCTGTAATAGAGCATATTCGAAGCGAGCTTTTGGCTCGTTTTTCAGTGTAGCAGTCTCGAGGAAATTGTGTATCTTGGGGCCTACTGCCCATTCAGATGGGCTCAACTGAACGAATATTTTTGTGTATAACTTGGAAATTTTGAGTATAACTTGTAAATTTTGTGTATCCAAATCCGCCATTTGAGCCCCTCCGAATATGCTCTAATGTTTGACGTAAAAATTACATGAATGGACCGAGGCCTCGGTATGCCGTTATCGACAACTTCTGGGCGTGAATCTGAACTTTGGAAGTCACAGCCGAGGCTAATCATCGGCACCAGACTGAAAAGGACCCACTGTGTATAACACAACAGCTATTTATAATTTTGCTTACAAATCTAAGATAGCTCTACTGGTCTGCCAACACCTCAGCTCCCACCAACAAGTCCAGACAAAGATTAAACACGCACGATTTGGGCAGCGTCCGTTCGGCCGGGGCATGTCCGTGCAACTATCTGCGCCCTGGCCTTATCTGCATATTTTCAGTCTTTCAAGTTTAGTCAGGTGTGCGGCCGCCGGACGTACTAGTTTTGCAATAAGAATGGTCCGCTCCGTAGACCCCGCTGTAGCAGCCGCGCTGCATGCACACGTCTACCAACCCCGTTAGCGGTTAGTTCTACGCGTCGACAGAGAAAGAGAAGACTAACGGTCATCGCAGTACCCGTTCTGCGTCGAGTCCGCGTTACAAAAATGACATTTAGCTATGTAGAAGAGTATGGATCAGCGGTATCCAGACAGCAAGGACGCGATGCTCTGACTGGCGGGAGACTTCATGGCTGATTGTTCAAGCTTCAGGTTGGTGTTTCTGGCCCTTCTTGAGGCTTTCAGCCTTTTAACCACTGCAGACAATCCCAACGTCCGTCGTTTCTCGGGAAGCAGTGTCAGCGGGGTAACGGATCGTGCCGGAGCGAATATTGGTCCATCGCTGACCGCGCAAAGTCAACGAGATGTCACAGACACCGGCGAGTGCGTCGCTGAATGCAGTGTGGTTATTATTCACAAAATCTGCGTTGGTGCTCCCAGTAAGCGTCAGCACTAGCGGGTGAGCGGCAGAATTTGGGCGTACCAACACAGGTGGAGAGCCATACCCGGCAGCCCGTATACGCCTGAGTCGGCGGCGCCTACGCACCAGTTTACATCCAATCCCCCTGCAAGAAAGCACGCATCCAACCATATCCGTATTCGCTATCCTTTGACGTCCTCGGTACCCCGCAGGTATCTGGCGATCAAAGCCACACCTTTACGAACCGCTCGGTGCGTTCCATCGCGTACCACCCGTTGGCGTTGAATGCCGCAATGTTCCGGTGGCTGGGTGGATCGGCGTGTTGGACGGCGCACTGGCAGCTTTGGTCGAAGTTGTGTGCTGCAGCACATCGCAGTCGAGTTGCATTGAGCTGAGCTGCTATCGGGGTCCCTCAGCTTGGGCGAGCAACGGTGCGGAAGGATTTTGTCTGTCAAACTCTTCTCTAGCGCATCCCGAGGACCCAGCGGCGGAGGGCTGTACGTGGAGTACTTGGTCGTCACGTAGAACTCCGAGCGTGCGAGGCCGGACTCTCGTATCGCGACGCCGACGTACTCTGTGCGACACGTCAGCCTCCTCTCCAAGCTGCATGCCGGCGCTTCGACGCGCCTTCAGTGTGGTAGTCTGCTCACAACGTCAGCCTGGACTCGCAGAGCAGGGAAGGGACACACTCTGCGCCGTGTCTATGTGCCAAAAGCCTACCTCGAGCGCCTGCTGCACGTATCGCGTCACGTCCGTGAATTTGTAGATACTCCCCCGTCCCTGCCCAGTCACCGCGCTTGTCAGTTCCGGAACGTGTAGAGACGGCGTAGAAACGCACCGAAGGCAATTTCCGGTATCTACCGATGGCGGAGAGGTCAGTCGACGCGTCCCCGAGTGACTCCGGGTGTAGCACTAACCTTTTTACCGTCTATAAGCGGGAGCGTCTCGAATGGCATTCTGCCCGAGCGATTCGAGGCTTATATGGGTTGGAGGCGGAGGTAGAGGCTGGGTGTACAGCTCAGAGAATGGCGAGGGATATGGCGAAAGGCAAGCTGCGATTGATGTACCCACACCTGTTGGTCCCGACCTCCATCTCATGAAGCCAACGCCGCAAATTCAACTCCATCGACGCTTCCGGTGCCTAACTGACGGTGGCCTCCGCTCTGCCCCCGCGCTCCCTCCGCGCTCGACGACCCCGACGACGGTCTACGCGGCGCACGACTCTAAGACCGGATTCATGCTCCCGCGGCTCGGCTCAACCCCGACGGATCGCGAATATCGCATCTACATCGCCGACGAATGCCGGCGACCCATGGTTCAACGTTCAACTCTGAACTCCTCCCAACTCTCAAAGTCCACGATGAAGCTCTGAATCCCGGTACCCCGCGCCGATACTGCGCCTGCCAAGCGCTCCGAGTCTGAATGGTAAGCGATCTCGAACCCGGTACCGGGTCACTCGGTCGTAATAGAATCCACCCGGCGCTCAGGCTCACAGTCGCGATGGAGTTGCGACGGAGACGTTCTACCCCCTGCGCAGTCGGTCCCGCTATCGAGTCCCACGTGACGAGGTCGAGTTCCGGGAAGCAGATGCTCACAGCGCCGGCGCCGTTGCGTCGAGCCCCGCTCCCGAGAGCGTTGCGAGGTCCGCTTGTCCCGACTCCCGCCGATTCTTGACTGTCGAGGTCGTGGGCGTTTCGCAACGAGGTCGATTGCGCTGACTCCCGGTCCAGATTCATGCACGCGGTTTCCCGTTCTTCGGCTTCTTTTTTCCCTTCGACCCCGCGCGGAGTTCCCGATTCGCTGCACACCCGTCCGAGTCAGTAGTCGAGTTCCCGGATACACTGAGACACACCTTCTCGACCTTCCTCTCCCGATTCCGGTTGTGTACCGCCGACGAGTGCTCTCCGGAGCCGCTCAGCACATTAACCATCGCCCCGATAAGCCCGCGCTCGTCGTTTTCTTGTCCTCGCGCTCGAGCTCGTCGTCTTGCGCCAGCATCGTCGTTGTGGGAAGCAGGATGTGTACTCGACGCGGTCACCAGATCTCAGTTGATCCGACTTTGCCTCACGCTTCCTCGGAACTTTCCACGCGTTTCTTCGGCTTCCGACGCGTCGTACGGCTAGGGATGACCGAGGACGGTCATGATTTGAGTTAAGGGGAGATGTTGAGCTCCGGCCATTGCCGAGCACGGACAAACATCATTTTAGCACACTCCGAGACGGATTCACGGTTTTGTTGTTTTATTTTTATTTTTTTTTAATTAGAGTATCTTGTACATACTTCAGCATAATAATAGTAATCTTCCGATATTTCATCAGTTAATTCAGTTTGAACATGTGGGTAAAACGCACGATAAAGCAGTGGCTCGGGCCTGCCAGAATGTGAAAGGTCACATGATGTGAATAGTGGCTGTGGGCTGGTGATGGAATCATAGGTTCTAGAGACCTGGGTGTGTGCCAGGGGTGGGAAAGTGCACATGACACCAGTCAGGAATCACATGACTATTTTCCAAGGTGGGGGACCTAGCAAAGCAAGGTGATGACAAAAGTATCCAGAAAAGGCAATGTTTTTTGTGACAAAAAGATTCTTTGCTTTACGCCCCCTCGTCGGCTATAAAAAAGTTCCCAAAAACCCTGGTTCATCTTTCTGAACCAAATGATGGCCATGTATGTGTCACGGTTCCACCCCGGATCAGCCGGCCAACTCCCCATCGCGATACCATCAACCCCCGATACCCGATATGACCCACAAGGGGTGTTCACAACAACCTGAAAGCCTGGTCGGACGTACAGGGTTATCCCTATCCTACATACCGTATATAACCTTAGTACAACCTCGGGAGAGGCTTAACCTCTCCCTCGTCTATACACTACTTCGCCCTTACCGGGGCTAGCGACTGTTCTCGAAACCCGGTTACTGTAGCATTTTATTCAATTCGGATGGCCTTTCAGTGTGTGACATTGCCTACGAATTTCGCAATTCGTAATCTGTCCGCATTAGGCAATTTTCACGATCAAATGACATCATAATCTCTCGATTTTCCTTTTTGGGAGGCACATTTTGAGATTTTGGTGTGACATAGCTTAAATTTTCGAAGAAAAAATGCCCTGTGACGCGTGACATACGAATTGAATGAAATGCTACAGTAACGCCCGGTTCCTCGACGGCATCCAGTCCCCCGCCGGCAAGCCCGACCTAGTCCTGACAGTATGGTGTAAGCGCCTGTCTTTACTTTGCCCCTCGTGACTTCTTTGATCAGTCCCACCGATAGCTCCGAGCCTCACATACCCAGAATCTGTTTCATGACATATTTGTGGTTACCGGGAACGGGGAGGCTGGACAAGATCCTCTGCACGGGCGTCGCCTCGAGCCGGCGGTTCTGAACTCCCTGGATGAGCAGCCGAAATCTGGTCAACGCCACACTCGTTGAAGGCCGTCGAGCTGCCTGCTGTTCCCAGCACTCGGTAACCAAGCTCCACAGCATATTCCCCATGTCCATCGGTCGCGGCGGGCGGTCTCCATTGAGGAAGCGGTACATTGCAGCCATCTCACCGATCTTCCCGAACGGCTCCCGCCCGGTGTAGAACTATGCAGGGGGGGTCAAGTGTTCAGTTGACGCGGACCTGGAGGATTCAAAACGCACCTCGATGCAGAGACAGGCAAATGCGAAAATATCCGTGGCCGGCGTTCGATGATATCTCTGGGAAGAGTGCAGCTCGGGTGCCAACCAGTGCGGGTTTCCTCCGCGGAATTGGCTGGACGGGGTGGCATCTAGGCTGTCGATGAACGTCGCGAGGCCAAAATCGGTGAGTTGCACATTCCAGTAGGCGTCGACGAGGACGTTGCCCTGCGGCGACGGCGTCAATGTTAAGACCGTCGGAATGGATGTGTCCGAGGGTCCATACATACCCCGTGTAAATCCCCGTGCACAATCGCGGTTGAGTGCAAATATTCTAGACCCTCTAGGACCTGCTCTAACTACGATGCGAAGTCAGCCTGAGTGTCAAAGCTAAACGAGTGCCGGTACTGACGAGGCGATCTCTGTGCGCAGCGGAATGTTGCTCCAGAAACGCCCTCGCTGTGCCAAACTCCATCCAAGGCGATACCAACGCGATAGAGTTGGGGAATGAACCGCAGTCGATGCCGAAGAAGGGAAGAATGTAGCGATGGCGCAAGTTTTTCCAAACCAGCGCTTCGCGGAAGAGTTGCTATTATTTGTTTGTTGCGTCAGTGTGGACGACGGTTGGAGGGCGGCTTAAGCTTGCCTGGTTCTTCTTCGTTCCGTCATTTGCACCATCGAGTGTGAAGTATTTCGTGTGTTTTACAGCGACCTTGACCGCTTTGAACGTTCCCGTGTATACGTCGGCGAAGCCTCCGAATGCCACAGGGTTTGGACTGCGCCCGGTCGCCCGGGTGATGAAGAGGCTGGCAGGAAAGAGTTTGCTCGTTTGGGCGAGTTTGACTAGGAGACGCCGCGCTGACGGGATCTCGGCTTCTAATAACCCGCCGTCGAGGATCTACAGTTGCGGACAATCAAAGCTGACAAGTTTATTTGAGGGTCGAGGACCTATAATTTTGCCATTCTGGCTTCAGATTCAGATTCAGGACCTCGAAAAACCCCCAAATACAGGTTTGTAGAATTTTCCCACGATGGATAAGGAACGGCGAAATTTTTGACCAGGTTGAACAACAATTGAGTGTACCTCCGTCGGTGTTTGGGCAATTCAAAAGCCAAAAATAATAAAAAAAATCATTCACTTTCTACCCATATCTGCCTTCTCAACCTCTGCTAAAATACTCTCATTGCATGCCCTATGTGATTTCTGTTTGCGCACTGCCCAGGCTGCGACCCTCCCAGTGAGTCCCAGTCGATATGCGCTCATAAATCTCCATGACCGCTGAATGAACCTGCGAATGACATCTGTAGGACAAGCATTCAAGTATTCAAGAGCTTGTTCTTTGGCATCAGCAAAGTTCTTTTTAGCTGTCTGCCGATAGCGATATTTGCACCAGCCCCAGTACATTTCAATCGGATTCAGTTCACAATGAAATTTTGGAAGGAAAATGCAGAGATGGCCACGGTTGGTAATCAAGGTCTCCAGCATTGATGGTTGATTCATAAAATCTTCCTGCTGGCTCAGAACACGAGCCATGCAACAGTTTTGGCTCTCCAGAGGGCAGACAGGTTTACATTTTGCCCGCTTGAACTGTTTTGTGTTAAAGCCTCGCTCTTTCAGAACTGATTCAAGTCCCTTTGGTTCTCCAGCTGCAGTAGTCATCTTTTGGGCCTTGCCCCTCTTTGCCACAGTAGGATTTGATTGTGGAATGATAGTATCCTTTTGCTTCCTTTGTTTTCCACCATCTGTCTTGTTCATCTCAAAGGCTTAGGGATCTGGCCACCTGAGCAAGAAGCAGAAGGGCGGCAGATCCGATGATCAGGCCCCAGCTTCTGAGATCAGACTCTTGATATCTTGGGATCGGCTCGTATGATTCTCTCGAAACTAGCACCGTTGGATAGAGCGGAAAAAACCCTTTCGAACGGTACCCCATACATGCCGACAGCGTGAGAAACCACCCGCGGCGATCTTTTTCAGTCGTCTGGACAATTCAACTTCATATTTTTCAACTTCTGCCGGTGCAGATAATTCAGAATATATTCTAGGAGCCTTATTATGCACAAAAAGAACACTTTTTACGAGCCAATTTTATTCAAAAAAAGTTGTCAGCTTTGATTGTCCGCAACTGTAGAAATCGATGAGAGAGAGATATCACGGGACCGCGAGTACCTCTTGAATTATGTCGAGTGTGATCTGCGCATCGGATCGATTCAACTCGAGAAGTGCCGCTTGTTCGGCCTTTGTTGAGCGTAGCAGGCGAGACAGCGCTGCAGTGAGCTCATGATTGTGTTTTTGGGCGATTCCTTCAAACTCCGTTGGACGCCCATACTGTAGCATTTCATTCATTTCGTAAGTCACGGGTCACAGGCCATTTTTTCTACGATTTTTTGACAGGTGTCACGGGCGTCCGGAGACCTTTACGAAAGGTTTCGGACAGCGCCAAATGCGTGTTTTTTTTCTGGCGGGGATACATCAGTGGCCCGGCATCTCTGGCTTCATGAGACATACTGGACATTCTCCCAACAGCGAACAGCCTTCCTTAACGGTCCTGAACTCGCCCTTTAGTGCAGGAAATAAGAATAATGTACTCAAGAGTCAATATATACTTGACCTGTAGAACATTGTTGCGCACAAAGCTCTGAATCAGATAGAGTTTAAGAATCCCTGTGGGGCCTTTTGAGGTGGCCCAGAGCAGCCTACGAAAATTCGAAAGTGTCACAGCCCCAATCCGCGGCTTACGGACTGCGGATTTCGCATCGAATGTCACACGCCGAAAGTGCATCCGAATTGATCGAAATGCTACAGTAATCGCGGAAGAACTACCAAATATCAGGAGAGTGTCGAGGGATTTGGATGAAGATTGGAATGATCACCTCGAGTAGCTTCTGACGGGCCTCCCAACTCTGTAGGACAATTGTTGTGAAACTCGCCGAGGAGTCGCTGTTGCACAAAGGCTCTATCAACTGCTCGTAACTGCGCCGGATGGACGCCGCCATTTTGAGAGGCTTCGCCACGGGTTGCACATCCCGCGACTGGATAGACAGTTCCGGCGGAGAGCCCGCAACGCGGGTGAGGATGACCTTGCTCGAGAGACTACACGGCCCGCTTTCTAGACTGAGCGCGAAGCCGCGGATGAAAATTGTGTTGTTGAGGCGGTGGATCCTGGACGACGGGAAGGTTCGAGTGTGCACACGATCAGAGCGCGTTGCGTGGAAGACGTGGTGGCGCATTGCGGGCTCTCCGAGGAGCGGATATAGCCCAATCTGGAACACATCTGTGGACGGAATGTTGTGGAAAACGGCGAGTCCACCGGAGTAAGCCTTCTCGTGTCCTGTGACGAGGTAAAGATCCTCGTGGAGCGGAATCCCGTGAAGGGCATGGAGATGATGGAACCAGCCGGCCGCATTAGCGTGGGCATATGCTCGGAGAGCGTCCACCGTTTTGAGCTCCTCCACGCAGGAGCCATCCGGTAGTATGACGAGAGCTCCAGCGGGACCGCGGCACGTGAACTCGAGATCTGAACGCCTAAGGACAACATCATGGAAGCACTACACCGGCATGAACAGACACACCGTCGCGCATTCGTCGATGAGTATGAAATGGGAGGCAAGCCCTGGGCACTCAAATTGTTCTCGCGGTGAAGATCATATGGAGCGAACGCGGGGAGCGGTTCAAATCCGGCGGAGACACCTTGAGCGTGTATTGGGTGGTCCGCAGGGAGGTATATGTTGAAGAAGAACTGCCATGCACCCGTTGCTGTTACCCTACCGACGTCGCCGATGCGTATGCCGTGGTCACCGTACTCCCAGCGCTCACTGTGCTGAAGGAGCAAATCGAGTGCCGGCACGGACGCGGTAGCGTCCAATTCATTGAACGGCCAGAGGCCCGCCGGTGCTGCAATAGCCACCGAGCGCAGGTCGACGTCCAGCGTCAGCAGTACACTGCCCGAGTTGGCGAGCTGCATGCCGATGCGCCCGCACTCGCGCGCCGCACTGTCGCCGCGCTGCCAGTCCTGGTGGGGGACGACGATGTTGGCCCAGAGTAAGCGCATTGCCTGGCCGACGCGCCTCCACGATTGGCATACGCTGCTCAGTTTGCAGAGCGGCGCGACGTGCTTTGGGACGGTCGGCGTGACGACGAGGCGGAAGATCTCCGCGAGGACGTCGTCGGGGACACGGCGGATGGGCGATAGTAGGCTCTGATGTGTTACTATGAATGTGTCGATGTCGTCCAGGCGTGCGTAGGCCATCGCGAGAGCGGCTTCGAGGGTAGAGACGTGCTGCGCGACGATGGCGCGGGTGGCTTGCGCGGAGGAGACGGCGGCTCGGATTTGCAGCAGCTGAGCATCGAGCGGGGCGGCGTTGGTGTAGAGAAGCTCCGGCCAGTCGCAAACTGGGAGGTCGGGGAGCGACGACATAGCCGTCAAGAGTGAAAAATCCCTTCCTGACACGTGACCACTCCCTGCGGGAAAGGTCCCTCGTTCGAACCACGGCAGAAGACCTTTTTCCGGGCTCCGATGTGATGACAGACAGGATTATGTGTGTCCCTTACCGCTTTACAAACCATAATAGGTGCTTAAAAATGATTTTTCTTTGTTTTAAAATGAAGAAATGTTTGTTGTAAAATGAGTTTTTGATACGGAAGCCTGGCCATCTTCTTCGGCTTATGAACGAACACAGTCTCGCCGTCGCGTTACAGTCAATAGACTCGCCGAAAGAAGACGAACTGATCTGGAGGGCAACAGATCTTTTCTTGTTCTTTTTTCCATTTGTTGGGGTTACTGGAACGTTGCAGATTGAGCACTCTTCTTTTGTAAAAAGAAAAGAAAAACCTGAAACTACAACAGCTGCCGATATGCTCTAATTAGGGTTGTTTCTAATCGTACGTGCAAAAGTTGGAATTTCAGAAAGAAAGATGAATGGGTACTGAATTGTTTTGGAGCCATTTTATCTTTCCTGAACCCATATGTTGTAAATAGAGCATATTAGTTACAGCTACCCCTTTTTCAGTACAAACAATTTTGAAGTTACAAATACTTGTTCTCATTAGAGCTTATTAGTTGCAGGCTTTTTCTTGCAACAGAAAATACCAGTTTTTTCAATGCTTCACACATCCCAGAAGAGCAACTGAATGCCCATTTTCCAACAAGCTAGATATGATTTTTAAATGAGGAGACAACTTTCCAGAGCACAACTAATAAGCTCTATTCAATTAAGGGCTGCCTGGGCCAGATACCTACACAATTTGCGGGGGGGTTATTATCTGCATGCGGTCAGTCGCGTGGAAGGGAGTGAGCGTGCGGAGGGTTGTTATGCCTCAGAGCGATGACGTCGAGGGAGCAGCGGAGGCCGACGCCGCATCTAGATCCGAAAGATCGAAGTCGTCCTCTGTAGCAAGCTCGGACGCGCGCTCGCTCCGCCGAACGAGCGCACGGATTGCATGGGCGGTCCCCCTCGCGCCGTCGCGGTCGCTGATCGTATGCATCTCCAACGTCGGCAGCGTCGGCAGCGTCAGCTCCCGGACGAGTTCGGGATGCGATGGGTGAGCGAGGACGAAGGCGTCGAGCGCCGGGAGCGTCAAGCCGTAGGAGCGTCTATTAAGCTGCTCGTAGCGCGACAGTCCGTGGAGCTAGAGATACCGTAGCTGTGCTGCAATACCTGTCTCGACGAGCAGCTCCAGCGCAGGTGCGATGGCGTGGTTGCGGAGCACCAGCCGCGTGAGGTTCTGCCACTGCAGCTTGACGTTGCGCGACCCGATGGCGGAGCTCGAGATTTCGAGAGACTGCAGGTTAGGCGCGTTCGCCAACAGGCTAAGCGGCTTTGTCGGTATCCCTGCAATCATGCTGTCGGTAATCTGGAGATGCTGGAGCAGGGGCAGTGCGGTATTCCGATGAGCCCAGCCGATCTCGTCCAAGAGCTTGAGGACGGGGGACGGGAGGGTGACGCTGCGCCACTGGGCAATGCTCTCGAGCAGGCGCGAGAAGACGCGGACGACAGCGCGAGCGTCGGCGGGTCGCGCGCGAGGCTTGCTGGTGATGATCCTCAAGTCGATGCCCGTGGAGCCGGCGCGCCGACAGAACAGCGCGATGAGCTGGAATGCGCCGTCTCCGGCGCCTCCGAGGCTCTCCGCTCCATGGCAGAGGAAGCGCACGTCGCCGTGCAGGATGTTCGTCGCCTGTTGACCTTCTGCCCGCTTGGGATAAATGTCGATCGGGATTGACGTCCAGAGCTCTCGAATCTCGGTCGCCGCCGCGCGCCATGCCGCAGAGACATGCGAGAGACGGAGAGCTTGGATGGGTGGCACAGGCCCGTCAGAGTCGCCGATGAAGGAGAAGATAGCGAGGAGCAGCTCGGCTGGAAGGTCTGATATCGTCGCAGGAGGGACGGCGGGGAGCTGCTCCTTTCGGTGACGAAGCAGCGCAAGCTGGGCTTCGAGCTCGGCGATAGCGTCGTCGATGTCGGGGAGGGTTCTGGGTTCGCTCGAAGGGAGGTTTCCCATCGTTTGGGGCGGGCTTCGCGGGACGTCGGTGGAGATGGTGGTCGTTCGTGGTAAGAGCGGGTAGCCGTTGATGCTCGTTATGATACGCGTATACTGGGACTCTGAAGCTTCAGAATACTCACCGGAGATTCAAGGCGCATTTCGAACTTCTAGAGCATGTGCATTGTTCCCCGAATGAGGACATTCAGGCGGGACAATGTTTCGCTGAAAAAAAGCGCATTGTTCGAGGTATATAAGGACGCCGCTCGCCCCGTTCTCCTCAGTCCCCGTCTCAGATTCTCTCACCGAAAATGTCCCGCCGTATTACCACTGGCTCGACCCACCCGCCCTTTGAGACCGGCTTCGGCCCAACCAACTCTGCTTTCAACGACTTCCCATCCGACTGGGAGAGCGACTCAGGACCTCGTCCCGCTCGTCCATAGCTCCCCGGGACGCACTCCCCGTCCATACCACCCCAAAACCGGCGTCGAGACCGAAAGCGAAGACGACGCGGATGACGAGGACATGGCTCCGAGCTCGCCGCTCCGCCGCTTCCATCTGCATGCCGCTGATGAGAGTGATGAGGATTTCGACTTCGACGTCGACGACGCCACCCACGATACCGCCGACCGCTCCGCAAGCCGTGCGTTCGTCTCCGCCCTCCGCCCCCAGCGGCGCTGGTTCCTCGACGGGCCGCCGCGCCGCGATCACGAGGACTCCGAGTCGGAGGCCGATCTTCTCGAGATTTCCGAGGAAGAAGAGGAGGAAAGTGAGGAGGACGAGGAAAACAAGAGTCTTCGTCAGCGTCAAGCAGCGTTCCTTGCGCGCTTCGATGAAGGGTACCACTGGTCGGAGGAGGAGGCGTGAGTGAGTTTTGCATCTAGCAGTTACATATGTCGCCGCTCTCGTCCACCCATATGTACGAGTCGTCCATCATGCAGTCCATATTCACTGAGGCATGGAGCGCTCCAAGAGTATTTGAATAAAATGGAAGCGCCCAAGAATAGAACATGCGCCAGGCCCAAGATGAACGAACGCCCGCAGCAGAGTGTTTTCCTTGCGAGCTTCAACGAGGTTGAGAGCGCCAGTCGCTACACGGATTCAAGCATTGAGCCACACGACTCTGTCGATAGCGCTAACGAACAACGGAACGAATCGACAACAACGAATTTTTAACGAATTTTACACCAGACTCGGACCAAAACTCGCAGCCATCCCTTGACGCTCAAGTGCAGCGCCCCGACAGAACCGAAGTCCCCGTGTTGACGTTGATGCAGTTCCCCTGGCTCTCGGACCCAAAGTTGAACTGCTCGCCGGTGCAGCCGTCGCCGGAGAACAGGACGACGTTGTGCGTGCCGCTGGTGATCTAAAATTCACCCCCGTCAGAGCGCTGCTGAAACAAAAAAAGAGAACGATATAAAGCAGCCTCCATTGCAGGGGACGTCCTCGCCCTGGTCCCCGTCACAGCTGTTGCCCGACGCGGCGCGCAGGTCCGCGTTGGCCTTGAGCGCGAGGAGCGCGGTGAAGACGATGGCGAGGAATTGCATTTTGTGCTGGCACTGTGGCCGGTAAAGGGTATGAATTTCACAAGAATTCATATCCCCAGTCCCGTGAACAGAGGATTCACCCGATATTCCAGTGAATGGTCCTTTTTCATACCATTGTCTGATTGCATCAATTTATCATTTTATAACCCCCATTCTGCGTCAGTGAATTTCACAGCCAAAGACACTGAATTGTGATGGGGTGAATTTACCTGGTTGACAAAAAAAAGATAGAAAATGCAGGAAATAAACGAGATCCACTTATCTGAATATCTGGGAGTATGATGTGCAAGGTTGAGCATTGTGCCTTGCCATTGAAGGTACAATGATCTAGCCCAACATGACACGAGGCCACTCCTTGTTTTACTTATTTGCTCATGCCTGAGTGGTAAAAGTGTTCGCCTCATTTTCCATCTAATGCTGAGATCCCCTATTCAAACCACACTCAGGCCATTTCTTGACTTATAATATTCACCTCCTTCTGCAGTTAAAACATTGAAAACACTTGATCACCAGTTGTGATGGCACATCAGAAACCATCACAGCTGAGGTGGTCATGGTTTATTGCCTCATTTTCTTTCCCAGATTTCATCATTTTTCACCTGATTTTCATACTAAAATCCCGTGAAACAAGGGTATGAAGGTTTGCAGGAGGGGTATGAATTTTGGGGTATGAAATTCACAGATATTCCATGAATTTCACTGCAACTTGCAGTGAAAATAACCGGAAAGGGGTATGAAAAAAGGGTATGAAAGTCATACCCTTTACCGGCCACAGTGTGGGTGGTTTGTAGGTTGTACTAGTTGGCGGAGCTGGGTCAACTGCAGTTTGCCTCGACTAACCCGCCTTTTATTCTCCTCCAGGTTTCTGCGGATGACCTCGGGCGGAGGTGGACTATACTTACATCCCGCTGCCCGCTGCTGAATGGGACAAAAGTCGAGCTCTGCCGTTATTTCGAGAAGGGGTTCAGCGTGCAGGGAGGTGATTTCGGCCGGCTTCGGTGGAGAAGTTACTCGTCCTCCTTCCATTTGGGTTTCTAGCTGTGGAGCGATTATTATCCCCGCCAGCTAGAACCAGATGGACAGCTGATTGCAGCGGCCAGACGGTCTTATTCGGGAAGTTTTACGAGGGTCCGCTCAAGTTCCTTGCGCGAGCGGTACCAATTTCCCTTCCTGCCGGCGCCGGCACCCAAGGACCCAAATACTCGGAGTTCCGGGAGGAATAAGCTGGTTGCCATAAATTATCGGAAGCGTAGGTCATTGACATGGATACGCGCTTCGAGTTCAGCGGCGTTATGCGCAGCCGCAAGTGTTACAATTACTCCGTCTGGTCATAATATACCTTACAGCAGGACGTGACCCTTGACCCCAGTGTTCCCTTGCCTTTTGATAGGAGATGTTAATGGCAAACTCCCTTGTCTTTCGATAGGAGCCATCTGCAAGGATGGCGCTCTGCCTATTAACTACATTTCGAGATATTCAGTACCCAGCAGAATGTGACCCTTGACCCTAGTATTCCCTTGTCTTTCGATAGGAATACATCAGGAAACATGACGGGTCCTTTGTCTTTCAATAAGAGACGTCAATGGCAAACACTGGGGGCATGCACCATGGCGGTAACCGGGTTACCGCCATGGTGGCGGGAACCATGACGGGTACCGGCCGGTAGCCACGCCGCATGTTTGCCTCAAGGCATGAATGCCATTGTTTTTTATGCCGCGATGTGGGTATTACAGCAGAGAGAAAATTCTATAATTCACAGTTGTACATACACAGTATCAGGCTCCACTATGCTGGCCAGGGTGGCCCGTCTATGCCTCTTTTCACAATTTTTTTGGTACTCAAGGGATCTTTTCCCACCGGCTGACAGTGGCAGGCAGGCGGAAACCACGCAGAAGACACGAGGCACGGGTTCCCGTGCTGGTAACCGGCACGGCTACCGCCACCATGGCGGTAACCGCGGTCACCGCCATGGTGGATGCCGCCAGTGAAACTCCTTTGTCCTTCGATAGGAGCTGTCTGCAAGGGCGAGATTCTGCCTAAACACAACTCAATCCCTGACCCAGACGTTCCCTTGTCTTTCGATAGGAACTTGCAATGATGATCTCCCTTGTCTTTCGATAGGAGATCAACTGCAGTTATGCAGTGTGACTTACCATGTCGCTGGCGGGGTCAACTTACTTGAGCTGTGCTCGGTGCTAGATGTCTTGGGGGGTAAAGTACCGCTGCCATTCAAGCTGCTTTTATACTACTGGCGCCCCCGTGGGAATTCCATACTACTGACTTGCTCTGACTTGTCCTGACTCCGTCGGACCCATTCCGAGTTAATAGGAGTCAAGCAAGTGCTACAGCTGACCTTCTGAGTCACAGAGAAAGCCCGGAGTATTTCCTGTTGAGCCTCGCGGCGCTGAACATGAGATTAATCCAATGTGTGACAAAGGCTCCAGCCAGAGTTGAGCTCTCGACCTTGTGCATTTGAGCCAGAGGATATTTCACGTAGATACCTCTTGCCGCTAGGCTACTCAGGAATTCCTACAGTACATCCAACAGTTCAGGACACTCTAGGTAGTTGTCAGAAGTGTTCTGAATGTTGGACTAGGCGCTAAATACTATCTACAACTATCTAAAAGGCCGTGGCTTTGTGCATAAGGCGACAAAGCCGTAGAAGAATATTCTTGCTTATTGAAGAGAGGCTGCAGAGTAAAACCTAATAATAGGTGAGACATTTTGGTTGCCCCTTGATGCCTCATTACTCCTCTGCAACCAGGATGTTGATAATAAAGGATTTCTTTGCTAATTGGGAAATGTCAGGAAAATATGTGAGCAAGGCTAAATGCTATATATCCATAACAGATGTGGTTTCCCACATTCCGCTCATTTAGATGCCTAGACCCATAATTGTTGGCTGACCACATGCACACTTATGCAATGATTTACTCGGTATCATCAAAAGAAACCGGTAATGACTGCACTCTGGGCCAGATTTCCATGCTATGCACGAGAAAATTGGGCCACTTTATTTGAGACATCTTTCAGCTGGGAATATGCAAGCACTAAGTTGCTGTGTCCCGTAGCCCCCCTGATACTGAGCAAACAAATTGATGAGTCTCTGACCACAGAATTGCAACAGATGAAAATTGGTTTGGGGATGGCATTGCAGATAATTTTGAGGGTTAAGCATTTGGTTTCTGTCTAAAATGTGGAAAAGAATTGATGTCCAGAAAGCAGGTGCTAGGGGTCAGTAGCACTTAGACCAGAACTGGTCCGTCTTGTAGACGGACCAGTCGATCTCGGAACGGGTTAACGGGCTGTCAGAGTCGCCAAATAAGGCAAATCAAAACACCGCCACACGCCCCGCTCCCACCCATCCCGCCTTAGATCTCTGCCTTCCGCTCCTCTGAGCCTCTCGGCGTCAAGCTCAGTCGACTCACCGTCCCCGAAAACCCAACTCGCCGCCAAATTCTCGTCATGGGATTGAGCTTTTCGCACAGGCGATGCGCCAGGTGGTATAGCACATGGCGGGTCTGCAGACCTCGGGTTGCTGTTGAAGACGCCTCAAAACGGCTATGAAGGAGATTTCATTTGACACAATGAGCTGTAGAGGGTACATGAGCCGGAGGGAGGGTGCTATGAGCTGTTTCGGTGAGCACCTCTTTCGGCGTCGCCATCCCGTAGCGCTGGCCGGCTCGAGTGCTACGCAAACACTTCCATCGGCGTTGTACAACTACTCGCCCCCGTCTCCATCCGTTTTCTGTATGCTACGACCCCGCTGTATCATAGAAGACGACCAATGGATTCATCCAGTCGGTTTTGTATACAGCTCTATGAAATCTCCTCGTATCACATCCAAACTTTGCATGGGGGTCCGCAGCGCCCTTCCCCATGTCCTTACAGCATCTTCAGAGCTTTTGATGCATCGAGGCACAGAGGGCGACCCTCAAAGATCCAGATCCCATAAAAGGAAACTATGACTGCCCGTCAAAGTTTCCCCAGATCTACCAGCCGGTCTACAAGACCGGCTGGTTCGAGCCTAAGTAGCACTGACAAACTCACAATCTTGACTATTTGCTATTTAGTATGTTAGTACACGGCAACTATCATCTTGCTTTGCAAGATCCCCCACCTTGGAAATTAGTAAGCATTAACATGTGGCTCTCAACCCCATTTGGTAGCACAGCCACTGGACTATCCCCCATTTGTGAACTTTCCCACCCCTATTTTCCACCCCATGGATTCTGGCTTGAAATTCAGAACAAACAAGTACATCTGCCAACACAGCCACCGATCAAGCAACCTTTCCCGGCCCTTACCAGCTTCACATGATGTGTTCTATCCAGTATCTAACACTGAGATTTAGACCAAATGTATGCCCCCGCCAATGCAGTGTCTGAGCCACAAACAGTAACTGCTGTAATTGATAATTACTGATGCTCTCTGTCCCTACTATTGATTGATGCACATTTATTTGGTACACGACATGTGATGGTACACTGTGTACTGATGAGCAGATCTGCTATACATTTAAAATCAAAACTTGCATGTGTACTACAATATTCAGCGCTGGGCGGGAATGTTACGCGTGAATTCAGCTGTTCTCAACATATTTTGCGTGTCTCTGAGCCCCGGCGCTCGAAAATGCACCTAAGCTCTGCAAAATGAGCATTTCTGCCCCAATTCCTCTCTGTGACACTGTATTTCAGACCTAAATTATTTTTGCAAAGCCAGACTGCTACCTCCGGTAAGCCCTAAATTGCCCGCAGGGCAAGCATCAAGGGAATTTGCCATTGGACAAGGTTCGGAACACAGATACCATTCACAATCATACTATATCCCATTTTATAACCGTCCCGGGTTTCCGAATGCCGAGTTCCAGATGCCGGATTCCGGGTTCCGGTCGCGGATTCCGGGTTGGCCGGATTCCGGATTGCGGATTCCGGGTTGGCCGGATTCCGGGTTCGGCATTGCGGGTCCCGAACCCATGTGACATGTATGTACAACAGTCCTTTGTATATTTTGTGAGCTTAACCCATTGATTGCCGGGGAAAACATGAACTTTCTGGTTGTGCTGAAGTATCTTGCATCAAGCAATCTTCTACGATTTGGTTCCCAAATAGTATTTATTGATTTGGGCCTTTCATACATATGAGCTCTGCGGAATACTGTAGTGATTAGGCCTGAAGTCCTGTTATGGACCCCGACGCACGCGGACTTATGGGCTCTGGATTACAGCTTACAAGGGTCGCTGGACATGCAACAAATGGGCCAACAAGGGGAAATTTTGATGGAGCAAATTTCATTTTTTTTACAAGCGGAAAAGTAGTTCAATAAATTGGATATCTTGACCTGGATGTCAGGGCCGTGCATGGAGTTTGGTGTAGACTTGCAGTGAAGAGGCTGCCATGTGCATGAGAATTCTATTAAATGAATTGATCCCCTGTACAGACCGACCATTCCAGCATCCTGACATTGCCTTTGTTGCAGCGGACTGAGAGGACTTCAAGCTTGTTTGAATGTGTTACAGGTTATGGACCCCTCCGGACTCATGCAATTTCTCCGGACTTGACGTTTAATCACTACAGTATTGTACTATTTGTAGGGACTGAAGAATCCAAAAGATGTTGGACCTTCTCCTGCATTCTTCAGACCTTGCCTTGCTCGGTATCTTGGCAGGTGGTCACATAATAGTAATTACCTTCCTTCCAGTTTATACCAGACAAAAAAAGACAGTTACTTTCCAAACAATGTCAACTTGGCCTTAGCCAGAGTCAGGATAACAGTTTGAGGACCAAGGCGGCAGAACAGCAGGCTTCAACAAGCACTCTCCCTGTTGTACTGGATGGTCACTTTTGTTTCAAAAATTTGTAGTTGGAGCTCCATATTTGTTGTGATCTGGGAATCGCGAAACAGCTGGGATGGATCCTTATTTATGAATTAGTCTTGAGTATTTAGCCTGCTGGTACTCATTTTTGTGACCACATATTTATTTTCCAAAATGTTGAATTGGAAAACAAATATTCTGTGCCATGAAGGCTGGAGATATTTCTCGGACCCGGAACAAAACAAACTGACTTTGTCTGACTTCGCAGTATTTGCGCAGTCATTCCGAGTACCGTTGACTCAGTCTAAAGTCATTGCCAAGTTTTGGTGAGCTTGACCGGACATGTGAGCCCAATCAATGCATCAATTTTTGGAATGTTCCATTCTCATTTGGGCTCGTGAGCCTGCCATGAACACAACACTATCTGCGGCACTGGCTCACTCTTGGACTTAAATTGCTATACTAATCTCAGCTATGTATTTTCTTTTACTACTTGCCGATCCCGTTTTGCTAACAACAACTGGCAAGCGTGGCTCTGCCGCAGGCATCAAGAACCTTCCAGAAATTTTCATTGCTCTCCGCTGACTCATGTAGGATATTCTAGATAGTATTCTTGCAGTACAAATACAGACTGAAATGAACGTGTTAGGCATCTGTTTGCCCTAACGCACTCGAGCTCTTACCAGCATGTGATTGCAAACTCAGGACTCTGATCCAGCGGCTTGCCTGCTCCCGCGCTGTCAAATCCCAACAATATTCTCCCACAGAATTTTGTCAATATTTGTGCCAAGACGTGTTGCTAATAAGGTCTAATAAAGAATGTTCAAGTCGTGGGAACCAAAACCACAAAGATTGTCCGAAAGCTAATTAAATTATTGCGAAGAGACAGGCATGATTGCCTGGAGAGTTAAAGAAAGGACACTCAGACAACAAGACATGTATACGGTATTATTTTGAAGCTCGCTCTCAATGACCCCTCAACCAGCATAGAGAGGTGAGAGGTGTTTGAATGGAATTTAGACAACTGATTCAGCGCCGAACGTCGGATGCGAGAGGAAACAATTGGTGGTAGAGGAGAGGGCAGAATGGCACGGCCGCACGGGCATATATGTATGTGTAGTAGGACGCCAGCATGGCACGGAAGAGCCATACATATTTGTGCTTGCCAGCGCACCAGGAGCATAGCATGACCAAAAAACGCGAGATTTTGGATGTAAATGGTGCACTTCGTCTATAGACCCACTACCTAAGGAAATTTTGCATTTTCCCCCGTTCAGCGCATAATTGCCCAATGAGGACACGACGCCAAGAGGTAAGGTTTGGTATTAATGTCACACACCAAACCTTCTCCTGAATTGACTTTAATACTGCAGTATCTGCTGTGTTGCCCACCTTCAATCATCTTTGCATTGTGCAAACAACTGTCTTTTGAAACCTTAATGTTCCGCATTCAGATCTAAAGACTGCAGATTTGGGGGTAAGGAGGAGGAATTCTTTTTTGAACTTGTCAGGGAAGGGGAAATTGCTGGCTCAAATTTGAGTTATGCAAAGATAAGGGTCCACATCAGGGAAATGATCTGAGTTCAATTTTGTTGAAGGGGGAAATTAATGACAAAGCAAGATCTACGGCGCCGCAGGCTGGCATCTGGTATGGAATGGGCATCTGTATTTTGTTTCATCATGTCCAATGACCCCTGGGTCTCTCAACAGAATTTGGGCCCAAACAAATCAGTTCCGGGTTTTAGCGTAACTCATAGATTGAGGCTGAAATGGAGGTATTTTCAAACTTGTTATGCCAATTCCGGACCACTCAATGTGTCAATGGCAGTAACATTCTGGCTGCCACCAGGGAATGATGGCAAGAAATGGCCTGCCAAATTTGGGAGTGATAAGATCAAAACTTCGCCCGCAATACAGCAATTACCGGTCACTTTTGATGATACCGAGTACATGGCCTATTGCGTGTGATCCAAATTTCCTGGTTCAAAGTTATGAATTTCAATGTGAAGGCATGCTAAGTGATGCCATGTGTATAAAATACAAAGCTAAAAGGAGATCCACATTGGGAATTACTGTAAGCCCAATATTACTTGGAGATCCAAGTTTGTTTGTCTGATCAAAACGGACCAGTCTATCATGCGATGGAATAACTTGTGACATAGGTAGCCAATGGATGGAATTGATGCAAATCTTCCAATCAATGAATGATGACAATGATGATGATGATCGAAGCTGCATCTTGGATGCACTAGAACCCCCATTACTTTAATTTCATATTCAATTCAAAAGCACTTGTGGCTTGTGAACGAATTTTTCAAAGTTGAGGCTTTGCAAAACTTCATACTGAACAAGGGCGATGCTTCGCAGGGGGAGAAAATATTCAGGAATCACTCTACGTACACGGTGTAGACAACGATGGCTAGGACATACTGTTGCATTTTAATGAATCCGTCAGTCCCATGTCACAGGCTGCGCAGCGACAAAGTTATTTTGTCAGTTACGGCCTTAAGAGTCAAAATAGTGTCCCAAAAAGGCAATTTTGCAGAATTTCCCATGTCTTTGGCGCAGAATTGCCTGATGGGGATGGATTTTGTCAAGCGTAAGCCCATCAGGATACGCACAAACAACAATCTTCTCTCATACGTACCCAAAGTGTAGACAAGGATGGCTGGCAAGCCGTCGTACAGTAACAGCCAAATAACAGGACTTAAAAAAAAAAAAAAAAAAACCTATGGGCCAAATGACAAGATGCAGCTGCCCTGGGACCTGTGGCTTTTGCGCTGAATATAATATTCCAGTGGTCTATGAAATTAAAATTTGATGGTTGTGTGATTTGATCTTGTGGTGTGGGAACCAGTGTGATATTCGGACCCTTCTGTATAATTTTGTAAACACATGACAGTTTGAGGGCAACAAAACACACCAATAAATTGGATAAATCAAGAGAAAAGATATTCTCGCTGTCGTTGAAAACGGTGTGTGACTTGTGTCATACAAATTGAACAAACCACTACAGTATCAGCTTAATAACAACGGATTGGTTATCCGTTCAGGATGTCGAGGGTTTGCCCACGGGACGACTGGCACATTTCAATCAATGAATGAGCTCCGACTGTGTGACACTGGCTACAAAATTTGCCATTCTTAAACCGCTGTTTGTAGTCGTGTACACGGCATGCTCCCGCTCGCGATTCACAGAATTCTTGACGCGCCATTTGGATGAGGATTTCGACGTGGAGCAGAAAGCCACTGGATAAGTCAAGGATACATATCTTCAAATTTGTGCATTCAGAGACAGCGTGGTCATTTTATGTGACATGACCTGAGCCTGTGAACCTGCTCAGAATCAATTCACAGACAAGCAAAACCGCACCGCAGAGATGGGCAGTCGAAACCTGTGACACCTGTCAAAACTTCAAAGAAAATATGGATTGATTCACAAACTTCAAGTTTGTGCTATGTGGGCAAAAATGGCCACCTTAAAAAGGAAATGATTAGTAAGGCTATCTTGTCAATCACATGACCAGGTCCCTGGTTCAACCCGAGCTCTGGGCAGTCATTTTTATTCACCAATTTCAAGTTTTTGTGCTAGGTGGCCAAAAATGGGCCCCCATAAAATGCAATGAAAGCCCTTCGACTGATCACATGCCAAGGCTCTTGGCTCAATGGCAGTCACTGCGGTTGGTTATTGCTTTGTTAGATTACACTGCTGGTTTACTAAGCTATCATTTAAGCAGGGCTGGGTTCAGTGACCATTTGGTGCAAGTGTTTGTGTAGAGGAAACAGCTTTGAGTAGCACAGCCACCTGATGACCCAGCCAATAACACATTTTGCTTATTATTGCTCCGTTGACCGGGAAAATTTGTAGAAATTCACAAAAATATTCTTGTGGGTAAGCCCTTTGGCAAGGAGCTGTGTTTCAATCAACTGCCTATCCCACCGGCAATTCTGGTCCGTTCTAGATGATTATGGTATTGTTAGGATCAGTGCAGAGAGCACACTTTCTTGAGGGGTAGCACAAGGCACTGGGAGTTTCTGCTTGACCATATCAAGAAATAATTGATTTGCTCTGCAATAAAATAAATAGGGACAATCAGACAATAAAAAAAGGTAAATAGCCTCCAGAATTATGTCTAAGCCTGGCAACTGCCGATATGTGGTACGCATACCTCAAAACATTGTGTAATTTGCAATTCTTCCCGAGAATCGTCATCGAGGCGTATAGCAGCTTGAGGTGGGTCTGCTGCCTCCAGCCCCGTGCTCGCCGTCAACACGAGCGTATTGTCTCAGCTCGATAACCAAATACCCCGGCGGACCAGTCGACGCGCCCGTCGCTGCCGCAGCGCAACGTCTCGGGATAACGCCGACCCAGGTGCTGCTACTCTGGGTGCGCGCAAAGGGCGCAGTTATCGTTACGTGCGTGCTCCCCTTACTACAGTATCCAGCGAAGACGATATTGACCCTCGAGATAGGACGACGTCGAATCCGAAGCGGTTGGAGGAGTATCTCGCAGCGGGTGATCTTCGTGCGTGCCCTGTCTCTGCGCTGTTCGAAGCAATAATTCAGACACAAGCGCCTCTTCCGTACGCCGACGTAGTGGCGATCGACGCGGCCGGGGCGTTGGGCCCTCCCCACACAGCGGCGAAGCGCTCTAAGATTATGGCTGTACTTCTGGGAGGTTTGCTCGGGATCGGATTGTTCTGCTTGAAATACTATATTGCCTGAGCCACCCGTCGCCGCGATAATGTCACTCCTGGTTATCATCTGCATCCTCCCGCGAGCAGGCGGGCTCTGCGCTCCTCGAAAGGCACTCACTCCCGTGTGCTTCTCAAGATCTCTGCATGCATCACAGACCCGCATTCCGCTGGCGCTACCAGGTCCCACTTTCCTGAACCGATTTAGTCGCGAGTTGAGCACTGTTTTGAAATCAGCAGTCGTGGCTACCAGTATCTCTTTTGCTAATCATTCAAGTCTCCGCGCGCGTTAAAATTCCCCGTTTGAGGTTTAAATCAAATCTTCTGAATCATGTCAACGCTTGAAAGGGATCTATTCTTATGCTGGCTTTATTCTAATTATTCCGCCGCCGACTTGCAGTAAAAGTTGATGAGATATCTATAGACTTGTTCAAGTTGTACACGTATGCCACGGCATATCTGCCAATGGGCACACGACGTCCTCAGGAATGCCCCACGTGCCGCAAACCATACATTGCCAGCAACTAACAGGGACAACATCTGGTAGAAACGCCGGATATATATGAGTTATCTCCACCTCTCGCGTCAAAGGCACATACCGGCGTCGTGAGTGTAGGTAGCGGTAGGGACAGTGTCTGCGGAATGGGTACATTACCTTTGCACCCCTGCGAAAATTGAGGACACCTACTGCTGAAGGCAACCATTCTGTGTGTTGGAAATTTGAAGTTGATCAGATAGCGGGTGGCAGGAGAACTCGAGTGTTGGTCTACCAACCTCACCTCTAGATACTACGTGGATGATATTAGATCTCTCACCCGCTGGCAAATATACCGATGGCGTGTAAAAAAAATAACAACAAGTCAGATTCGGAAACTAGGCAATACTAAACCGCCGCTCGCTCAACGTGCGCACCTGTGACCACCCTGTAGTAGATCCCGGGACCAGGCTCCCAACACAGTTGCAACGTTGGTCCTAGCATGAGCGACCGCTGATCCTTCCAAACGTTGGAGATAGCCGCATTGAGAGCATTAGGGCGGAGCCCGCGGTTGCAACGTTGGTCCTCTCATGAGCGACGACTGATCCTCACCCTGCTGTAGGCAAAATAAAACGGTCCTGTTTGAAAGATCAATAGCATACATATAATGGCGCAAATAAGGGCAAATTATTTTGAGCAAAATATCACATATATACTGTAGCATTTGATTCAATTCGTATGTCACGGGACACAGGGCATTTTTTCTTCGAAAATTTAAGCTATGTCACACCAAAATCTCAAAATTTGCCTCCGAAAAAGGTAAATCAAGAGATTATGATGTCATTTGATCGTGAGGATTGCATAATGCAGATAGAGAACGAATTGGGAAATTCGTATGCGATGTCACGCACTGAAAGGCTATCCGAATTGAATCAAATGCTACCGTAATGCCCCTTAATCTTGACCAATATTGGAATGAAATCACGACAGGAAAAATGCCGCATGATTTGTCAGGTATAGTGTCTTCTATAAGGGGTCAACCTGGATTTTTGCATTGATATGTGCAGGATGGCACAATATAGAAGACATTAGCACAAACAGAAGTTTATGAATAGACCTTATCAAGACCGAATCTTGCGCAATCCTATTGACTGTTGGCAAGCTTGGCGCCTTTTCAGCCAACGACAGAGCACAAAATTCGGTTTGGAGCGCGCTGCTCATAAGGTATGGGATTTTTTTTTGTGTATATGTAACTGGAAAACTGTGTCTATCGAAAACGGAGTTGCGAGCCGCAACTAATATGCTCTATTGGAAGTCATGAAATTCAAATTTCTTTGACATCCATGAATTGCGACTTAATTTTTTCCACACCTCTTATCTTATGCAAAAGCATATTTTAGCCGTTTAGCAGTTACGAGATTTGAACCAGGTGTCAGCCTGCGGCGGCGTAGACCTTGCTTTGTCATCAATTCACCCCTAGAACAACATCAAACTCACATTGTTTCCTGGCCCATTATCTTTGCACAACCAAAATTTGAACCCGGTTATAGTATCTATTATTTATGTTCATTAGCAGGGTCCCTCAGGCACTTTCAACTAAGTCCCCGTTGCTTAACCAGTTCAAAAAAGAACTCCTCTTCTACCCGCAAATCCGCAGTCCAGGGCTTTGTCCACTCAGGGGGAAATCCTGCCTTTTGAGGAAGTTTAATCTTAAACCCAACAAGAGCAACCCTAAATCTGACAAACTGAAACCAACCCTAACCTCTTCTACGTGACACCACCTCCTCTTCTGTTTCCCAACGACGCCCTTCATGTCCCGTGAACGACAGTGTGATACCCCATAATTACAATTCAAGTTCCTCCTCTTGTTCGCTCCCTGCGCCTTGTGTGCGAGGGCAAGCTACTCCTTCCGCAACCCAATAAAATGTAATAGTATTTTCTATGTAAGTACACTACACCTCGGAGCGGGAGCGACGAGGGGTGCCCGAGGGCAACTCGGTGCAGTAAATTGCCAAACTACTCTAGCTCATATACTACAACAATGTCAAAGCTATGGAACAGCTCTAACAACGGCGGCAACAGCTCTGAGCCACAGCTGTACGGGCGGCGATGGGCGCGCAACAGCTTGCCCTAATCAATATATTCCAACAAAATCTCCTGATTTGCCATTTTTGGAGCAAAAAATCCAAATTTTGGGGTGTCATCCTCTGCAATTTCGAAGAAAAAAAGCTCTTGCAACATGTGACATACAAATTGAAAGAAATGCTACAGTATCATCATCTCGAGTACATCCTCTCATCATTGAAATTAACTTCCTCCACCCGCGCACAAACCTCAACCACCGCATCATCAATCAGTTTTCGAACTTGTTTTACAATAGTCTAATCCTTAGCGTCGGACAAACACTCACAATCTTCCCAGTTTCCTCTCAAGAATTCCTTTCTTCAAAATCCTTTGCCTTCCAGCGTCTTCGGCGCTACGTTTTCTCTCTCGGTCTTCGGCGCGGAACATTCTTACATTGCGTCGAAGACACGAGGCAAGAACGTTGGCCATCGAATTTGAAGCCGCAGGTTGGAGGGCAGCTACACAGGTCAGCTACACAGGTTGGTGCCAGGTTCTCTGTCTTGGGGCACCACTTCTAGGATATTCATGCATTTTAATCGAAAGCAATTTTTCAGCCCAATTTTTCATGTCATCAAGGGATTGTGCTCTCGCCGATCAATGAGAATTCTGGGAAATTTTCTGTGAGCCGCTCGTCGAATAATGAAGGATACTGATTCACCGTTATTGCTAGTAGTACCCCAATTGGTCAACGGGAGCCCCTTGAGCAAAAGGGTTCTGGTTTTAATGTAAATATCTGTGTAGTTGGCCTGCCGTTTATCGGGCCAGTCTTAGCGAGGCAAAAAAAAAAAAAAAAAAAAAAAAAAAAAAAAAGAGCCAGCGAGTGACCGCTTACAGCAAGTCCCAAAATGGCAATCGCTCTCTTCCTCCTCTCCCTGTCGCGCTCGCTCTTCTGAAATGGATGCTCCTCGAGTGCACCGATCCCTCGCTACGCTGGCCCTCAAATGCCGCCCACATGCGCTGCTCGGCGTCTTGTACGCAATGGTGCTGTGAGCGCTTGCTGTACCATGTCCAACACAAGAATACGAACGAGAGTAGCCGCATTGCAATTGAGCGCGCAGTACATATACAATCAAGCAGACAGAGTACATATTTCTTGGTTCTCGCCCTTCACTGATCTGCGTGCTTCTTGAGCGTCTCGTTCTGCACGATCTCGATGCAATAGTTATCGGGATCTTACAGTGACGTGTTAGTATTGTTGTCCCCGCTCACAGACACTACCAAGAACTCACCAAGAATGAACGCACTGTTCCTCATTTTTTCGTCCGTCAATCGCTTCTTCCACTTGACGCCGAGGCGGTCCCAGCGCGCGCAAGCCTCGTACAAATCATCCACGGACACGCAAATGTGCCCGAACCCCTGCGGCTCGTCGTTCCCATCGTGGTACTTGAACGGGATCGAGCTCGGTGTCGTAGTTGTATGTGAGCTCGAGCAGACCCTCCTCGTCGATGTTGGGATTTTGGCCTGGGGTGGCGGTCATCTCGGAGTAGGAGGGCACACGGCCGTAGCGGAGAAAGTAGAGATTGAACTTCTCGTCGGGGTTCTCGCGGGTACGGACGAGCGTCATGCCCATGATGTCTTCGTAGAACGCGAGCGACTTTTCGATGTCTTTGACCCGAATCGTGGTGCGGTTCTGCGGGGATACATTAGAACGGGCGATGCAGGTAGAATATGGTCGCGCACCATCCGGTAAGTTTCGACGCTGGTCTCTGCGACATCCTGCGTCTCGTCGATGGGGTTGAACGGCATGATCTCGACGCGGTAGCCATCCGGGTCGAGCGCGCACGCGATGTGCTTCATTCGCCCGTCGGTGAGGTTCTCCTGGAACCGATATCCGGCGTCCGCTAACCTGGAACACGCTGCCTGGATGTTATCTACGCTAACACAGACGTGCCCGAAGCCGCGGGAAGGGTCGGTGTTCCCGTTGACGTTCTTCTCCGTACCGTGGTTGTGCGTGAGACCGAGGACGCCCTCGCGGTCCGTCCAATGATTCTTCTTGGAGACGGACTGGGCGCCGTCGTACGCTAGGAAGTAGAGATCGAATTTGAGGTCGGGATTTTTGAGTGTGTGGACGAGTGACATCCCGAGGAAGTTGTAGAACTTGAGCGATGCTTGCGGATCTTTCACCCGCAACCTGCGAGGGTCAGGCTACACGTATAGCTGCAGGGAATACGATGACGCACATCGTGTGGTTGAATTTGTACTTGGTGGGGTCGGTCGACATCCTTGCTGCGAGGATGCCGACGGGGTTGAGCGGGCGCGTAAGTCTCGAGGACGCGAGGAGCGCGTGGCGTAGTAGAGGCATCGTACGGCGGACCTAGCTGCCGACAAGGTGACGGTGGTACGGAGCAAGGAGTGTGTGAAGATTTTTCGTAGCCGGACCGTAACCGAGCCGTCCGTTCTCAAGAGTGCGTCAGTATTTACGCCGACGCGGCTTAGCTTGCGGCCGCGTCCAAAAGCGCCAAGTTTATAATGTCTGGTCACTTGGGATGAGCGCGTACTGAGGTCATTTGAAGGCGGTCACCAGCATCGTCAGAGTGGGACGAGCCTCGGAATAGATGGATCCAGGACGATCACGAGTTTCTATGTTTTGTGCGCGTCCAGCGCAATTGTACTACCCATACGAGCCGTGACAGGATAATAAGGCTATAAACGCGCTGGAAGGTCAATCTGAACGAGGCCTCTTGGACATCTGAATGCATATTTGTTTTGTTGTATGTACATGCAAGACCGAGAGACTCCGCGTGTCGCAAAATCCCGATTTGCCTTATGGCCAATTATAAGTCCCATAGCTCGGTATGAGTGACTTATAGCTCGGTATGAGTGACTTATAGCTCGGTATGAGTGACTTATAGCCACTTTTAGCCTGATTATAGCTGATACATGGGCATATTATAGCTGATTATAAGTCCGGCGGAATCTTATTACCACTCATAGCAGCTTATAGCTATCATACCAGCTGGTCCTGGGACAGCAACTATGCAGGCATCCCGCAGCTCCCCGTACAAGCAAATATTCAATTCCCGGCTCTAATAAACCAGTCTCCGTCTACTACATCATTTAAATAGAATGTAGTCTCTTCGCTGCGGCATCCGAATGCGGGGATGAAATGCGCACCACGAATGAAGTACTTTGGCAGCATGAGTATTGTCCTCCCGTCCTCCAGAATCCGGCAGTTCTCCCACATGGTCTTCGGTTTCCATTGGGACGGGCGGAATAGTCGCACTAACGCGATGTCTTCCTCGCGTCGGTCATCGCCGGGGAGCCGGACACGGAAGAGGTACAGCAGCCGCGCGAAATCGAGCTCGTTCGGATCGAGGTTGACATTCACAACGTCAAACCGCTCTTCTTCGTTGGCTTGGAAATCCGGGTTGCATCGAAGGAGATCCACAGCGTTTTACCCGCAATGGATGGATGAGGCGGGGGATGACGGCGAGCAGACGCCGACGGCGGCGGAGGAAAGCATGGACGCGGCGATGGAGGCCTTGACGAATCGCGCGGCGGCGACGTAGTTTCAAACATACATGAACTGTATTACCGCGCCCACCCAATCTTCTCTGAACAACAATGAAGCTCTGGGCATTCTTCAGAAGTGCGCGGGCCTCGAAGATTGGCGCTAGGGCAGCAACATCGCTTAGACGAAGCTAGGAGTCGCGTCAGTCGAGACTCGGCGTGCAGAAGAGATAGCGCACAGAGTCGGCTGCCCTCGGCTTCCCGGCCACCAGAAGAGCAGGCTTTCCTATTATTCCTCGTCAATCCATACCCTCCGTGCTGCCAGCGTCGGCCAGGGACAGCGGGTATTGAGGGCTCGGCGTTCGCGCAGACAGTCGCATGGCCGCAGCTTCGGATGTGCGTGCGCGGGTGTCGATGCTGCTCCAGGTGCGGACAGGAGCGGCGGGGGAGCGCGCTGTAGGGGCTGCGTCGCGGCGGTGGGAGAGTGTGGAGCGCTATCAATATCAATTCTATATGAGGCGGAGCTCCGTGACTGGGTCAGGCGCACCATCTTTCCCTGCTACCACCACCATCCTCACTGCATCGCAGCTAGTATGTTCTGCCCATCTACGCCTCTGCAATGCTCAAACGACAACAGGCTAGCTTTCCTCCGACCTGCGGACACCGGTGCGTTGCTAGACAGAATTCCCCGTTCTGCGACGCTAATCGTCTCTGTCAGTGCCCGCAACCCGCGTCCCTCCGCATCTGTCCAGCATCCCTCTACACCCTATCCTCGACTCTCCCATCCTCCTTACCCCCTCATCGCCCGTGCGCACCTTCACGTCCCCTCGTCTATCCCTCCACACGCGCTCCACACCCCGCGTCATCGATTATCCGCCGCCCTGGAGTGTAGTAGCTGTTTTGTAGTCGATATGCGCCATGAATTATACCGTTCTTATGCCAATTTTGGATTGATTCACAAGCCACAACCAACGAGCCCCCCAATTTTGCTGCATGTCCTGGAGCGCCGGTTATAGACAGTTATAATTGGCTGTGAGCCTTATGAGGAGCTATGAGAAGCTATGAACTTTATAAGACTTATAACTGGCTATAGCCAAAAGATAACACCTTATGAGCCGTTCCACAAAATCACAGCCTTTTAGAGCTTTATAAGTACTCATAGCAGACCATAACTCAGATCCGGATTTTGCGACATTGAACATGAAACAGAACACGAAATTAGCACTCCGCCGTGATACATGTTACCGCGACAGTGTGATTCCAAAGCGCGGGATTCCAACTTAGAACCGCGTAATGCCGCGTCAGAACAGGACGGGAACCCTCCATAGCGGCTAGCTGGGGTGGAGCTGGATACTTGTTTGAGCCCAGCGGTAGATCCTAAGCCAGTAGTTCAAAAGACGCAGAACCCACCCTACCAGGTTCTCATTACCGACCTTCACCACTTTGACAATGTTTAGCTCTACTTTATTTGCCGCTTTTTTTCTCGCTGCAACCGCTGGATGTACGTATCGCCTCCCTCCCATTCCACTCATACATTAAACTCGAACAGTAGCGTCTGCTTCTCCGGCCACTGGCGTTGGCCTTGCCGCGCCTACACCAGCTCCTGGTTACTACATTCGTGCTGAGACTCCTGTAGCCGGAGACGCCGGCACCGTGTCTGCTATTCCTGGGGGCGATGAGCCGCAGACATCGGGCATCCCAGGCGACGACGGATCCCCTCCATTCTCTGATATCCCTGGAGACGACGGTCCATCTGCATCCCTGTCCGCGTTCGCGAGCGGAGACGCTGATACCCCGCCCTCCGGAATCCCCGGGGACGACGACGGGCCGCCATCTTCCGCCTCGATCAGCATCACCGCTCCTCCAGGTTCCAACGGCAACGCTCCTCCTAGTTCTACCTCGGCGTCCACAACTTCTCAAACCGGCCAACCCAACGCGGCGACCCGGGCTGCGTTCCACCCGGTCCCACTCGCTGCATGCGCTGTTGTGGGTGCAGGGATGATCTTCCTCTAATGGACTCGGATAGCGGAACGGCGCGAGCTCCCCACCAAATTTGTGTAGTTTGCATCACGTGTTGTACTGCGCCTCAGCGTTCATGATAAGTCCCATTAAATATGTCGAGTTCGATGCGAGTCGAGTAGACGATTCAATTGCTGGTGGGGATTTTGCGACCTCCCTTCGGCACTGGTTCCAAGCATTGCGAAAGTCAATTACCCAGAAATCCGGGACCTAGCTGTAGAGTATTTTATGTAAGCCAGCCTGCTTCATCTACACCGGGCATCCGCCTCAAACTTCCAGTCCGTCCTCACCTCCACCCCCAGCCCGGCCAACATCCGCCGCGTATCCGCGCGCATGGATAGGTCCCCGAGAAACTGCACGCGGGGTTCGAGCCACAGCTCGCGCAGCGTACCCTTGCGCGTCTGCGCCAGCGCGAGCAGCGCGTCGTCCGCGCGACGGCGGTGCAGAGGCGCGTCATCGAGGGTACGAGGTTTGTGCGTTCGGTGAGCAGCGCGAGGAAGGCGTCGACGTCTGCGTCGTTGGCGATGAACTGGAAGGTGGTGATGTTGGAGGCAGATTCGGTGGAGAGGAGCCTGGCGAAAGTTTGGCGGAGTAGGTTTACGTCGGGCCTGAAGAAGCGGGGAGGCTTGAGGACAACGCCGAGGGTCTGCAGGGAGCAGCGGGAACGTTCGAGGAAGTGGAAGATGACGGCCACAAAACGCTCGCGAATGACGAGGGCCTTGAGGTCGGGAGCCAAGATGCGATGGAGGAGAAGCTGGAGGTCGTCGGGGTCGCAGTTCTTCATCGATAACGCGGATATGTGTGTCGTTATTGGAGAAAATGCAGTCCCGGGCTCGAGGACGCCGTGGCATGCGGCGAGCGAGACATGGATGCCGCGCGAAAGGAGGGGAAGTAATGCGAGGACCTCTGTCAAGTAGATATTCGTCAGCCGCGGGTACTCAAGCTGCTGCCACGGAATCGGCATCCCGGCTGGTATCGCCCGCGTCCCAAGAGCCAAAGCGAGGGACCGCAAGCTTTCTAAAGCTCCGCACGAGTTCCACGGGTAACGTACCCGTGTATACCTGCGGGTTTTTCCACACAAAAAAAGTGAACCTGTATCTCCAGCCACCCGTGGGAAAAGGGTACCTCCACCCGCGGGTGGCAGACCTGAGGGTAAGGGTACCTGAGGTATTTAGAAACATCCAAACAGATTTTTATTGTTAAATTTTATACCTGCTCATCTCCAATTACAACATGTTTTGTGGCTTGTGCACCTGATGTTCCCACCAAACCCCTCTAGTTAGAGGCGGTAACCCCCCGGGTTACCCCAGTCTCCATACTCTTCACGTCTCTTTGCCTGTTCGGTGGAACCTGCGTCAGCCCCCAGGAGACAGCCTATCCACCCTTCAAAACCATTCAGACTGCCGGGGGCATTGAAAGTGACTGCTCGGTCGACAGACCGCTCCGAAACAGATTTCCGCGCCATTTGAGCTCCGGATGGACTCGTCGCTCCTCGTCTTCCCTCCCATGTAAAAGTCTATCACGGCGCTGCTGACGACGCGCGTCGTCTCGTCCCTCCGCCTACGCATGTTGATCCCTCGTACCGATTGCACGCTCGTCCTCGCCGATATGGCGAGCGCGATTCCTACACTCCGCGATCTCACCCCCAGGCGACGACTTCAGCGTCGTGCGGTTCCAAGCCTTAAGCTTCCTCGTGCCTGGCCACGCGCGCTGCCGACGCCGCGGCTGGACAACCTCAAGTATTTTGCTGCGCCTTCGTCGGCCGCGCTACATCTGATCGGTAAATCGCCGAACCAGAAGGTCCCCGACGACTTGCTCCGCGCTCCTCGTCAAAGGCCCATCTCGAGCCCACCTCTGTTCGAAATCGTGCTTGACCTCGCGTAATGCCATCTCAAAGACGGCCCCCAGTGGTGGACCGAGACGGGCGGGTTCGCCGCAGCGGAATCGGACATCGCCCCGCGCATGCGCACGCTCATCCTACACGAACGCCGGACGAACAGCGGCGCGCAGAATCCCAGCCGGGCCGCAGCCTTCCTCGGGATATTGACCCGATTCGCTGCTCCATCCGATTACGACCATGAGGTCGATAATCGGACACCCCATAACATAATCATGGTCCGTAAAAAGGTGCGTATAAAAAGCTCCAATCGAACGCGGCAGATTGTCAATGAAACTCTGAGCAAGAAGCGAGAACAACTCGGGTTCCGGTCAGGCTTCCATGATGACATTTCCTCGTTAACCATGATTCGCCCCGGGCGTAAGAACGATGTCAGCGTCGTAAATAGAGCTGGGCTTCCGTACTTAAGCCTGCAGCCATCGCCGCATGCACCAACTATACGCCTCTTACCTCTCACCTCCAAAACACCCTCAGTCGAAATTATGGCTGACATCGAGGCTAATGGTACCCGGACGGTCGGTCCGACCACGACTCATCCCGCGACGTTTGGTTCGAGAACAGCCGCTGGGCGGGGTTATCATCCCATTGGGAACCCATCAGGCTTGTCAGTCTCCTCTTGTCACAGCGCCGATCTGCAGATCTAATTCAATCCGCGATAGAGGAATGCTCGCTTTCGCCACCACGCTTTTCGTCCTCTCGCTGTACTCACTCAACGCCCGGCACGTCAATAGCGTCGACGGCGTCCTGGGGCTATCTTTGTTTACCGGTGGGCTCGCGACGTTCATGGCGGGGATGTGGCACTTCCCGAGAGGAAATGGGTACGGCGGAGCAGGTGCGATTTTTTTTTCTCGGGGTTCACCTGGCGCGCCCACTCACGGACAGTATTCACGCTATACGGATCCTTTTGGATGTCCTTCGGCCTCTTCCTGATTCCTGGCACCGGTATCATGGCGTCGTACACCGAAACGCAGTTCCGGAGCGCCTTGGGAATCTATTTCATGGCATGGATGATGCTTACGGTGCTGCTGATCCGGATGCGACGATATACGCAGTCTGTCGATGCACCTTGGCCACGACCCATCCGACCCAACGGCAATCCAAACGGCGCGGTATCTCCCACCAGCAACTTCGAAAGACCGTGATAGAACGCGATCAAAGAGGTGATGAGACCGAACGCGCCGCCGGCTTTGGCGAGGCTGCGTTGTTAAATCAACGACATACAAATGTGACAACGGCCACCGACGCACCTGTTCGCGCGTTCACTGCTGAAGTTCGACGCGCCCATGAGGACAAATGTCATGGTCAGGAAGGCGTAGAAGAGGATCCAGGTGATGTGTCGCCGTACCGAGGCGATCCTACAAATTCAAAGGAAACTCGTCAGCTGGAATGAGGGAGAACATCGGGCTTTAACGTACCCCAAGATCACCGTAAGCATCATCCATGCCATGAAATAGATTCCCAAGGCGCTCCGGAACTGCGTTTCGGTGTACGACGCCATGATACCGGTGCCAGGAATCAGGAAGAGGCCGAAGGACATCCAAAAGGATCCGTATAGCGTGAATACTGTCCGTGAGTGGGCGCGCCAGGTGAACCCCGAGAAAAAAAAATCGCACCTGCTCCGCCGTACCCATTTCCTCTCGGGAAGTGCCACATCCCCGCCATGAACGTCGCGAGCCCACCGGTAAACAAAGATAGCCCCAGGACGCCGTCGACGCTATTGACGTGCCGGGCGTTGAGCGAGTACAGCGAGAGGACGAAAAGCGTGGTGGCGAAAGCGAGCATTCCTCTATCGCGGATTGAATTAGATCTGCAGATCGGCGCTGTAACAAGCGAAGACTTACAACCCCGATGGGTTCCCAATGGGATGATAACCCCGGCCAGCTGCTGTTCTCGAACCAAACGTCGCGGGATGAGTCGTGGTCGGACCGACCGTCCGGGTACCATTAGCCTCGATGTCAGCCATAATTTCGAGTGAGGGTGTTTTGGAGGTGAGAGGTAAGAGGCGTATAGTTGGTGCATGTGGCGTTGGCTGCAGGCTTAAGTACGAAAGCCCAGCTCTATTTACGACTCTGACATCGTTCTTACGCCCGGGGCGAATCATGGTTAACGAGGAAATGTCATCATGGAAGCCTGACCGGAACCCGAGTTGTTCTCGCTTCTTGCTCAGAGTTTCATTGACAATCTGCCGCGTTCGATTGGAGCTTTTTATACGCACCTTTTTACGGACCATGATTATGTTATGGGGTGTCCGATTATCGACCTCATCGTCATAATCGGATGGAGCAGCGAATCGGGTCAATATCCCGAGGAAGGCTGCGGCCCGGCTGGGATTCTGCACGCCGCTGTTCGTCCGGCGTTCGTATAGGATGAGCGTGCGCATGCGCGGGGCGATGTCCGATTGCGCTTCGGCGAGCCCGCCGGTCTCGGTCCACCACTGGGGGCCATCTTTGAGATGGCATTACGCGAGGTCAAGCACGATTTCGAACAGAGGTGGGCTCGAGATGGGCCTTTGACGAGGAGCGCGGAGCAAGTCGTCGGGGACCTTCTGGTTCGGCGATTTACCGATCAGATGTAGCGCGGCCGACGAAGGCGCAGCAAAATACTTGAGGTTGTCCAGCCGCGGCGTCGGCAGCGCGCGTGGCCAGGCACGAGGAAGCTTAAGGCTTGGAACCGCACGACGCTGAACTCGTCGCCTGGGGGTGAGTTCGCGGAGTGTAGGAATCGCGCTCGCCATATCGGCGAGGACGAGCGTCCAATCGGTACGCGGGATCAACATGCGTAGGCGGACTCGGAGGGACGAGACGATGCGCGTCGTCAGCAGCGCCGTGATAGACTTTTACATGGGAGGGAAGACGAGGAGCGACGAGTCCATCCGGAGCTCAAATGGCGCGGAAATCTGTTTCGAGCGGTCTGTCGACCGAGCAGTCACTTTCAATGCCCCCGGCAGTCTGAATGGTTTTGAAGGGTGGATAGGCTGTCTCCTGGGGGGCTGACGCAGGTTCCACCGAACAGGCAAAGAGACGTGAAGAGTATGGAGACTGGGGTAACCCGGGGGGTTACCGCCTCTAACTAGAGGGGTTTGGTGGGAACATCAGGTGCACAAGCCACAAAACATGTTGTAATTGGAGATGAGCAGGTATAAAATTTAACAATAAAAATCTGTTTGGATGTTTCTAAATACCTCAGGTACCCTTACCCTCAGGTCTGCCACCCGCGGGTGGAGGTACCCTTTTCCCACGGGTGGCTGGAGATACAGGTTCACTTTTTTTGTGTGGAAAAACCCGCAGGTATACACGGGTACGTTACCCGTGGAACTCGTGCGGAGCTTTAGAAAGCTTGCGGTCCCTCGCTTTGGCTCTTGGGACGCGGGCGATACCAGCCGGGATGCCGATTCCGTGGCAGCAGCTTGAGTACCCGCGGCTGACGAATATCTACTTGACAGAGGTCCTCGCATTACTTCCCCTCCTTTCGCGCGGCATCCATGTCTCGCTCGCCGCATGCCACGGCGTCCTCGAGCCCGGGACTGCATTTTCTCCAATAACGACACACATATCCGCGTTATCGATGAAGAACTGCGACCCCGACGACCTCCAGCTTCTCCTCCATCGCATCTTGGCTCCCGACCTCAAGGCCCTCGTCATTCGCGAGCGTTTTGTGGCCGTCATCTTCCACTTCCTCGAACGTTCCCGCTGCTCCCTGCAGACCCTCGGCGTTGTCCTCAAGCCTCCCCGCTTCTTCAGGCCCGACGTAAACCTACTCCGCCAAACTTTCGCCAGGCTCCTCTCCACCGAATCTGCCTCCAACATCACCACCTTCCAGTTCATCGCCAACGACGCAGACGTCGACGCCTTCCTCGCGCTGCTCACCGAACGCACAAACCTCGTACCCTCGATGACGCGCCTCTGCACCGCCGTCGCGCGGACGACGCGCTGCTCGCGCTGGCGCAGACGCGCAAGGGTACGCTGCGCGAGCTGTGGCTCGAACCCCGCGTGCAGTTTCTCGGGGACCTATCCATGCGCGCGGATACGCGGCGGATGTTGGCCGGGCTGGGGGTGGAGGTGAGGACGGACTGGAAGTTTGAGGCGGATGCCCGGTGTAGATGAAGCAGGCTGGCTTACATAAAATACTCTACAGCTAGGTCCCGGATTTCTGGGTAATTGACTTTCGCAATGCTTGGAACCAGTGCCGAAGGGAGGTCGCAAAATCCCCACCAGCAATTGAATCGTCTACTCGACTCGCATCGAACTCGACATATTTAATGGGACTTATCATGAACGCTGAGGCGCAGTACAACACGTGATGCAAACTACACAAATTTGGTGGGGAGCTCGCGCCGTTCCGCTATCCGAGTCCATTAGAGGAAGATCATCCCTGCACCCACAACAGCGCATGCAGCGAGTGGGACCGGGTGGAACGCAGCCCGGGTCGCCGCGTTGGGTTGGCCGGTTTGAGAAGTTGTGGACGCCGAGGTAGAACTAGGAGGAGCGTTGCCGTTGGAACCTGGAGGAGCGGTGATGCTGATCGAGGCGGAAGATGGCGGCCCGTCGTCGTCCCCGGGGATTCCGGAGGGCGGGGTATCAGCGTCTCCGCTCGCGAACGCGGACAGGGATGCAGATGGACCGTCGTCTCCAGGGATATCAGAGAATGGAGGGGATCCGTCGTCGCCTGGGATGCCCGATGTCTGCGGCTCATCGCCCCCAGGAATAGCAGACACGGTGCCGGCGTCTCCGGCTACAGGAGTCTCAGCACGAATGTAGTAACCAGGAGCTGGTGTAGGCGCGGCAAGGCCAACGCCAGTGGCCGGAGAAGCAGACGCTACTGTTCGAGTTTAATGTATGAGTGGAATGGGAGGGAGGCGATACGTACATCCAGCGGTTGCAGCGAGAAAAAAAGCGGCAAATAAAGTAGAGCTAAACATTGTCAAAGTGGTGAAGGTCGGTAATGAGAACCTGGTAGGGTGGGTTCTGCGTCTTTTGAACTACTGGCTTAGGATCTACCGCTGGGCTCAAACAAGTATCCAGCTCCACCCCAGCTAGCCGCTATGGAGGGTTCCCGTCCTGTTCTGACGCGGCATTACGCGGTTCTAAGTTGGAATCCCGCGCTTTGGAATCACACTGTCGCGGTAACATGTATCACGGCGGAGTGCTAATTTCGTGTTCTGTTTCATGTTCAGAGCAGCGCGCCCGGGAGCGATGTTGAGAGAAGTTGTTTGAAAACTGCAATTGGGCTATAAAATTTACGATGATGGACGAGGGGAGGACAGGCCATCCGCTTGCTTCTTGCAAATCGACCCGCCACACATTCCCTGCTCGGGAATATCCGAGAGTGCCGCAGCGGTACATTTGGGGTTAGCGCAAAGCGCTGCAAAGCGTCAATGGAGCAAACGAGAATCGTGACCCACCTACGCATGGCTCGGAGTAAAGGTAGTTCAGTGAGCTTGCAGCAGATGTGGGCGTGTCTTATGAGGCCGGCGACTCTCCCGCTGGCAATTTGCGGTTTGATTGTTCAATTTTGACACGCGACACGAATATGACCGCGAGGTAAGCTTGGTTGTAATTATTAACGCCGCTCGCGCGGAGATGTGTGTATTGTGTAGTGGTTCAATGGAGAATACTGTAGCATTTTGTTTAATTCGGATGACCTTTCGTCATTCGTAACGTGTCCAAATCCGGCAATTCTCGCGATCAGAACATGAGAATATTTGGTGATTTGCCTTTTCTGGAGCCGAAATTCATAATTTCAGTATGCGCGCAGAACCTCTCAATTACTTTTTTTTTTCTTGGTCGCTAGAATCCAGCTCAGCCCTCATTGCACTCAGACTTTCCGCACTTCGCGCCGTCCGGATGGGTCACTCCGTATTTGCAGACCCAGGCCATATTGACGGGCACGGGCACTGTCAAGTACTAGTGTCACTATTTACGGTTCGAAAGTGCACGTGTTTGCATGTTTGCCTGCTGATGTCACGATTGGGTTGCGGTGTGTTTGTGGGATGGGATGCTCTCAGAGAAGCGGTACGGGTGTAAGTGCGCTATCGCGCAGCTTATGACCTTGTGGGGAGCTTCGTACCATGTTTAACTGTACTCGACTCGTTGGCCGCCAACCCATGGCCAGCCGGGATCGGATATTTCACCGCGACAGCCGCATGCATATGGCATACCGCAAGCGACTTGCACAACTACCGCATTGCATGTGCGGCAGTGTGTTGCAAGTGCCGCATTAATTCAATGTGGAGGTTTTTCGGGCTCGGGGTGTTGGAGCGGAGCAAGCCGAGCATGGTTGTGCTCCAACTCGGGCATGCCTCGGGCATGTTTCGTACAGCCGCACCGGACTCGGGCGGCAGACCATGATGGAACTTTGTAGATTGGTGTAGAATATTCATGCACATTCTCTGTATTCGCTATGACTCGGTAGCTACTTCTGCAAGGGTATAAAAGACCCGCCTTATGTCGAATTTACTTGCCTAGATTTACCCCGCCAATCCACTGCGTGAACAACTATCTGCTAACACGGGGTGCCCAGGCTTGGGGTTAAACGTTAAACAGCGGCACGGCGAATATAGATATGACGGCCGTTCTTCACCCAGATGATTCGCTGATATGTTCGCAGACTAGGCACCACCTCCATCTCGATAGAATACTTGTCGGCGATTCGGCCCTCGCAAGTTCGTATTGAGGGTGCAGTCATTGTTTCAACGCTTCTGCGGGCTCGAACAGTACTTGAATTGAAAGAAGCCGAGCCTACAGTATTACAAAGCCAATCCTCTTTTTTTTTTTTTTTTTTTTTTTTTTTTTTTTTTTTTTGAGCGTTTGTTACATAAAATCAAGCCTCAGAAGTTTCTTGAGTTTACACGCTGGGGACACTGGAAAAAATAAACCAGTCTTTGCCGGGAAGTTGACCGCTCGGGAGGAAATGCCTTTACGCACGTTAAACCAGTGTGGGACTCTCTGCCTGTGGGTTCATCCCACTCCCTTTTTATCATTCAACAGCAGAATACCCACTAAAACCCCCCTTTCTTTAATCCAATTATCCGGCAAAGCATCTTCATCCAGCAGTAATCCACTCCATGTGTTCAGAACCATCTGCTCATCTATTGCAAACAAAGCCAATCCTCGAGTCCGAAACCTAGGCCTAATCGTAATCGTATTTGTACACTTAATTAACATACCACGCAGAACCTTTGAAATCCAGAATATCCTCATGCTTCACGTCACGTACAACACTGCTGGCTATTCCGCGCAGCGCCGTCGAGTTGTACTACAGCGCCGGGTTTGGATAACTTGACGCCGGGAGACTGGAAGGGAGAAAGTTAGATTGTTGCGAGAAGAATCGTGGCAGGATAGCAATGGGCGGGATCGTGTCGGGGCGGCAGCGTCGCGGCCGACGCGCCCAACCGCGCCGGAAAGTCGCCACGGAAGCAGCGCCGTCCATCCGCGCTCGAGAAAATGAAAAGGCGCGTCCGAGCCCTCGATAACGCGCTCCCCACGAGCTACGCCGGCACACGCAGGATGCTCAAACGAGGCAGGTGGGAGACGACGCGCCATACCGCGCCTAGGAACATCCGGTGACGGCCAGAAGCGGAGAGCGCCGCATGGAAGCCAAGACGTGCGGCATGTGCGTCTCCGCCGTCCAACGGGGCGACGCCGAAGGACGCGCCCAGACGACAATCGACACCGCCTGCAAACTACGCCGGCACACAAAACGTGCTCGAACGAAGCTCGTGGCCGCGAATAGCGTCACCGGCGCGACGGAACGCCGCTGCACGCGCTCCCGATGGAGCACCACGCGTGCCCTGCCGCAGGAGAACGAGATCAGGAAAGGCACCTACCCTCGCATCGTCAAACTTGCCGCCGCGGACTTTGCCAATTATATCATCCGCGGCGCTCGTGAACGCAGCCTCGACGCCCTCTCCGCTGCGCGCGCTTGCCTCGGTGAACAGGAGTCCCTCCTCGGCGGCGAACTGCGCCGCCTCCTCGGTCGACACCGCGCGCGGTTTCGGGTCTGCTTTGGGGGTTAGCCGGATTACTACAAAGCGTCCTAAAAAAAGGAGAGACGCGTACCGTCGCCCTGAAGGGCGTCGAGCTTGTTCCCGACGAGGATACAAGTGACGTTGCTATCTGCGTGCGCCCAGACGTCTGCGAGCCAGGTGCGGATGTTGAGGAACGATTTGCGGCTGGTGACGTCATAAACCAGCAAGCACCCTGCCGAAAATGGATTAGCCAGAAAGAAACAGCTGTATCTCGGGCGTTCCTGCAGCACCGCGGTAGTACGACCTCGTTATGGCTCTGAAGGCCTCACTTCCGGCAGTGTCCCAGAGCTTTTTTTGATCAAAAAATGACGTCATTAGCATTATTCCCACGATGAGAGGAAAATGGATACCTGCAGCTTGACCACCGTTGCGTCGGGGTCGGAGAGGGTAATGATCTTCGAGCCAAACTCGACCCCAAGCTGCGTGGCGTCAGCGCGGCGGCAGCACGGCGGGGGCAGGGGGGACGCACAGTTGGGTCGGGGTTGGCGAGGAAGCGCTGGTCGGTGAGGCGCACGAGCAAGGACGACTTGCCGACTGCGGCGTCGCCTGCGGGCGGGGAGCGCGTCAGGCCAGCCGGCGGGGAGGGGGTGGGACGGCGCACCGGTTATGATGAACTTGAGCGAGTAGTGCCATGCTGGGTTCGCCATTGGAGGTGGGGCGGGGATGGCGTAAGGGGCGCGCGGGATCTGCGTGGGGCGACGGGAGCGGCGAGGACGGCGGGCGGTGGCTGCGCGGAGCTCGTAGGGGACGTAGATGCAGCTGGATGCGAGGGGCGAGGACGGGCTAGATGAGCGCAGGAGGAGACCGTCGACGGCATGAGGTCGTTGACGACGGCGGCCCAAAATGGAAATTCTGGCGCACGATCGATTTCGGCGCGAATTCCGAACGCCGGCTTGACTCCGACCACCATCTCGACATTTGCAGACTCTGTCGTCGCCGCCGGAGTCAACGGCCAACCTTCAAATCTCACTCTCTTCGTCGCGCTTCAGCCTGCGTCATCTTTGCTGCTCCGGAATTCTCCTCCGCCCTCGGTATAACGCGCCCCTACGACAACCTGGAAAACCTATCGCGAAATACCAGCTCCTACTCTAATTCCTACGACGACGCCACTGCCCGTTGGCTGCACGCAATCTTCGCCGCGCCTGCGATATACTCTGCGGCGTTTATTGTAAATATTAATGCTGCGCCGACACCGCTGAGTTAAGCTCTGGACGGCGCTGCGCGTTCTTCCGACTGGGGTTACGCTAGCGGCCTGCTGGGACACTCGATACAGGTCGACCACCGACCCTCGAGCCACAACTTTGCAGCGCGATCTTAGTAGGCTGCCCCGAAATTCTTGTTGCTCCTCTACTCTGCTCGTACGTGAAAGGCTACCTCAATGATACCTCTGTCCACTCCAATACATCGATGCCCTGCGGAACACACAGCTTGCTTTACTCTGGCGACGCATGATAAGAGTCGGCGTCCCTCTCAGGCCCGATATTGTACGGAGACAAACTCGGACGGCGTCGTCGACCCGGGGTGCCAGTGGGTTCGTCTCGTTGTTCATCCCATTGTTGATTTCTTTGCTGAGGCTCAGACAACTCGGTTCCCGCCGGACAACTTCAGCCCGAGTCTTGTATGTAACGTGTTCAAGCATATCGATATTGATCGCGTGCTCCGCGGAGATGCCTCTGCTAGTCTGTTACCCTCGCAGTCCGGTACTGATATGCGCATATGAGCCAGCGCCGCGTTGCGATTCGCGTCCGTCCGCAGGCAGATCTAGAAATCGCAAGCACAACACCACGAGTCGACGCGCCGTCCGACGGTACTCGGGCTATTCTGCCTACGAGTGCTCCACAATCTCGATGTACTCGGCGTCCTGGTTCGGCGACGACATCTTTCAGCGTCGTCTCTCGCTTGTTAAGTATAACCTATGAGCCTGGCCAGTCGTGAGATCCGCGCTTCACTGCAGCTGGCAGCACGCCCTCTCAAGCGGCACCACCGGCTTCAACATCCAAACTCTTCATAGATGGTGGGTAGTAGTTCCGCGCAGGAACCGCGTCCGTCTACTACCGCCGATTCAGTGCTAGGATTTTTCCGTGGCTTCGAAGGGAGATGCAGACAATGTATTCTAGCAAACCGCAAAAAAATCAGCGCGAAATTCGAACTGGGAGCCGTGCTAGGAAGAAATTACTCCTCAACTCGGTTGTAGATCGGCGCCTTGACATGTCCAAATCAAGGGCCGATTTTGGGGGTTTTTAGCGTCGTATGACCGCATTTCTGCATATCCGTGTTTATAACTCCGCATATAGACTCTCCTAGTGTATACCAGTGTAGGCCAGAAGACTCGGGGCAATGGATAAGCCTGCTCATACCAAACAGCTGGAGGTCGGCTATTTTTGGGTAGACTTTGACGCATTCACACCCAGCCTCAGCCACTGTAACTGAGAGATACGTGGAAAATATTATATGGTTCGATGCAGAAGAATGAGGGCTACAAAGGCCGGCCGTTCCGCAGCGAATCCGTTCAGCGGTTCGAAAGATATGCGCAGATTGTCAATTACAGGTGCCATTGTCAATTACAACGCATGTCATAGTACCCCAGTGAGTTGATATTTGGCGGAATATTGGGCGGGCCGCGGAACTTTACGACGACTATTAGGGCCCGCGGCGGGACAAAGATTCACTCCATTCAGCATTGCTGTCCCGCTGCGCTTCGTTGGCATCTAGCTCCGTAGTATATAACCTCGCCTGTCCAATGCTCTCTAGTCCCCAGACTATAACAATTGTACAAGCATGCTTTTCTGTAAGTCAGCGTGGGTTCTGCTGACAGAGATGGTAAACTTATGCAGCTGCTACTCTTGTGAACTGCCGTTGGGAATGCACGGATGGGCATCAGCAGCCAGAGGGTCGGCAGACGTGCGGCGAACCGCTGTGTGGGAGCGCGTGTAGCGAAGTGTAAATTGGAGGGTTGCAAGTTGGATTTATAATACCACGGAAGACAATCGATTCTTTCTAAGGAGTCCAGTCCAACATAGCACACTCAACCCCAAGGTCGGGGCGGGGGATGATCGGGGGCGGGTGATATCGATGCCGCTGCAGCGGGAGGAGGACCGGTGGAAACCAGCCCAACAGGACGCATCGCTGGCTGTCGATTATCGAGCCGCGAGTGCTTCGGGCTTCGCCGAAGAGAGTTGGACTGGACGCCGGTGCCGAGGTCGATGAACTGGCTGCGCTGTCGCGGGACGACAGGGGCGCGGCGGGGAGGGGTGCGGGTCAGCGGATGGCGCGTTGTATTCGGGTCCATGGTCGTCACTGGCAAGCACAAGACACGCGGTAACCGCCTGCGCGAGCGGAGATGACGCGCCGCGACTGGACACGTGTGGATTGGCGCTGGGGATGGAGCTTCAGGCTGCAGCGCGGAGACCACGAGGGAAGCGTGCGGGGTGGTGGTGAGATGCGGACAGGGATGAAACAAAAATTTTATAGTGTACAACGCTGCGGCGGGATTGGACGGGCTTTGAAGACGGCAAATGCGCGTCAAGTAGATAGATGGCAGATTGCTGAATTCATCAGCGCAAGGCGCGCGGACATACGCGAGATGCAAGTCTCCGAGGGTGATAGAGCGCGTATCGGCGAGGATAGCTATCGTCTCTGAGTGTAGACTTGTGGACGTTGGTAGCAAGCGGAAGACTTTCCTACATTGTTATATGCGCTATTATTAGTAAGTAGCTGGTCGTTGGTTAGTTTCCCTGAAATTCTACGCTGCACATTCTAAAAGCCATCTACGGGGTACTATGAATGCGCATGTTCTACATCTTTCACACACCGTTTTGTTTTTATCGCGGAACTGGTTTGGATGATCTAGTCTCGAAGTAATTAAACTTGTACCTGTGCATGTATCCCGTAGAATTGCTGGTCGCCTGTCTGAAACTCTTACATAACTGAGTCGACATTAGTGACATTTCATGCTGGTTTGTGCGTCGTAACACCCGCTCGCTCGATCATTGGTTCAAGTTGAACAATTCAACGTAGTCACAAAAACGGAAGCCAGCAAGAGCGGTAGCTAACCTAGAAAGCCAAATCGAGCGGAAAATTCCTCACATTGCCTTGTGCTCTCTTTCCGGATTAAGAATGTCGAACCCCTGGTGCGAGACAGTGAGCTTAGTTTTCCGTGCCGTTGCTGAACAGTTGGTGCAATTGGCGGCGAATATTATCCTTGTGAAATCTTATGGTGAGCCCAAATGAGCACTTTTTTGAGCCTTGTAAGATTTTTGGGGCGTCCGTCATGAACTGCCGTCTTCGGTGTTGCGCGGTGGCGGCCATCATCAATGACAAAGCAAGCTTGCTCCCAACCTCCAGTTCTCGATGTCTTGATAAGCCAGCCGTCGGCTCCCCCGTCGGCTCCTCCCCGCACTTCTACCGCACGGTTCTTCTCCCTATGTACGAACCCTCAACACACTGCTTTTGGGTGCTCATCAGTTACAAAAATGCGCCCAGAGAAAAGAATCCAATCCGACGTTCTCATAGAGCCAGCGACGCACATCGTAACCAACGATAGAGCTCTGCCTTTCGCGAACCAAACATCGATCGTTTGAGGCTTGAGCGCTAATGAGCACCCACAAAACGTGCACCCATGACCTTAGCTGCATTCAATCACCGGCAACTACGCTAGCCGGCCGCCTTCCCCACACAATCTCTGTCCTTGCCCCGCATCCTCGATGCACGTAACGTCGCTTTTCCCCGCGCTCCCGCCGCTCCCCGACCTCAATGTCTACAACACCATCTTTGGACGCCCGGACCAGGTACGCCCGCACCGAGATGCTTAGACTCCGGATCGGGAACTCACCGGCGCCCGGCGCCGCAGGCGGAGTGGCCGGACTATACGATGCAGATTGACGACAGAACGGGGAGGAAGCGGACTTTCTTCGAGGTAAAGGAACGGGCTGGATGGGGCGCAACTGCTCTCGGCGCACCGGTGTCTGTCGGCGGGCTCGGGCTACAAGGCGGGACAGATGAGATTATCGGCGTTATTGGGTTCAACAGCTTCGTGCGTTGTTGCTGCCCTCGCAGTCCCGCTCTTTGCCGATCTTACTCTTACTCAGGAATTCTTCGACCTCAGCGTGTCGCTTCTGCGCATCGCCGTCCCATTCGCGCTGATCTCCACCTATTCGACGCGGCGCGAGCTTCTGCACGGACTCAAGTTGACGAAAGCGACGCGTCTCTTCGTCGACGCCAAGCTGCTCAAGAACGTACTCGCCGCTATCGAGGATCCAGACGTACACATATCGCCGGAGAACGTCTACGTGCTGGCGGGGACGGCGCCGAAAGGGCGGAAGAGCTTTGCGGGGATGGTGCAGAGTGTGCAGCGGAAGAAGGTGGACGTGGAGGGTGTGCGTCCGGCGAGCAGGGACACGCTGGCGTACCTCGTCATGTCGGTATGTAACCGGCGCTTCGAGATTCGCGTTCTCATCGGGTTGTAGAGCGGCACCAGTGGGCTACCAAAGGGTGCGCGTCCCGATATCCGTTTTGCTCCTCGAACAACGCCTTCTAGCGGTTATGATATCGCACGGGAACCTCCTTGGCTCAGCCATGCAAGCCATCGTCATCGCCCAGTCGCTCGAGCCGTTCCTCACAGCGAAACCCACGGCCGCGCCCACAACAATCGCTTGCCTCCCAATGTTCCATTCTTACGGACTACACGTTTACATACTCCGCGCCACGCTCGCGCCCGCGACGTTCATCCTCCTCGAGAAATGGAACACGGTACAATACCTCAAGGCGATCCCCAAGTCCGTCCTCTCCTTCCCTGCGTTTGGCATCCCTGACGCGCCATTCCGCAGGTACAAGATAACCCACCTCATACTCGTCCCGTCCCTCATCCATCAAGTCGTCAACCACCCCGAGCTGAAGAAGACCGACCTCAGCTCGGTCATATTCGTCAACTCGGGCGCGGCGTACCTCCCGCCCCAGCTCTTCAAGCAGATGTCGGGGTACCTCCAGCAGAGCGCGGAGATGTCGCAGGGGTACGGGCTCTCCGAATGCGTACGTCGCGGGCTCCCCTTCCTATTCCCAGCTAACACCGCCGGCAGACGCTCTCCGCGCACTCTCGCCTCCCGGGCGGCGCGTTCGGCATCCCCGGGGGCTCGCCGAGCTACAGCACCGGCGTGCTCAACGCAGGCATGGAGGCCCGCATCGTCCGTGAAGACGGCACCGACGCCGAGTTGGGCGAGGTCGGCGAGCTCTGGCTGCGCGGCCCCAACGTCGCGCTCGGGTACTGGAACAACCCCAAGGCGAACGCGGAGACTTTCCTCCCCGGAGGGTGGCTCCGCACGGGCGACCAGTTCAGCGTAGACGAGAACGGGTTCTTCTTGTACGTGCTACTAGTTCTGCCTTTTGTTTGGAGTGTGAGTGCTGACGCGCCGACAGCTTCGCAGACCGCGGCAAAGACACGCTCAAAGTCTCCGGCGTCCAAGTCTCCCCAAAGGAAATCGAAGACGTCCTCTTTGCGCACCCGGACAAGCTCGTCTCGGACGTCACCGTTGCAGGCGTGTCTGGCGGGCGGACGGCCGACGAGAAGATTCCGCGCGCGTGGGTCGTCTTGAGCGCGCCGGGGCGGAAGCTTGGCAAGGAGGAGGTTGTGAGGAGCTTGGAGAGGTGGCACCAGGAGCAGTTGAGTCGGTACAAGTGGTTGCGGGGCGGGATTGAGATCGTCAGAGAGGTACGGCGCGCCCTCGCCCCTTTTTGCGAGACCAGCTAACGCGTTGGTAGATACCGAAGACGCCGACGGGCAAGACGATACGCCGACTGCTGCAGGACGAGTACGAAAAGAAGAATGCGCGGAAGAGCAAGGCCAAGCTGTAGCTGTAGATATCAGCATGTACGATCCTAAGCCGAGACGAATACCATGGAAAAAGAAATCACATATGCGGGTATTCGACGACAGAAAGGAAACGTACGTAGTAGGGCACAAAACGAGCAAGCGAGCGACGATATGTATTCGGTACGGTAAAAGACGATAATGATACGCCTATGGTCAAGGGGGACACGGTATAGATATCCAGAGAAAAGAATCCATACGGAGGGGGCAATCGGGGGTTTCTAAGCAAGTAGGTTAAGATTGAAATGCATATGTAAGGAAACGAGGGGTGGTAATGGAACAGAAATGGGACAATACTTTTGACGATGATAAAAGCGATTTTTGGAGGTTCTCGTCTTGCGGCGCGCCTTAGTCTTCCTCTTCCTCCTCTAGCACGTTATGCAACGGCGCTCCGTGCACGTACCGCCCCGGACTGGCGCGCCCTCCCTCGCCCTCGATCGCCGGAATCTTGGGCGGGTCGAGCAGCGGCGGGGACGACTTGTTTTCCTTTTCCGGCGGAGTAACAACGGGCGCGGGCGCGGAGTCGGGCTTGGGCGTAGCAGGCAAGGACGCGCCGGCGGTACGTACGGGAAGACGCGACGGCGGGATGGGCTGCGGTTGCGGGCCCGCGGGTTTAGCGCGTCCCGCTTGTCCCGCTTGCTCGCGTTCGCGGAACATATCGATGAGCGCCGACGTTTTCGTCGGCTGAGAGGGTTTTGGCGAGGCGATAGGCGAAGCGGCGGCGTGTCCATTGCCGTTCCCGTTCCCGACAGGCGTTTGCTCCCTCTCGGCGCTATTCGGAAGCGGCCTCACGACGCTGTCGAGATTACGCGGAGTCGGTAGAATCGGATCTGACTCGTCGTCGCTATCGTCCCCGCCAAGCAAGCTCCGCGGGTCGTCGTCCATCGTAGACACCGACGCCTCCGAAACCGGACGCCGGTCTGGGTGTTTGTCAAAGTACCCGCCCCCGCCGCGTTTCGCTTGACGCGCCTGTGCGAGCGCCGGATGTATCTCCGCCCCGGGCGTCAAGCTGTCCTCCTCGTCCTCCGTTCGGTCCCCATACGCAACCGAGTCGTCCTCCTCGGTATCGTACGCGAGCCGGTCCGTCTGCTCGCTCCGTCGCGGCACGCGCTCGACCTCGACCACATCCGAGTCGCGCTGATGCTGGTCCTGGTGGTGCGCATGCGGCACAAAGTCCTCCACATCCAAACTCCCCCGTCCCATCGTCTCCGCAGCCAACGCTTGCGCCACCTCCATACTCGCAATATCGACATCAGGGCTGATAACCCCGCCGCGCCGTCGATTACTCCCCCGCGTCGGCATGACAGCATCCTGCCCACCCATCCTCCGCGCCTGCACGCTCCCAACGAGTATATCCACCCACGCATCGCTCGCGCTCTCCCTCCTCCGCTGCCTCTCGACCTTGGCCGCTTCCGCCTCGTCGTCATCGCTATCGCTCCCATTCGCCGCCGCCAACCGCGTCTGAAAGTCGACGGGCGCCGATTCCGCGGGCGCCATCCCCGGCCGTACGCGCGGCCCATTGCCAGGACTAGGTCCGGGGATCATCCCGCCTGGCAGCCGAAAACGAGCACTTTGGCGCTTGCTGGCGTTGGGCGTGCCACCAGCACTGTCGGTAGAATCGTCGCTATGCCGACGAGTGAGCGGGAGGGCGGCGCCGGGAGGAGGAGGGTCAGGAGGGCGAGAAGCGGGTTGTCTGCGAGCGGGGGATCCGAGGGAGATGACCTTGGTGCCGTTTTGGGCTTTGAGCATCGAGTCAAAATCGAGGTCGCGCGTGCTTCCGGTGACGATTGGAGTCGCGCCGAGGACGTAGGGACGGCCGTTGAGCGTCGGGGCTTGCTTCCAAGTCTTGCCGCCGCCGGGGACCGTGGATGGTGTGAAGAAGGAAGGGAGGCGCCGACGCGTACCCGGAGGAGCAACACCGGCCAACGCGAGTCGGTATTCGCGCGGTACAAACTCCTCGTAGAGCACGAGCGTCGCGCCGGGATCTTGCTGACCGCCCGAACGCGATTTATAGTCGACCTGCGCGTTGTAAGCGTCGGGACACTCCCGATGACGAAAAACCCCACCAATGCCCAGGAACATTCCTTTGCGAGCTCCGCATTGGGTCCGCCGACACCGGTCGCCCGCTCCATCCACCCTCCGCCGTACAGCAAATCGCAAAAGACGTCCAGGAACGCCTCCTCGATAACCTCCTCCGATCCAACCACCGGCGACGTATCCCATCCAAACGCGGGGAGCGCCTTGTGCGCTTTACGGAGCTTACGCGTCAGCTCGGCGTTCAGTGGCGTGTTTGCGGTCGTCGAGCCGAGGCTGAGCGTTAGCGGAGGCGAGAATTGCAGCGTTGCCGATAGCGGCGCGTCCGAACGCGAGAACCCGGCGGCGGAGAAGTCGGACCAGGAGAGTGTTTCGCGTTTGGCGGCCCGTTCCTCGAAGAGAGTCAGTGAGGGCGTAAGACGGAGCAAAAGGAAAAGTAACGAGCAAGGGAAGGACGAAATGGGGAAGAACGGGGAGTATGGAGAGATGATGACGAGAAATGATAAGGGACGCGAGGAGGGTACATATGGAGGTCGAGCAGGACGCGACGAGACGACCGCGACAACGCAAGACCCGGGTAGCAGGAGACGAAACCCGCACTCACCGCTCGCGCATTCTCCGTCAAATCAAACTTGAGCCTACCCTCAATCCCACCACCCTTCTCCCCCGTCGCCGAAATCTCAAACCCGCCAACCCCCGTCCCCCCACCATGCCCAAACCCCAAACTCTCAAACGCGCCCCATTGCATATCTGTCAAGCTCCGGAAGCTCGTTTCGCCGCCGCCGCCGGTCGAGGACGCGAGGGAGGTGGTCGATGGGGAGGTTAGCGCGGTACTGGGCGTCGATAGCGCGGTCGAGAAGGTGCTGGATGTAGAGGAGGCGAGGGAAGATGTGGATGGGTGTACGCCGACCCCGAAATCCATTCGTTTGCGGTACGAATCGGTGTACCGCGGGGATCCGGCACCGCCGGCGATGATAGTGCGCCAGGCGCGAGACGAGGACCAGTCGTTCGTCGTCCCCGGTCCTGTACGCGTGAGTCAGCTGTGGTAGATGAAGGAGAGGGAGCACGTACCGGTGCTCTCGGCCCACGAGCTCCCGGTCTTGACGAGATCGGTCGAGTAGCTCCGGACGTTCCGCCGTACGTGAATGATCCGTACCGTCTTCGCGCCCCGCCTCGCCCCCGCGACACGCTGGCCCTGCGCCGGCGTAACGCCCGTGTCGACACTAGCGGGGTACATGCCCACCCACTCCCGTAACCGCGTCGGCCCACTTAACCCGCCGCTGACGTCCTCGCGGATACAGGCAAGCAACAGATGCTCTGCCGCTCGCGCCCCACGCAGGTACTCCTCATAGACCGCCCCGAACGTGCTGAAATCCTCCACCGTCGGGAAAAGGAGCGACTCGGGGTCGTCCTTGTCCTTATCACTACCCTTGTCCTTCTTGTCCTTCTTGCCGGTCGGCGACGTTGGTGTCGGGTACGACGTCGCGGGGAGATTGGCTAGCGGGGGTGGGGAGAGGCCGAAGAGGAGAGGGGAGAGGATGGCGGCGAGGGATGGCGGTGTATGGCCCGAGGTCGACGAGTGGGCGACAAGCTTGGTGCAGAGGGCGAAAAGGGGACGTAAGATAGGGCCTAGCTGCGCGGGTAGGGAGTCGATGAAGGTAGAGAACGCCGTAGGCGGATATGCGTTTGCTGTACAGACGTCAGCTTCGCGAAAAGAAAGAAAAAAAGGACGTACCAGCCTCTTCGGCTTTCCATCGCTCGTACCATGCCCAGCTGAGTAGTCCCCGCAGCTCCCGTCCTCCCTCGACTCGCACGACTCTACTCAAGCCCCAGCGCAGACAGAGCGCCAGCTCATGGGCGCCGGCAAATTGCGCCTCGTACGCAAATGCATTGTCGTTGGACTGCAAGAACGCATGCGTGAGACGAACAACGCCAGCGCGGCGAGCGTCTAGTGCGAGGGAGGAGAAGACGAATGGGGTTGCGACGCTGGTGCGCTCGAGGGCGGCGCAGACTGTAGCGACCAATCGGGCGGCATCGGGGAGCCCGAGAACGGTGTCGCGGGCAGGCGAGAGGAGGCCGTACGGGGCTCGAGGCGGTGGGTTCATGCCGTGGGGGACCGCGCCGTGGCTGGCGGACAGGGACGGTGCGGAGGTGCTTGCGAAAGGCGTGTGGAGATCGGCGGGCAGCATCGTGGGCAGGAAGCCAACAGCGCCATAGCCGCTTGAGGTCTCCGTCGTTGCCAAACCAAACTCGTCGACGACGCCAAGAGCGAGGGGCGGTCTGCCGGAGGACCGGCCTGACGCCTGTAGCGAAGCGGGCGGGAGAATGAGCGGCGGTTGGGACTTGGATTTTGAGGATTTCGACGGATTTGTGGGCGTGCTCGCGGTCCTGGCCCGGAAGATGTGCATGGCTGTGGCAAGACTCTGGGAGACGCTCAGCGTGTGCTGCTGGTCCGACGTCGGGACGGTGGCCGACGTCGGGAACGGCGAGAACGTACCTCGGAAACGGGTTAGGTGCACCGAGTAGCTCTCCGACCCTGGTTCCAGCGTCGTGCGTCGGTTTCGTTGCTTCCGCTCAGCGGGGTCGGGGCGTCGTCGAAGATGGAAGGGAGAAGGAGCAGGTCGTTGATGTCTTGATGCGACCCTTCTCGTAGCAACCCCGACAAACCATGCAAGCCTTCACGCAGTATCGCCCTCCATGTATCGGCTCGATGCTCTCCCGACGAGCCTGCTTAGCCTCGTCGTTTTCCCCGCTGTTTCACTCCCGCCCCTGTGCCTCTCCGACTAACGGAACCGAGAAGATCTGCATTGTAGAGCTAGAATTCGACGCGTTCTTGCTAAAAAATCTTGCTACAAGCTCCTCTAGCCGCCGCGCAGCGACGAGACTGCACCACAAACCCAACAGATTCCATCCAAGTGGCGACGATGCCATCTTCACGAGAATTCAGCGGGTATGCGCATCCAAAGCTTGGTAAATGGATAATCGACGCCAGCCTTCAAAGACGCTCGTAGCCGCTACGATGCCGCTGGCACAGTGCCTGCATCGGACGGCCCAGTTAGACGCGTGGAACGATGTTCTCCGCGCTCGACGTCCCCACGTCCACGCGCAAGCAGCGGTTTTCCATCACGAACTCTCCTCTGCTTTCCCAACTTCGCCTCGCTCGCCGGTAGGTCATGCTCTACTCGACGTTTGCGCCATGTTGACCTCCGAGACTGAGGACTTCTTTTTTGCTAGGTTTTCACCACTCGCTCTCAGGCTCGCCGCGTCGGTTCATCATCCATTCCCTGTGCCAGAACTTGCTGCTTCCTGTCCATCTGTCTGGGTATCCAGCCGTCCAATTCGCTGCCACCACCATAATTATCGAGCGCCAAATGGATTTCCGACGAGCTGCGCTCAATTGTTCCGCCACCCCTCCATTCGCCTTGATCACCGTTTCGAGTTCAAACCTCGCAAACCAATCTCAAACACTCTTTGAGGTCCTCAAGATATAGCTAGCACAACTCGCTTCGGCCGCCGCAGCAGTTTTCTTTCGAAATCTCTGCGTAAAGTCAAGTTCAATTTTTACTATTGTTGGAAGGGATCTGAGGAGTGTGCTCGGCTCCAGGCTGGTCAGTTCCCTGAGCCGGTGCTCCCGATATCGCGTCAAGCATACGCATGCTGTCCCTCATCCGCGCTGAATCGATTTACGTCTTCCGCACGTGTCAAACCGCTTCTTGCTGCTGAACCACCACCATCCCTAATGGAAGACCATCGAACGCTACCCACCAGAACACCCCACCAACTCTCCGTTATACAAAGCCCGCCATCGTCAACTCGGTCCTGTATCAAAAAGTTCGTCGAAGAACGCGTACGCTCGGTCCCTCCGCACGAGCTCGGGATCTCGAGCCGTACCTTAGCCCCGCGAATGGCGAATGGATCTGGAACTACGAGCAGGTCTACGAGCGCAAGTACCGGAAGCGCGAGCGTGACGCCGCGCCGAGACGCTCAAGCTCGGGACCTCAGCTACCACGCGAATGGGCCGCTGGCGCGCCGCGATGCGGAGCGGACGCTGCTCGCGGTTCGGGCGAAGCGCGTGTGGAAGGCGCGTTACGCGCTGATGGATATGGATAACTTCGTTGAGCATTGGGAGAAGCAGGAGCAGGAGCGCCAGGAATCCAAAAATCAACATCCTGCTGGAGCCCCTCGTACGTGCGGCGGGGATCTGCACGCAGCGCGCTGCCAGCCTCGCGCCGACTGTCCTGAGATGTCGCTGTTCTCTCTCCTCGACAGGCGTAAGGAGGAATAGGAAGACGGCTCGTGAGTCCACGCAGCGTCCGATCCGTCTCTACGGGATTAATCCCCCGCGAAGCTGTGGACCATCTCGAAGCACGAGCACGTCCGTTCGCCGACTACGTCTAAAAAAGCCTGCAGGGCCACAATAATGAAGATCGCGCCGCAGTGTACGAAGCTCGGGAGGATATCGATGCGTGTTTTCATTGTGGGAAGCAACCATGTGAGACGCCGCTCTTCAGGTGCAGCGGGTTTACTTATCATGAGCTCGGTTCCCCTACTGGCAGCGCGTGCCAGAAACAGGGCCGGAAAGACCACAAGCACACCTGCGCGGGCGCGAAGCGCTTCAATCTCAAAGCGGGAGATGAGCCGGATAATATGGCCGGGGCGTCGTCGTGGGAGGAATATATTTGTCTCGAACGCGCGTTGATGAAGTGGGGGTAGCTTCGCTCTTTGATCTCTTTGTTCCAACTCATACGTACGCGTACCGAAACCTGCTTGATGTCTGTGTGGAACTGCATCTGGAACGGCAAACAAACTCAACCCTCCGCATCGTAGCCTCGGCATACAACCATCCTACTTCGCGCGGTCGGCCAATCCCATTCATACTCCCATGTGCATTACCCGCGCACATTGTCGCGCGTATTTCTGATTCCTTATACACGGTTCGCAGAGTTCCTTCCCCAGATGGGTCGCCAGCACTGGGTTTTGCTCGGCATGATGGAGGGCAGCGCTATAGATAAGGGCGCGGACAGCAACACGCGTCATCGCATCTACGTGGCGCTGCCGTTCAGTGCTTAAGTATTCCTCGAGCTCGCGTTATTCTGATTGGGTTTAGGCAGCGCTTTCGAGCTCGGAGAGGGTTAAAAGATCGCCAGCTCCGAGGGACAGTCTAGACGGCGCGTCTCTGAATCCTCCATCCCGCGGAGGACAGTTGGCATTCTTGGAGAACTTTCGGCAGCTCTGCGACCACACAAGGAAGAGAATCGCGGAAACATTCAGATTACAAGTCTTGGAATAGGTTGGATGCATAAATCTCCTTCCGTGTGCCAGCTTCAGCTACTAGTCCCAATCCCACGTATAGGCCCAGGTACATTTCCCCACCTGGCACGATACGCAAGTCTTGCCGCCCTTCGAGACTTTGCACTATAGCCTATGCGTTAGCCCTCCCCAAGCAAACAATTCAACACCACACACCACGGGAACCCGTGCCTCGATGCACGGCTCGCAGCGCTCCTTGCCCTCTTTGTTATATCCTTGGATATCGGACATCGTGAAGTGCAGGTCAATACACCTCATCCGCGCTTTTGTACTGCTGCTGGCGCCACACTTCTGCTGGCAGCCATATTGGCGACGACGAATAAGACCCGCGTGAAACGCGATGAATCCGGTCTGAATTGCAGCGGTGGCTCGATGCCAGTGTCTTGCCGACAGAATGCAAATGTCCCTAATCCCGCAATTGATTCCTTTGTTTTATATTCTTTGCGTTTTATTCTGATAAGCTGTGGAAAAGGCCCGCGCCGCGCTCCCCATTCAATTTGAGAAGTTCGAGGATAATTGCCACCCCGGTGCTTGCCGCTAATACTTGCTTGCGGTTATTTTGTCGTCGTCCGGCATGAGAGCCTCTTCGCTTCTGGCATATGCTGATCGTAGAGGTTCATATAAAGCACCTTTAGAACCTTCTTTCATGGCAGGAATGATTATCATTATTATTTTTTCTTTTTTCTTTCGTAAAACCCGGGCACAATAAGTCAAGGAAACAACGTAAGAATGAAGGTCGGGGGGTTTTTTTTTTTGCCAAAGAAAAGTCGGGATAATAGAGCACATTGGCAACCTTACAGTAACACTTTAAGAATAATTGAAGTAGGGCCGGCTTCGCGGCAATCCACAAACAGTGCAATCCCCGAGCACCCGACTCGGCTACAAGTACTTACCGATTTGACCTGTTGCCTTTTTATCTGACCCCAACCAGATAAGTGTCCAGCCAATATTGTAGATATATAATATTTGCACAAAACATAAGGGGAGAAATACCGGATGTGATTTGAAAAATGAGTTACACAAGAATGTTTGCCCCTGGTGTGAATCGAAGCAGGAAACCTGAGTGCTTGCAAATTTACCCAGAAAAGAGGACTTAAACACGGCTGCCACTACCACAAACTAGATTGTTTGTCAATATTGCACTGTTTGTGCAATGCCGTGAATCCGGCTCTACCTCAATCAGCTGAGTGCTTACAAATTTGCCAATATATGGGGACCCAACAAGGATGTCATCAGCACAAACTACACTGTTTGTGAATATTTTTCTGTGTTGCAAAATGAAGACATACTTGTTGTTAAATGGACTTTGGATATAGATACTGCATTCCTGTCTGCGGAGGCAGCTGAGAGCATGATACGACAGTGACGGTGTGAGCGGGAGGTGGTGGAGGACAGAGGAAAGGTGCAGTGCTTGTTGGGGATTGAATAAAACCCTACCAGCCTGGATCACCTTGCTTTGCTAGGTCCCCCACCTTGACAATTAGTAAGCATTGTATCATGTGCATGTGTCACGTGAGCTTTGCATCAGGTGATTTGAGGGTCAGATGCTTCTTCCCACCCTCCGCACATTGTGATGGCCAAACCCATAATTCCAGTCCGTCCACAGCCACGCTTAACCAATTGATTCCCACTGTCATCACATGATGCAGTTTCTCCCACCCCCCGCACACCCTGATGGCCAAACCCATAATTCCAGTCCGTCCACAGCCTCGCTTAAGCAATGTATTCCCATGCTCATGACATGATGTGGTTTCCCACACTCTGCACATTTTGATGCTGAGACCAATAATTGTTGGCTGCCCACAGTGACACTTATGCAATGAATTCCCGGGCCCTATTGTGTGTGATTCAAATTTCCTGGTGCACAATTAATTTCAATGTGAAGGCATGCTAAGTGATGCCATGCAAATAAAATTCAAAGCTAAGAAAAAATCCACATCGGTAATTACCGTACCTCTACTCAATAACCCAATATTACTTGGAGATTCAAGTTTGTTTCTCTGATCAAAAAGGACCAGGCTATCATGCCACGGAATAACTTGTGACATAGGTAGCCAATGGACGGGAATTGATACAAATCTTCCGCTGAATGATGATGATGATGATGATGATGATATCCTCCGAAGCTGCATCTAGGACACACTAGATCCTTCATTACTTTAATTTTATATTCAGTTCAAAAGCACTTGTGACTTGTGATTGATTTTTTCCAAGTTGAGGCTTCGAGAAACTTTCTACTGAACAAAGATGATGCACCACAGGGGAGAAAATATCCAGAAATCACTCTCCGTACAGGGTGTAGACAAGGATGGCCAGCACATACAGTATGGGTTAAATGGCAGCTGCCCTGGACCTGTGGCTGTTGCGTTAAGTAACATTACAGTAGTTTACAAAATTAAAATTTGATGGTTGTGTGATTCAATCTTGTGCGCGGCGAGCGGTGTAGGATCCAGTGTGATATTCGGACCCTACTGTACAATTTTGTAAAATATCATTGTCGCTGTTGGTGAAAACTGTGTGTGACCCATGACATCCAAATTGAACAAAATACCACAGCATCAGCTTGACAAAGGAAAAAAAAAAAAAAAAAAATTGATTGTCCGTTCAGGATGTCGAGGGTTTGCGTACGGGAAGACTGCCATATTGTAGTATTTCAATCAATTGAATGAGCTCCGAGCGTGCGACACTGGCTACAAGATTTGTCATTCTTGAACCGCTGTTTGTGGTCGTGACCGGCCAAAGTTTCTGTAGGGCTCCAACACCAACGCCGCGCACAGAAAGAGTTGGTGCCGGAGAACAAAATCGAAGAGATCAATGTATGTACACGGCATGCTCCTGCTCGCAATTTGCAGAATTCTTGACGCGCCATTTTGATGAGGATTTCGACGTGGAGCAGGAAACCACTAAATTTCTGGATTCACAGGCAGCATGGTCATTTTATGTCCTGAGTCTGTACACCTGTTCAGAATCATCAATTTGCAGCAAACCAAAACTGCACCGCAGAGCCGCCCAGACCGACAAAAAGGTCCATGGGCACTGTTCGAAACCTGGCGGCCGTGACACCTGCCGAAACTTCGGAGAAAACATGGATTGAATGAAGTAGTACAGTATGGGATGGTTGGTCCGCTTCAATACCTCTTTTATAGCCAGCACTAGATGCCCGCGGGCTCCGCATGGCCACGGGCTCAGCGGAAGACCACGGACTGTCTAAGCCCGGACCCGTAGGCCACGGACTCCGCAGGCCATGGGCTCGGCAGGCCACGGGCTCAGTCTTCTAAACCCGGCTACCCGTGGGGAGCTGTGGGCTAATTTGCAACAGCTGCTCGCACCGCCATGTTGCTTTCCAGGGTGCACCACCGGATTCGAGCCACCCACCGCTATTCCGCGCCGGCTATAAGGTCGCCAGCTTCCCAGCAGCAGCCGATACTGACAGGGGGGCCGCTCATCACCGATGTTGTCCACGCCGCTCTACCGTGTCCCGTTCCGTCGATGATCCGGGCTCCTCTTGCTGATGCACGTGCGGAGTAATTTAGAGAAGGGTGGATAACGCGAGGTAGGCCATCGGAATGCGGACCCACCAAAACCGAGAGCGGCATTTAAAGTCCGGTGGATAATGCTTCTTTTTTGTTTTCTTTTTTTATGCAGCACAAAGCAAGGTCTTGGCCAGTACAAACTGGCATCTAGTTACCAGGCGGCCATGGTTATGGTAAATGTGGATAATCGATAAGTGGCGGGCGCCAGTCTGCGGTGAGTGAGGGTTGGGAAGATAATCTGGTAAGGGGGATTATCAAGTTAAAGGATAATCTCTTCGGGCAGCAAAATGAATGCACAAACGGAAGCTTGTACCGGCATCTCAGCTGATGCATGTGGCAGGAAGACCTAATCCAGGCGCCGGAAGTTCAGAAATTCGACGCATATGCTATCTTTCAAAGTTGAACCCCCCGTGGCACCAAGATGGCATTACAGACCAGATGTTGCTAAGATAGCCTCTGTCAACTTTGAAATAGGCAAGGAGGGAATCTACTTTCAGTCCCAAGGCTTGATGCACTGCAACACACAAGGCTCAAGAGCTTTAATAAGATTAACTTATTCACAAACTTCAAGTTTGTGCTAGGTGGCCAAAAATGGGCCCCCAAAAAAGGTATGGATTAGTAAGACTCTTTTTTCACGTCACATGATTGAATTAGATAAGGTAGATAAGATAATTGCTTATATCACCTACATGATTAGTACACAATGGAGCTACGATAATGCCACCTTTTCCTGCGGAATCTGGCCGGGCCTTTTATACTTGCCTGGCCCGATTACCTGCCGATGCGTAATCCCGTTACCTGCGCGGAGATGGTGTCATCGCTGTCGGACATTAAATGAGTAGCAAGCCGCCAAACACCTCAACCGGCTCGCCGATGACGCGATGCTCACCAATTGATAACACCATCGGTATATAAAGCCCCAGGTATAATTCAAAGTAAAATAGAGAGTTATTCAAGAGTCTCCTGTGCAAGGTGACTAAGAAACTAGACTTACAGCTGACTAAGTGGATTCAGGTTACCTTCTCAAAAAAGAAATATTTTATGAGCAGTTTATGTGATGTGATGAGGTTGGCAGAACAATTTGTCTGCATAATTATGGCAGCTTGACTCCGGAAAAAATCATGGAAAAGTATACCAAAGCTCTAAGAAATGTTCCATTCATGCCAGTACACAAAAAGAAAATAATAATAATAATAATAAATCTTGAAGTTTGTGCAATGCCGCAGAGTCGGCTTACTTTCGATCATAAAGTAAGAAAAAGAAAAACACAACAATCAACTCCAAAGTGTCACAAATCCCCTCATAGTGAGTACAACCTTTGTCTATTTCTGTCTGACTTAAGATCTCCTCACTCAGTGAATCATCCAGATTTACCATACACATGGTTGCCTGATTATCGAACCGCAATTGGGGCTACTGTACTCATCTGTATGGGTACAACCATCAGCCATCATCACGCGAAAATTGATAACAACCGGGCTGGCGTGATGCGTGACGCTCGAAAAAATTACGACTGGCCCGGAAAAAATTGCAATTTTTAGACCAATCTGGGCCCAAAATCACGCCCCGCACCAAATGATAACAACGGACCCTCCGCGCTGCGTGACATCACGCAGAAATAACAACACAACGGGGCCAGCGTGACGCGTGACGTTGTACCCATACAGATGAGTACAGTATTGCAGTAGGGCATTGCAGATTTCTGTTGTAAGAAAATTCCATTTTTGCGAGCGCAGCGAGCAATTATTCGCTAGCACGTGATCGGCTGAGGGTGAACAAGCCATCAATTCTCCGAAAGCTGAACGGGTCGCGTAGCGACCCGTCCATTTCTGACTCGTTTCTGGGTCTGTTGTTCTGAAATTTGGTACATAGGCTAGCACATGGGTCATCCACTCTCTGACAAGTTTTCAGGCCTATAGCCTCAAAACTGACCGGGTTTGAAACTTGGTGGCATGCCACTCAACCAGGACAATGGCAGAATTTCGCATTGCGCAGCGAGCTCTCTGCGCCCCCGGCGGTTCCTTAATACAATGGCTGCCAATATGCTCTAATGGGCTTTTCTTTTTTTGTTTCATTTGCTCTATACGAAGGGACGGTGCGGAGGTGCTTGCGAAAGGCGTGTGGAGATCGGCGGGCAGCATCGTGGGCAGGAAGCCAACAGCGCCATAGCCGCTTGAGGTCTCCGTCGTTGCCAAACCAAACTCGTCGACGACGCCAAGAGCGAGGGGCGGTCTGCCGGAGGACCGGCCTGACGCCTGTAGCGAAGCGGGCGGGAGAATGAGCGGCGGTTGGGACTTGGATTTTGAGGATTTCGACGGATTTGTGGGCGTGCTCGCGGTCCTGGCCCGGAAGATGTGCATGGCTGTGGCAAGACTCTGGGAGACGCTCAGCGTGTGCTGCTGGTCCGACGTCGGGACGGTGGCCGACGTCGGGAACGGCGAGAACGTACCTCGGAAACGGGTTAGGTGCACCGAGTAGCTCTCCGACCCTGGTTCCAGCGTCGTGCGTCGGTTTCGTTGCTTCCGCTCAGCGGGGTCGGGGCGTCGTCGAAGATGGAAGGGAGAAGGAGCAGGTCGTTGATGTCTTGATGCGACCCTTCTCGTAGCAACCCCGACAAACCATGCAAGCCTTCATGCAGTATCGCCCTCCATGTACGGGCTCGATGCTCTCCCGACGAGCCTGCTTAGCCCCGTCGTTTTCCCCGCTGTTTCACTCCCGCCCCTGTGCCTCTCCGACCAACGGAACCGAGAAGATCTGCATTGTAGAGCTAGACTTCGGCGCGTTCTTGCTAAAAAATCTTGCTACAAGCTGCTCTAGCGACGAGACTGTACCACAAGCCCAACAGATTCCATCCAAGTGGCGACGATGCCATCTTCACGAGAATTCAGCGGGTATGTCCAAAGCTTGGTAAAATGGATAGTCGACGCCAGCCTTCAAAGACGCTCGTAGCCGCTACGATGCCGCTGGCACAGTGCCTGGCAGCCTGCATCGGATGGCCCAGTTACAGTAGACGCGTGGATCGATGTTCTCCGCGCTCGACGTCCCCACGACGTCCACGCGCAAGCAGCGGTTTTCCATCACGAACTCTCCTCTGCTTTCCCAACTTCGCCTCGCTCGCCGACAGGTCAAGATCTACTAACCCCCAACGCTCGCGTCGCCGGTCGAATGATCCACCCCTCCGATTTATATCAGGCTACGGCAAGACTCGCAGCTCTCGTGGCGCCGGTTAAGAACATACTCTTCCTCGCGTGCTGCCTGGTGTCGCAATACTGTAGTATTTCATTCAATTCGTAGGCCACGGGTCACAGGGCTATTTTTCTTCGAATTTTTGGCAGGTGTCACGGCCCGTCCGTGAACTTTACGAAAGCTTTCGGACCACCCGATTTGGGAACTTTTCTCGCCCTGCGGGGCAGTGTGCATTGTCCGCAAGGCTATCCCACTATTTACTTGGACAAGTTTACATTATATAAAACTGTAATTGATAGGGAAATTCTGTGAGTAACCCGGGGCTCAACGTGGGCGCTTACGGAAAATTTTCTGATGTCACAGCGGCAATGCGAACTCTACGAATTGCGAAATTCGTAGGCAATGTCACACGCCAAAGGGTCATTCAAATTGAATGAAATACTACAGTATCCATATGTGGGGCAGCAAACACGGCTGTCTTCCTTTCTATGCATCCAGCCATCCAATTCGCTGTCAGGCATGTCGACTCGGATACCGCGCGCACGGAGCAGTCGTCAAAGCCGCGCGGAGCCCTATTTCTCTATTCGCCTGGATCTTTGGCTTGACTTCGATCCCGTCGTAGGACAAAATGGTGTAATGGCTCAAACTAGCTGGCTAGCGCTCAAGCCTGCCGTAAAGTCCCCGCCGACACTCTTGGCGACCCAGAAGTGGGAACGCGATATTTTCTACGAACCATTATAATATCAGGTTTGTAGACGCGGCAGATTTAGACCTTATTGGAAACCGCTAGAAACGGCCTCAAAAGTTTTGAAAAAGAGCATTTCAGATGGCAACTTGAAAGTTCAAAAAAATACATCAAATGAATGGGAGTGGAGCTCTCTCAGCCAATGAGCAGGCTCGAATCTTATATTTTTTGAACTTCAAAAGTCCTCTGAAATGTTCTAAACACTCATGTAAGTATGTTGTGAAATTGAGATTTGGAGCTTTTTCCTTTCCTGCAGAATTTTCCAATTTATGGGGGGCAGATTTGTAACTGCTGGATGGCTGCACAAGTAGACATATGATTCCACTTCTCATGAACCTGCCAGGGCACCAGAACTTGCTGTATGAAACTGTTCAGCAGTCACAATTCTGTCCCTATAAATCGGAGAATGATTGAAAGTCAGCCGACCCTGCGGCAATTGCACAAGATTCAAAAGCAAAAAATCCAAGCCTTTGCGTATCCTACCTTTCTTTTTTTTCATTCTGCCTTTTTTTTTCTTTCCTTTTTCTTGTGTACAAGAGGTTATGTTTGAACTTAGTGGAATTCATCGTCCCCATTGTACACGATGACAAGATATTTATTTAGATTTCAATCTAAGTACTTAGTCAGTTTGCACAGGAGAGACATGGATAAATCTCGATTTTTACTTTGAGTTTTACCTGGGCTTTATATACCAGTCTAGTTCGATTATAAATCAATGAGCAATGCTGAATCGGCGCGGAGATGGTGTTATCGATTGGTGAGCATCGCCGGCTTGTTAGTCAATGTCCGACAGCGATGACACCATCTCCGCGCAGGTAACGGGATTACGCATCGGCTGGTAATCGGGTCTGATAGTATAAAAGGCCATTAATTCCGGAGAAGAACATAGGTTTATTCAAGCCTCCATTGTGCACTAATGGTGTAGATTGTAAAATGAGTTATCTTATCTAACTTATTGATCATGTGATCTGGTAAGGAGTCTTACTAATCCATACCTTTTTGGGAAGCCCACTTTTGGCCACCTAGCACAAACTTGAAGTTTGTGAATTTCCGCAAGAAACAAAGCTCCAGAATCTAAATTTCCCAAAATATTTAAGTGTTTTCAAAATTTTTGAGGCCGTTTTAGTGGCTGCCCATAAGGTCTAATCACCAGGTTTTGGGTAGGAAATTTTATTTTTTGAACCTCAAAAATCGAAATTTTCGAAGTAAAGTTTGCCATCCGCTCTTTACGTTTTCAGCACGTGTCGAAAACTTCTTGCTTCCGAACCACCACCATCCCGAATGGAAGACCACAGAGACCAACCCGCCCCTGCCCCAGTCGCCGAGGCCAACCCATCGCGCTACCCACCAGACCACCCCACCCACTCGCCACTGTACAAAGCTCGCCTCCGCAAAATCCTCGTCCACTCGGTCCTGTACCAAAAGTTCATCGAGGAATGCTCAGTCCCTCCACTCGAGCTCGGGATCCCGAGCCGTACCGCAGCCCCGCGCGAGTGGAACTGGCACTACGAGCAGGTCTACGAGCGCAAGTACGGGCAGCGCGACCGTGACGCTGCGGGGGATTACGCCGAGACGCTCAAGCTCGGAGACATCGTCGACCTCAGCTACCACGCGAATGGGCCGCTGGCACGCCGTGATGCGGAGGAGGCGGAGCGGAAGCTGCTCGCGGTTCAGGCGAAGCTCGTGTGGAAGGCGCGCCATGCGCTCATGGATAACTTCGTCGAGCATTGGGAGAAGCAAGACTCGCGCCAGTCCAAAATCAACATCCTACTGGAAGCCCTCGTACGTGCGGCGGGAATCTCCACGCAGCGCGCTCGCGTCGACTGTCCTGAGATGTCGCTGTTTTCTCTCCTCGGCGAGCGTAAGGAGGAAGGGGAAGACGGGATGATGTCGCTCGTGAGTCCCCACTGCGTCCGATTCTCTCTACGGGATTAATCCCCCCACGAAGCTGTGGACCATCTCGAAGCACGATTACGACGACGAAAACCCCAAGATTTTCTCCTTCCCCCATCCCAAAGTCGCAGCCGAACTCAAGCCATTCACACTACTGCCCGCAGCTCATTGGTTGCACGAGATCGGTCGTTTGCGCCTCGCACAGCGCAACCTCTTCATATCTGCTATGTTGCTGTCTGTTCTCGATCTCGTGGCGAGTCACTACGCCCGTTCGCCGCCTACGTCTAAAAAGTCTGCAGGGCCACAATGAAGACCGCGCCGAGCTGTACGAAGCTCAGGAGGATATCGACGCGTGTTTTCATTGTGGGAAGCAACCCAATGAGGCGCCGCTCTCCAAGTGCAGCGGCTGTTCCTGGGCGCTTTACTGCTCTCCGTGCGTAATGGGTTTTTTCTTTGTTTCCGACACGTTTACTTATCATGAGTTCGGTTCCCCACTGGCAGCGCGTGCCAGAAACAGGGCTGGAAAGACCACAAGCACACCTGCGCGGGCGCCAAGCGTTTTAATCTCAAAGCAAAAGAGGAGCCGGATAATATGGCGGGAGCGTCGTCGTGGGCGGAATATATTTGGCTCGAACGCGCGTTGATGAAGTGGGGATAGCGTTGCTCTTTGATCCTTTTTTTTCGCAACTCGTACACATGCGAAAATCTGTTTGAGGTCTTTTTGAGAACTCGACTGGAACGGCAAACAACCTTGACCCTCCGCATCTCTGGTGACATCGCACTACGCATATTGTCAATGGTGCTTTATTTTGGCAGAATTTGAACGTTCTGCACGTCGTCGCGCTTGATACACGGTTCGCAGCGTTCCTTGCCCAGATGGCTCACCAGCGCTGGTGTCGCTGGTAGCCACATAAGTTGACAGCGCTGGATACGGGCGCGGGCATCAACAGTGAGTCAACACTGGTATCTACGCAGCGCTGCCGTATATGACTTATTTCTCGAATCCATCTAGGTAGGTTCGAACAGCGGATTTGAACTCGGGGAGAGTTAAAAGATCGTAAGGTCTGAGGGACACTCCTGACGCGTCCGAAGCCTACATCCCGCTAAGCTAGATGCGGCATTCTTGGATCAGAACTTTCCGGGACCAGCGACTCTGCGACCAACAGGATATCATAAAGGGCGATGGATGCATAAATCTCCTTCCGTGTCAATTCCGGCGTCAGCTACGTGTCCCAATCCCACGTATAGGCCCAGGTACAATTTCCCGCCGCCTTGCACGCTTCGCAAGTCTTGCTGCCATTCGGAACCTTGCACTGTAGCCTTTGCTTTGACACTCCCTACCCTAGAATACAACAACACCACACACCTCGTCAAACCCTTTCTTGCCATCTGTCTCGGCGTTGATACACGGCTCGGGGCGCTCCTTGCCCATTTTGTTATATCCGTGGATACCGGACATCGTGAAGTGCAGGGCAATACGCCTCTTCCGCGCTATGGTACTGCTGCTGGTGCCACACTTCTGCTGGTAGCCATGTTGGCGACAACAAGTGGGACCCGCGTAAACTGCGATGAACCCGTTCTGAATTGCATCGGTGGCTAGATACAGAATGCAAATGTCACTAATCCCGCAATTGATTCCTTTCATTATACTCTTTGCGTTTTATTCGAATAAGCCGCGGAGTAGGTCCCGGGCGCGCTAGCCGTTGAATTTGAGAAATTGGAGGGTAATTACAACCACGGCGCTTCCCGCTAATACTTGCTTGCGGTTATTTTGTCGTCGTCCACAATAGAGCACTTCAGATGCATTTTTAAAGTTCAAAAAATATAGGATCTGAGCCTGCTCATTGGCCGAGGGAGCTCCACTCCCATTCAGTTCTTGTATTTTTTTGAACCTTCAAATTTTTATCTGAAGTGCTCTAATGAGCTTCTTCACTTCTGGTATATGCTTGAAGAGGTTCATATAAAGCATCTTGAAAACTCACCTTTCATATTATGAATGGTGGTCCTTTTTTTTCTTGGGAAAACCCGGGCGCAATAATGTGCCGTGAAAGCCAAGGAAACAAGTTAGAACGAAGGTCATTGTGTTTTTACCAATGAAAGGTCGGGATAATAGAGCATAATTGGCAGCCCTTCAAGAATATGTTTCTACTGTAGTATTTCATTCAATTCGAATGACCCTTTGGCGTGTGACATTGCCTACGAATTTCGCAATTCGTAGAGTTCGGATTGCGCTGTGACATCAGAAAATTTTCCGTAAGCGCCCACGTTGAGCCCCGGGTTACTCACAGAATTTCCCTATCAATTACAGTTTTATATAATGTAAACTTGTCCAAGTAAATAGTGGGATAGCCTTGCGGACAATGCACACTGCCCCGCAGGGCTAGAAAAATTCCCAAATCGGGTGGTCCGAAAGCTTTCGTAAAAGTTCACGGACGGGCCGTGACACCTGCCAGAAATTCGAAGAAAAATAGCCCTGTGACCCGTGACCTATGAATTGAATGAAATACTACAGTATGTTGTAAAATGAAGACATACTTGTTGTTAAATGGACTTTGGATACCGATACTGCATTCATGTCTGCGGAGGCCGTTGGGAGCATTAGTGCTGGCCGAATATGAATATTAATATGACTTTCCCGTATTATATTCATAGCCATATTCTAGCCAATTGACCTGCCCATATTATATTCATAGTTATTTATATTTATCTTCAGCAGAAGAATATGATTATATTCTGGCTATATTCAACTATATTCCACTGGCGCATGCGGATAAAGTCTGTGTAGTCAACACCCTCCCCGAGCCCGCTTTTGAGCCACTCCATTGTGACAACGGTTCTGGTTGTAGTCTTTGCCGTCATTGAGGCCCGGGTATCGGACATCGTGTGTTTTGTGCTGGAGAAGAGCCGTTCCACTGATACACTGACGCCCGGGAATGGCCGCGAGACGACCCAGGCAATGTGATAATCAATTTTGGAGGTGTTGTAGACTGTCAATTCCAGAATTCACTTCCAACTTTGGGAAATCTAATCAGACTAACATGCACACGGACCATACACAACCAGTTCCGCACAACAGAATATATTTGACTTCGAAAGGGCCGTATTATATTCATATTTATATTTAGCCATATTCGTAGCCAAGAATATTTTGGGCACAGAATACGGACATCCCGTATTATATTTGTAGTCGGCTGACTATAGCCAGAATATATTTCGACATATTTATTTATGGCCAGCACTAGGGAGCATGATACAACAGTGCGAGCGGAAAAAGAGCGAAAATTGTGGAAGTCTTGTTAGTCGGAGGATTTCTAGGAAGGAACTGGTATGGACCTCAAGTTCTATGACCTACAAATATTGAATGCTTGGGCCGTCCACGGATGACCTCCTGTTTTTGGAGGGTTTTAACTTGGACAACTCTTCTTGAATGCTGTCTTCTACACAGAGTCATCTGCAGAAGACAGCTATGTTAATTACTGTGTTATGACCCCTTGTTGCCCGTTGAGATCAGTAACTGGACTGCTTGGCTGACTAACTGACTCCGTGCCACAATGTTTGCCTGGCCAAAGTAAACACCACCGGCGGCATGTCTGCAGGTGCTACCCTGCTAACCGAGGTTCACCTTTGTTTTTATATATACTCTACAGAAGACGGCTTCCAAAGGTATGTGCATACATTGGGGGGTTGAGTCAAGTCTTGTGCCTTGTTCAATCTCTGCTTATGGCCTGACACGGGTTCTGTGTAAGCCGGGCCGTGAACTGAACCAGAAGAAGGCAATGATGGCAAACTGAGCCGAAACATGTTGTGAAACAAACCAAGGTCAGTCAGATGTTGTCAAAGTGACTTGTGCGGTGGGGATTACAGCTGATTGAATAATTCATGAGACTTGGTGTTTGATCAAGAGAAAAAAAAAGTTGTCAGATGTTGTGGCCTATAACTCAGCAACCACTGCTCCATTCAGCTTGAGTCCAGGCACGTTGGATGCAAATTTGGGCTTTCAAATGATATAATTAATGGGATCAAATTTCTGTTTATGGAAAACACCATTTTTGAGGGCAGCTTTAGGCTTCCCTTGGCTCAAAATTACACTCCAACAGCTAAGGGGTCATGCTATTAGCTCAAACAATTGGCTTAAGTCATCTTAAGTCCCAGTTTTATATCAAAGACAGTCAAGAGTAGGACAATACAGTGCTAGATGGGCTTTCTGCAAATTGAAGTTGATTTATGGTAAGGTTGACGCCATGCACGTACGGTTAGGTTGCGAGATGATTCCTAAGATGGCAGGTTCGAGCTTTTTGAAGCACTGCAAATCTCGGGGAGCCCGAGGATGTAATTAGTATGTTGGAGGTGTATAGTGAACAGTGTTTGTGCATTGACATAATATTTGGAGAAGTATGGAGACCCTGGGGACACCAGTAAGAATATTTACAATTGATAATCTTGGTTACACTTTGTCCCCCAATTTCTACCTCTGTTGTCCAATTCTAACCTCCAGATGACTATTCCCGCCATTTCAGGACCACCCTGTCCCAGAATACGCTCTGAGCCATGGAAAAGGTTCAAACCTGGAATTTTAGGAACCATCTCGTAACCTAACCGTACATGCATGGTGTCAACCTTATTTGGAGAAGAACATATCCCTTAAGAATCATCTTGAGTTCAATTTTAAGCTCATGGAACAGCACATCCAAGCCCAGAGAAGCCCACAGCTGGCCTCCAAAAATGGGGGGGGGGTGGCATTCTTCAGAGATCACGTCGCAAAACAAAAGAGTGCATTGTTTGGATGGAAAAAACAAAGCTTCCCATTGGTTAGGAAACAAAGGATCCTTTTATGGCGGCCGACTGTTGACCGCGGCTCGGCCACAAACAAAAAATTGGCCAACAGAAAAAAGGTGCTTTAAAATTGAACCCAAGCAAACTGCGACCTTCATTCTTACATTGTTTCCTTTGAGGAAATAATGTAATGTGCCCGGTTTCACCAAAAAAAGACCATACTGTAATTCCAAACGTAAAATTGCCAACAAAAAAATGCTCTTTGAAATTGAACCCAAGCAAACTGCAACCTTCATTCTTGCATTGTTTGCCTCGAAGGAAACAATGTAAGGATGTGCCCGCTTTCACCAAAAAGAAGACCCATAATTCATGCCATGAAAGAAGAGTTTTGAAGACGCTTTATATGAACCTCTTTAAGCAGTATATAACTGCTCCTCTCATATGTCCTTTTTTTGTTGCTTTTCAGGCCCAATTTGAAAGAATTATTTGGTCCATCAATCAGAGCAAAAGAAAAAAAAAAAAAACGTCTAAATAGAGCATATTGGCGGTGCTTCAAAAAGATTTTTCTACGTTGCAAAATGAAGACATACTTGTTGTTGGATGGAATTTTGATACCGACGCTGCATTCACGTCTGCGGAGTCGACTGGGAGTGCTAGTGGAAGGTGGCAGACGGTGGAAGAAAAAGTGCGGTAGTTGTCGGTGATTGGTCGCCTGATTGGTCACTGCTAACCCGCCACCGCCATTTGAAGCTATTGCGCTGGAAGTGGGGGCATTGCAAATTGAGCAGCTTTCTGTTGTAAGAAAATTTGATTTCACAATGGCTGCCCATATGCTCTAATGGACTTCTGTATTCTCAAATCTCCGGTGTGAAATCCCACGAAGTGGGCCAGGCACAGTTTGCATCTCTCGGTATGCACGCACGGCAAACCTTGCGCATGCTATCTATCGCAACCTTGCACTGCAGCCTATGCGTTAACACTCCCCAAGCAAAGAATTCAACATCACACACCTCGGAATGCCGTGCATTTTTGCATGGAATGCAGCGGTGCTTGCCCGTTTTGATGATATCGGCCATCGTGTAGTGCAGATCATTACGCCTCCTCCGTGCTTTTATACGGCTGCTGCGGGCGCCGCGCCTCTACTGGCATCCATATTGGCGATCACGAATAGGATCCGCGTAAGTCGCGACGAACCTGATCTGAATTGCATCGCAGGCTAGATGGCTTCTTGACACAATGCAGCTGACCCCAACTCTGCAATTGATCCCTTTGTTTACATCCTTACCATTTGATTCGAATAAACCGCGGAGAGGTCTAAGTTAGAAGATAGTTACAACCACGGTGCTTGCCACAATATTTCGAAGTCAATTTGTGGTCTACACCGAGGCAGGAAGGAAGGAAGGAAGCGCTTCTTCGCTTCTGTTACGTCGTAGACGTGATCCATTGCAGTTGCTCCCGACCGCCATCCAACCCGAAAAAAATGGACTCGTCACACACAAAGTTTTCCTCCTCCGCCGGCTACTCCACCCGCCTCGCGACCTCCCTCGCCAACACCGAGCGCTTCTCCTCCCTCCGCACTGAAGACAAGACCCCACCCAAGTCCCTCGGCATCCCCCTCCGCCACCACGCGCCGGAGGACTGGAACTGGCACTTCGAGTGCGTGCGCGACCTCAAGTACGTCGAGTCTCGCGTCATCCTCCCGGAATACGTCTACGGGCTCGACACCAAGGCGTACGTCGACACGAGCTACGTCGCCAACGGCCCGATGGCGCTGCGCGACGCGCACGAAGCCGAGGACGTTGTCGAAGAGATCCAGAAGACGCTCCTCGTAGCAGCGCGCGGCGCTCTGGCGGCTGGGCTTCGGGAGGAATGGGCTGCGATGGCGCGGGAGAAGAAGGTGGAGGTGCTGCTGCAGGCGCTCGTCCGTGGGGCGGATATCGCGCACGACCGTGCTCGCTACGATTGTCCGGAGATGACGATTCCGGCGTTGCTCGGGGAGCTCAAGGACGAGCGTGGGCTGATCGACGAGGTGCGCCCACCCGTTCTCCCTCGCCTCAGCTACTCACGTCCCGCAGCTGCAAAACTGCGTCGCCTTCGACGATAAAGGAGTAAAGAAAGACTACTTCCTCTTTCCCAACGGCAAGGTCGAAAAAGAGCTGCTGGCCGCGAGCTTCGCTGCGTATGGTCCCGGCTTCCCGATGCACGTCCATCCGCACGGCGAATCCTGCCACCATGGAGGCGGGTGCACGCACGGCCATTGGGCGCATTCGTTCTCTAATCTCCGCATGGTCTCTCGCACTCTCTTCATTAGCGCGACGCTGCTCTCCGTGCTCGATATCATGGTACGTACCCAGTCCGTGTTGAGGCCATCCGCTTATGGTTTCCGCAGGCCGGTCGTCCAGCTCGTTCCGTCGAGTGGAAGGAAGACATCCAGGCGTGCTTCGAGTGCGGGAAGAGCGCTGGCGCGTTGATGAGATGTACCGCCTGCTCGTACGCGATCTACTGTTCCTCGTAAGTTTCCCATCTACTCGTCTGCCGCAACGGCCTGCTCACCAAACATACAGCGCCTGTCAGAAGAAGAACTGGAAAGCGCACAAACCGATTTGCGTCGAGGCCAAGGCGCACAACCTCAAAGCCAAAGAGGAAGAGGGCGGCGCCACGTTCGCAGAATCGATGCAGTTCGAGCGTGCGTGGATGAAGTGGGGCTGTTAAGCATCCGCAGTAGCCTGACCAACACGCAATCTTTGCAAAGTACCTACATACAAGCATGAAAATCGCACTCACCCGCGCTTTGGCGGGCTCCCGAACGGATACACCGGCGCGTTCTCGGGATTGTACCTCTGCGGCTTCAAATCCGCGACATATCGCTCCGGCTCCATGCGCGTACTCTGCGCGTACGAGCTCGATGCGTACGAGCTCAGCACCGTCGTTGCCCGCCTGCTCTCCGTGTCCACGTCCGAGATGGAGATGGCCGAGCCCTCGATGGAGACGTCGTCAAACTCGATAACGTGGCTTTTCGGCGCGTAGCCGTACGCGCCGATGTACGGGTTCGGGATGCTCGCGTTGTTGGGCATCGGGAACTCTTTTTCGAGATCCGCTGGGCCCGAGCCGAGCCCCTTCTCGTGATCGCCCGCGGGGCGGACCATGCGGCTGCGGTGGAAGGTCGTGCGGCGCGCGACGTCTGAGTTCGCGCGGTGTCGGCGGATGGCGAAGAAGATGACGAGTCCGAGGAGGAGTAGGAGGAGGACGGCGCCGGCGACGATGCCCCCGATCAGGACCGGCTTCATGGCTGGTGCAGTCGTGGATGGGGCGGAGGATGCTGTGGCGGAGGAGGGGATGGAGTTGGGCGACGTGAGGGACATGGACAGGCTATTGGAGGATCGTGAGCGCGGTCAACGGTGGAGGTGGCCACGTACGTCGTAGTGTCGTCCGCCCCATCGCGCGACGCGTCGAAGCCGTCCATAAACGACGCGCCTCCGTTCATGCTGCACGCGAGGTCAGTAGGGGAAGCTAGAGCCAGGAAAGCGCGACGCACTCGATGCTTCCGCCCTTCGGGAGGACGGAGAACTGTCGCGTCGAATCGAAGACCCTGGTGTCGTCGTCGCTGCATAGCCGTCGTCAGCCAGCGACACGGAGGCGTGGTAGGGCACGCACGGGTCGACCGCATAGACCTGAAACGTTCTAGCCACGCCGCCGAATTAGTACGGAGCTCAGGGGACACCGACGACGCCGACGCACCCGACGCTAATCGGGATGTTCACCAGCCCCTCCGCAGATGGCTCGTATACCCCGTCCAGCCGCTCCGTCGTTCCTCCGATTAGGTTCATGACGAGAAGCGAAAACTGGGGCGGATCGGAGAGCTCGCCCGACCACGATATCGGTATCGTCCCCGTCTCTTGCAGCGCCACGCGCGGGTTGTGGTGTCTCCCGGGAGTGTGTAGTCGCATCGCCGACGCATGGGCGCAGACGCATAGAAGTACTAAGACACTGTCGCGCAGGTCAGTCCCGACGCTCTCCGTCCGACTCTTGGCCACGCACTTGAATACATTGAAGAACATTCCAGCCAGCTGGATCGTCGTTCAAAGGAAGCGGAGAAAAAGGAAAGTCGGCGGCGAAGAGGATGGTGGGCAGAGCTAAGCTGCTAAACCGACTCGACATGGTGAATCGCCGCAACCGTCGCTCGCCTGATGCGATTTGCGATGCCCACGACATAGCCCCGCCAAAAAGCTTAGGGCGTCCTAGCAACGATCATACGTCCTCCTTTCTGCTACCATCTTGCTACCATCCCTCGTTAATCTGACGCTCAAGCTAGGAGCTCTCGGATGGTTCGGCATTCACGCCCCGAAGTACACGACCGAAAATAGCTCAGGAACCTCAGCAGCTTGACCTGGACCGGACAATGCGCTTTGCTCATCAACGCTTGCGCTTAGTCGAATGGCAGCCCCATTCAGCTCAATGCGTCTCTGCTATAAAGCCTGGCCACACGCAAACTCTCGCGCACATCCACCATGAACCACTTCAACTCAAACGAATATTTGCAGCCAACGGTGCGTCAATTAGCTGAACTTCTCGCTAGCTGCTTAAATTGGCACGCCTAGCCCGACGCCTCCTACAACGGACCGCCTGCACTCTGGGCCATCCGTGGCTGGGAACACCAGCGGCAACAAACCAGCCGGCCATCGACTCATAGCTCTCACTCGCGTCGTGCTTCGCCAACTGCGCACCACTCGCCGCACCGACTTGGGATGAGCCATGCGCCGAATCCACGCTCCGATATCTGGGCCACACATGCTATTCCAGACGGCGGTGCAGGCGCGAGCTCTTACGCTCCTCCTCCTTCCCCGCCCATCTTCGCGCCACCTGCGACTCCTCAGACGATCATCTTCCAACCGCGTCTGAAGGAGGTTCTCAATCTCTTTAACCACACCTCGGCTCCGGGCGTTCGCATAACCGCGATCCTCAATCCAGACACAAAGGCTGCGAGCAGGTGTATGCTCGACCCGCTGGGGAGTGTCGCAGGCTCTGCCGGTGGGGTTGACTGGGAGGTCCGCGTCCGCGTATGTGCAACTTATATCTCCTCCATGGCGAGACTGATGACCCACTAATCAGCTGAAGCTCGGTAACGAAGAACGCCGGTTCTTTGCGTGCATTCCCGTGTACGCGCAAACATCGCGCTTCGCCGTCGCGCGCTGCATCGCGGGAGCTTGTTTCGACCCGGTCAATATCCCGCATACGACTGGCATCGACTCGGCTCGCACCGGCGTATTCCTGCAGGCTATGCAGCAGGAGGAGGGGAACGAGTGGGATGCTTACCTTGTGTACATTCCTAGTGTATAGAGGTTGCCGTGAAATTTATGTCCGTACGACGGAGACGCGATCTATTATGCTTGTGGCCACCGCCTTTGTTCTTTTTCTCAATTGTGTGTGGTCGTCTAACCGCTAGTTATATCCGATCTGCGACTCAACCATTAATATTAAGGCTTCCTACATTCACGATGGACACTAGATTGGAATAAACTCTTTGTTCGCACTGGGATTGATTGGACCGCCGCCATCACAGTCAAGTCACTGCACCATACGAGAGTGGATTTTGATCGCGGTGGCCAGGCTTTTGGCTGCAGCAACTCGGTAGAATGCAGAGGGACCAGACGCGCAGCAATTCGGGCCACGAAAAGACAGAAAACTTCGGGATCAACCGTAGACCTAAATATGTACGCACATCAGCGCCCACACCCGGTCTGCCCTGCTCCCCTGATCTGATTTGTTGGCCATCCGAAGCGAGAACAAAGGAAATTAGCATCCCCGTCGCTCGGAGCTTGACGGGAGAAAATGTAAGAGCCTTAGCGGGGGAGGCAAGCCCGCTCGTCTCCATACCATGCTTCTAGACACCGTCAATAGCAGTTCTTGTTCTCTGGACGGACTTTTAGTGCACGGAGCAGAGTGTGCCACATGAAGCGCCAGAGTTCGGAGCGGGGTCTCTCAGCGAGCGGGTAGAAATGTGGGTTGCTCGCGCAGGTGGCTGCCCCATCTCCTTCATATTTCAACTTCACCAGTGCGCTCTGCGAGCCATGAGTAGAAATTATCCGTTTGAGAAGTCCAGATACAGCTCCCTGGCAGGTCGGTCTGAGTCCGTCATTCCACACACTATTCGACGCTAAGACAGCTTTCAGGAGCATTGGGTCCACCGGCGCCGGCGCGGGCGCCGGCGCCCGTAGCCCCGCCTCCTGTGCCGCAAGGTCAAGCATATCCGCCGACACAGGTGCAAGGATCTCCGGGATCTCCGCCTGCGCCGGTTGGTCAGCAGTATCCGCCGACGCAGGTGAGCCCTCCCTCAATCGCCTCGGCTTTTGGATCAGGTTTGTCGAATATCAGTGAGAATGTCCCCCCAATATAAACTGGACTTCAGAGCCCTTTCCCCAACTCCCCTATTCGCAGCAGCAGCCGGTCTACTATGCCCCACCCGCACCTCGCAGGTCAACTGCTTCAGGATCAGGTAATTTTTTCGTAGAATCTCGCCACGCTTGACCGGAAATCAGGAAACTATGGCTATAACCAGCACTACAGCAACCAGTACTCAGCATATGACAACTCCGACTATGGCTATCCCGGGGGCCCAAGCAGCGGCAGCTGGACGGGGCATCATTCCCGAACCTCGGAAAAGCGGTGCAGCAACTGTGAAGCCACGGAAACCTCAGCATGGCGCCGTGATCCAAACACGAAAGAGAGAGTGTGCGCTGCATGCGCTGCTTACTATGCTTCAAAGGGCAGACCGCGGCCCAAAGAATACAAGGATATTGATCGGCGTCCCCGTTGCATGAACCCAGGCTGCATTGGGCGAACGCTCGCAGGCGACAAGGCACGGTGGAGCAAGGTAACATTCAGGCGAATATGCGACGATTGCTTCAGCTGCGAGCAGAGTCTTCCCTGAATGTGCGACTGCCAAGTTGACGCTCATTACATTCTGTTCAGGTAACGATGCCATGTAGTGTAGCAATCAACTGTGGCTTAGCTTCCTAGTCGTACAGCCCTGAATTCAAGGATTGCCCCCAATCTGTTGTTCAAACGGCTCGCACATACAGAGCTGGACGAATTTCTTTGTTCACATTCGGCGTTGATTGTACCGCCGCCGCGGCCTAAACCGCTACACCGATATCGCTCCCATTGGGTGACCGTACCATCCCGGACCCGCCCAATATTGTCGGCGTGTTGTTCCTCTTCCCGCCCGACCCCATCCCCGTTAACGTCGTATATGTGCCGCCAAAAGCAGATTCAGAGCGTGGTGGTGTGCCCTTTGGCTACGAGGCCAACTCAGCGATCGGACGCAGAAGTAGAACGCCTCAAACGCACCGAAGAGTATCCCTGGAACGGGAACGTCACTCCCCCAAGCCGTTGTGGCGACGCCGCCGCACCGGGTCCCCTCGAAGGTGAGTTCGAGTCCGGGCGGGCAGCAAACGTCGGGATCGGCCACGCGCCCACCGGCGCACCCACACTCGCACCCACCCCCGCGCTCCCCTCCTTCTCCTTCTCTTGGTCCGTCTTTGACTTGGCGCGCTGCAGCGCTTGCGCGTCGATGATGTACGCATTCGCCGCGACGGCGTTGGCCGCTTTGTCGAGCTTGCGCCGGCGGTAGAAGAAGTAGCCGGCGGCGCCGAGGAGGGCGAGCACGACGAAGGTGACGGTGAGGACGATGGCGGCGATGGCGCCCGGGCTGAGAGAGTCGCGACAGACTTGGCCGGATCTGACGGGGATGAGCATAGGGAGCGAGGGATAAGCAAGAACGAGGCGCACTCGGTCTCAGTGCAGACCCTCTCCGCCTTCACGGCCCGGGCGGAGAGCAGCACGATGAGGAGGGAGGTAACTGCCCCAGGGTTAGTAGACCATCTTCGCGCTGCCGCTCCGCCTCGGCGCCGTGAGCGGGAGACTCCAGACTCACAAAACCGCAGGGATGTCGGAGCCATTTTTTGCAAAGTTGGTTGAGGATCGAATGAACGAATGTAGGAACTCCTTTCGAGAATGTCGAGCGAGGAACTGCGCAGCAGTCAAAGGAAGGCCAGCCAACCGGGCGATGTGGTGGGGTTAAGGGGAACCGCCAGGGAACTCGAGTCGGTCATCTTGATGAGCTGGGGCTTATATTTCGTTGTCGGGTGCAGCTGGCGCGTGCTGGCGATCAAATAGAGAGCAGAGGACGGCTAGAGACGTGGCGCGTCGTTGCCAGCGCGGACACGTCAGAATTCTTCCGAGCCGAGAGGCGTGAACAAGATTGTAGCGGAGCGGAGCACTGAGACCGAGGCCGACGAGTTGCTGCGACTTGCGTGGATGGTAGTTAAGAGCAGGTTGTATTGATGGCCGATGGGTACAAAAACAGCGTACAAAATTACAACGAGAAGAGGTTATACACATGATAATAGACATGTTTGCCCACTCAAAGACGCTTCACAACTTCAACCAAATTCCCATCCTCACTCAGACCATACAACGCCGCCTGATGCTGCCTCTCCATCTCCTCCTGCTTTTCCTTCCGGGCGCGCAAGTGCAAACCACGATGCGACTCGGTGGGGATTACACACGTCGACTTGCCTCGCACAGTGCACTGTCTGCGATGAAATTCAGTCATCTGGGCTGGAGCGAAGAAGAACGCCATACTTGCACATCCCAAACGGCTTCCCGTCCGCCGAGAATTCTCTGTGGCACGCGATCTTCCTCTGTCTTCAAAGTCTCAGTTAGTTCCGAGTAGCCCAGGTAGGAATAAGCGCACCTGCAAAAGAAACACGCTAGTGGGCATTTCTCCCGTTCCTGTTTCGGCCCAGACTTCTTGGTCCTTCGCCTCGTTTTCTTCACGGGCTCGAACCGGTCCGCCGATTGTTCAATCACAGTCGGCGCGTGCTGCGAAGAGACCCTTGCCTCCGAGGAATACGCCCTCGCCTGCTGGATAGAGCCTGCAAAGCGCGAATAATGTGCACCGTACATATCCAGCTCCTCGCTGGACCCGTCCATCTGCGCCATCGGCTCGTAGTCCGTCAGGTATTCAACGTTGTGCGACGGATGGTGCCCATAGTCGTAGTCCAAGTCGTAAAAATAGGCGCGCTCGGGAAGGGAGGACGCTCGATTGAGGGCTGGAAGCATGCGCGGGGAGACATACGGCGTCGATGCTGGTGTCAGCGGGAGTGAGTGGCTCGGCGGAGACATGAACGCTGCAGCGTGGCGGTAGTTCCCGTTATCGGGATTCGGAAGCTAGACTGGCGATGAGCGCGGAAATGGTAATCCACAAACAAAGCGGACCGAGATCTGAGGATAGTCGTCGTACGCGTCTTGCTCGAGCCCCGTATACATGGCCTACAGGGTATCGTGAGCGTTGGAGTCAGACGAAACCAGACGCCTACATCGAATGGAGGCGGCTGCATGAGATCGGGGCTGAAGGTCAAGTCGGAGGGAGACGGCGGCGTGCCCCAGGACGGATGCTGCCCAGAGACATAGCTCGAATCGACGGCGTCGTCCTTTGTCGCACGTTCCTTCTTCACCATCTGCCCACAGTCAGCTCTGGCCTGGTAGGACGACGGCGACGGCGCACCAAGGCTCCGTCCTCCGCGTCCCCAACACAAACCCGCTCCTCCTCCTCCTTCTTCCGCAGCGTCAGCGCCAGCCCACATGCCAATCCGGCCACTCACCAGTAGATCCATACTTCCCTCCGCGTCCGTCTCCTCCAACTTGAGTCGCCGATCAGCACAATCTGCAGCTGCACCTTTCCTGCGGAGCATTCGCCGGGCCCGACGCCACACTACACTCTTCCGTGCCAGTGGTAGCCCCAGACACCGCGCGCTCGGAGTCGAATTTCATAGTCGAGGACATGGTGGTGGCACGAAGACAAGGGCTGTCGTTTGTGTGGGCGTGGCGGCGGCGTCCCAGATCCAGACGCGGAGTCATTCTACCCGAACTTATAAGCCCCGCGGCAGTGGGGAGCCGTGGACCTACAAGCGCTATTATGCTATACGCGACGGGAGACCGTATCTCTGGGCCCCGTCCCGCGATTGGCAGAGGAGTTTTAGCGCCGACGACAAGAAGCAAGATGGGATTTAAGGCGCGGTGCTGCCGGCCTCGCGTCGCGCTAATCCGGGCAAGAAGGTCTTATAACCCCCCCACGATCGGAGGGATCGAGTCAACGCTCCGGCGAAGTTATTTCGAGGGCTGCATCGTGGGCAGGGTAGCGTGTTTAATTTAGGGCGTGCAGGGACGACGATGAGGAGGGTCCTGGTCGGAGATGGTGGGCACGCATAAGGTTAATCGACGCGCGCGCAGCCGGTGGGCCGTATATTAAGTTCCGGCGACTTCGGTGCATCTACAAAGCCATCGTCAGCGCTAACGAGGAGCGGGAGAAGCTTGTCTGCAGACCTCGCTCGAAGACCATGGCCGAGAGGCAAACAATAGAGGCAGTGAGAAAAGGTGCCTACACAATCTTTGATCCAGCGACTGGGGAAAATCTACGTGCGGGCAGGGAGAATGGCGGGAGGCGTTTGATACTGGGACGGCCATCTGAGTCCATCGCTCCAGCTGGAAGGGTACGAGCGCGAGAATGAGAAACAGCGCCAACGTCTATTGTCCTTCGCCTGCACCTACTCGACATCCCCCGCCTCTCCATCTCCTACTGCGACGACGCCGGTGCCCGCCCGCCCCGCCATCCCACCAATCCCCAACCCCAACCCGCTCGGTCTTCTCGCAACGGGTACCCCGGACCCGAGCCCAAGCATATACACTCCCGATATCGTCCTCTGCCTCGGGCTCGGACCAGGAGAAGCCACGCTCGTCGTCGGCGAATGCGGGTGCACGAACGCAGGCATCGGGACGCGCAGCCCAAGACCCTCGAATGGGTTACCACCCGCGGCCCCATTCAGCGAAAGACGCGTAATGCTCGATTCGCGTCGTAGTACGCGAGGGCTGGTCATGACGCTCCCAAACGTCGCGGCCTCGCCCGGGCTCGGCGCAGTATATGCGTACGGCGACGCTGGACGTGTCGGGAATGACGCCGACGACGGAGAGGCCGATAACGGCGAGGCTGCCCCATTTGCGTGTTTGATCGTCGTCTCCACCACCGACCGCTCCATCCTCCGTCGCAAAACACCCATATCGTGCTCAACATCCGCCAACTTTCTCCTAAAACCACGCTGCGCCCTCGTCTCCTTCTCCACGAACGCGTCAATCTGCCGCTGGACATCCTCCTGCTCGCGGACATTCTCCGCGTCCCCACCGACGAGAACGATTGCCTCCCACCCTTTCCTCAACACTTCCCCATCCGCGACACAAATCTCCAGCTCAACGCGCGCGTCCTCGAGGTAGTCGTGGAGCCGGTCAAGCGCGACGCGGATTACTTCGTCCTCCGTCCCGACTCGAGCTCGGAGTTCTTCTAGCGCTGAATGGCACGCGCGGAAGGCCGTCTGGAGTTCGTCGTATCGCTTGCCCGCGTCGGTAAGCGATGCAAGGACGGGATGCTGCTTGTGACGCGTCGACGGCGCTTTGGTAGGGAGCGGATTGACCACAGTCGCCGGTGGCGTAGGGAACGCGACCAGAACCTCTTGCGAGGCGGGTGGCGTACGAAGCACGTCCTCCACGGTCGGAGACAAAGATGGGAATGCCACAGGCGCGTCGGGGGGTATGGACGAGTCGGGAAGCGCGATTGGTGGGGGAGATGAGACAGTTACATCGTCCAACGTTTCCAAAAGCGTAACAGCGCTAATGGGCACGATGGGCGGACGAGGGTCCTCCCTGGGCTCGACTCGTGGAGGAGATGAAGGCGGTACATCGTTGGAGTTCTCTAAGGGAGTAACAGCGTCAATAGACACCATGGGCGGACGCGAGTCGTCTTCAGACTCCATTAACGCCTTCCTAGGTCCGTCTACGGCAGTGACCGACACCTCCGTTCCCTCTGCGGGAGCCTGGATCGCGGGAGGATGGACTGCTGCGGGGATCGATGTCTCCGCCGATGGGCCGTTCGCGATAGCGGCAGGTTGTGCAACGGCGACGTCTGCTGCTGCAGCTGGTTCCGACATTGGAGGGAGAGCATTGGAAGGAATGGACGGAATGGGCTCGTTCGGTGGGGGCGGCGCTTGTTTAACGGGCGGGTCGACAAAGATTGTGGGCGTAGTTTCGTCGCGGTCGTGTTGGTCGGCCTCTACTGGACGCGAAAGGATAGCATCGTCTGTCGGCGCATGAACAGTATCCGCGGTTGGAGCGACGGCGGTTTCCAGCTCAGAGACGTCCTCGGTAACCATCTCGGGTTTGGCCCTCTCGTCAACCACCAACGGCTCCTGCTCCAACCCCGCCGCCTCCAACCTCGCGATCTTCTCTAGCTCAACCCTCTTCCGCGTCTCCTCCTCGAGCTCCGCGACCAGCATCTGCACGGCGTTCTCTAGCAGCACCATCCGCCCCTCCGTCCCTGCATCCGAAGCATCTAGAACCTCTAGCGCCGCGCGTACACCCTCTACCAACGCGTCCGCGTCGTGCGCGCGCGCCAACGCGTCCCGTAGGGCCTTGCCAAGCGCCTCCTCCCTCGCTACCAACCGCATACGGATACCAACCTCGCGCCGCCGCCCAACGGTCTCGCGGACGAGGGCGCCGCCTGCCTCGTCTAGCGCAGTTCGTAGGCGTTCGTTGTCGGCGCGGGTAGCGGCAAGTTGGGTCGAAAATGACGAGAGTTGGGAGGAGAGTGTATGGGTGGTGGCGGCGTGTCGGGTACGAAGGGAGGTGAGGGAAGTATGTAGCGTTAGGGTCGTTTGCTGCGTGAATTTCCTGGCGATCTTTAGTAGAGAGCCACAGAGCGAAGAGGGAACATACATGTACCGCTCGACCATCCCAGCGGCGCTGGTATCGTCGATACGCGCCGTCTCCCGAGCCATCTTTGACTTTGCGAGCTCCTCCCCGAGCTCCTGCGTAACCGCGCGGGCGGCATTGAGCCGGGCGTTGAGCTTGTCGCGCTCCGCCTCGAGCGTCTGTAGCTGCTCGATGAACGCCCGCGCCTGCGTCTCCCAAGTCGAGGCCAGGTCGACGAGTTGCTGCTGCTGCGCATGCAGCAAGTCCTTCGGCGTCCCATCACCGTTCTCCACGAGCGTAGCGGTACTGGCTGCAGCAAGGTTCCGCGTCGTCGCCGGGCTGCGTCCCTCGAGCATCCGGACGAGGTTGGCGTATTCCTCGATGACGTGGTCGCGCGCCCGCGTCTCCTCCCGCGCCACCTCCAGCTCCCGCTCTAGCCTTGCTTCGCTCTGGCGTCCCTCGTCCTCTCTCCTTCTCGCCCTCGCCGCGAGCTCAAAAGCCTCCTCCGCAGCCATCGTCTCTTCCCTCGCGTTGACCGCCCGCTCGACGCCGCGCTTGGTCTCCATCGCCAGCGCCTCTTCACTCAAGCTCAGCTTGGAGTTGAGCCTGCGGAGCGAGAGCGTCAGCTCCGCGATCGCGTCGTCCTTCGGCTTGACGTCGCTATCCGCAGCCGGCAGCGGGTTTTCTCGGAGTACGGCGAGCTCGGACTGCAGCAGCGCGTTCTCAGCTTCGAGCCTAACTACGCGGTCGGTGGAGGTGGTGGTGTCAAGCGCCAGTCGTTGCAGTTTCAAGGCTGAGGCATGGGCTTCTGTCTCGAGCGCGGTCAGCGAGGAGACTGGGTGCGAGGGCGCGGCACACCTGAAAGCGCGCGACTGCGGCGCGCAGACTGGATAGCTCTTCTTGAAGAGGGTGGGATTCCGAGAGCGCCATCGACGACGATCTGCGCGTAGGCTGAGCTTGAGGCTCGGTCGTGGTGGCGGAGCGGAAGACGGGGATTTGACGCGCGTCACGGTCAAGCTTCGATTCGACGACGATCTCCTCGAAAACCTCGTCGAGCTCTGCAAATGCCGCACACCCACCTTGACCTAGCCCGACTTGAGGATTTGCCACTCTCTCAAAGGGTTAGTGTCTCGACAAAACGCCGATTCTTTCTCAGTTTTCTCTAGCTCCTCGCTCGGTCTGCTTGCCGCCCCGATGCGGATCCAAAGCTCATCGAACGCGTCCTCTCCAAAGCCGGACGCAGCCCCCTCTTCCCAGAGGAGGACCGCGCTCTCCTGACGTTGTGCTACCACCACCTCGTCTCTGCACCAATCCCTACAGCGAACGATCTCGAAAATCCCGCGACACTCCCGACTGCCCAGAGGAGCTTCTGGCGTGCCGCAGCTGCCGCCCACGCCATCGTACGCATGAAGACGATGGCGCAGTGCATCGCGCCGGAGGCGTTGCGCGAACTATGGGATTGCTTGCTTCCGTGGTCAGTCTTCATCTATGACAACTGGGTTAACGTACCGGGTATGCGACCTCCGGGACGCCGCGAGACCTACGCCAATGATCTCTTCATGCTCGTCGCCGTCATCGCCCCCGATGACCTCCGAGCGCTGTTTGACTGGCCGGCGGCCTATCCGTTCCTTGCGCGGCATTGGATGCACCTTGCCGGCGGAGTTCGTCGCGCGGAGGTCGCCGAGCGAGAGATCGGCCCGTGGAACTCGTTCTTGTCCCTCTTTCGCTGCCTCAAGCTCTCCAACTCGCGCAGACTCGCGGCGTTTCTTGGTGGCATCGACGACTCGGACCGCGTCGCAGCCAAGCTCTTGGTCAAGACCATCCGCTATCGCGGCCTGCATTGTGTGCCTGACCTGGATGGGCTGCACGCGCCATGGTCGTACCCGCTCGTCTGCACCCTCCAATTCTTCGAACTTGCTCGGAAACTCTCCCCGGGCGATACAGCGCACTGGCGTCTCCGCAGGGCGTTCCTGTCCCGCGATCTCCACTTCGTCAAACTCCTCGTCTCCATACTCCACAACATGGCGCAATCTCGCTACTCGGACTCCTGCAGTCGTGACATCATGGAGATAATTGCCGTTCTCCTCCGAACGAGTCCCGACATGGACGAGCATGCTGCGGAGGCGCTCGACACGGGGCTGCTACTTGTACTCGTACGGCTGATGTCGCTCAACGAGGAGGATCCGCCCGCGATGTTACGCGTCTTCAAGGCCGTCTTAAGCGCTCTAGAAGATGTATGCGCCGTGTCGTACGTCGCCGCCCGCGCGCTGAGAACGGCGCGGCAGTCTGTTGCTTCCGAGGAATTCCGCCTCTCACCCGAGGCAAGCGCAGTGTGGGCAGCCTTCCCGACCGCTCCATTCGCTACCGAGCTCGCCGCGGTCGAAGGCAACATGATTGCATGGAGCAGGTTGTGCCATAACTCGACGGTCAGGTTATTTTCTTCCGTACGCTGGGGGCTTATCATGGTTGCAATAGTGCGGTACGTCAGTTCCTCAGAGCAACGCAAGGAAATGCTCTGGATGTGGGGTCGCGAGCCATTGCTCCGTGGCATGTCAAGAATCTGACTGGCGCAATGGAGGGCACAAACACCTTTGCACCGTCTACGCGCGATCCCCAAATTTCATCGGTGCCGCTGTTTTCTTTATTCTATCCTCGGCAGTTAAAAATTTACTCGTCTTCAGACACCCGCGTCCAACCCTTCCGATTTCATCAACGCAGATACCTCGCAGCCATCGCTCACCGCCAGTACTCCCTCTTCCTCCCCGAAATCCTCGTTGCACAAGCAGAACTCCTCGCAGCCGACTCCTCCCTGGATACGACGACAACGCCGGCGTCGGTCCTCGCCACCATCATCGACACGACCACGAGACCAACTGGTTTTCGCGTCCTCCCTGCCTCCGAGGCCAGCGCCGGCACGGTCTGGGACTCCGCCGTGCCGCCCGGAGCGCCGGGAGGATGTCCCTCGTCGTCCTTGGCGTCCGCCAGATTGCAAAACTTTATGTGCCGATATATTCCAGCTGGTCGGTCGCGGACGCCGTACTCGGATTGGCTGTTGAGATTCGGAAAATGGGCCCGGAGCAGACGGGGGATGGGGATGGGGAGATTGTTCCGCGGAGGTGTAGAGAGCTCGCAGCTCGAACGGGGTGGGATGTCGAGTACAGCTTGCCTGCTTTCGAACAGTCCGTGTAGACAAAGGAATATAAGGACCACGCTGAGCTGATCCAGAACTACGGTGTTCTTATATTTGGTTCTGTCCTAGAGCTGAACTCCTCAGTCTGCGGCCTCAAGCTGCGCAGAACGGGGCCGGACGGGCCTTCCGACTCGTGCACCGTGTCGCCCGCAGCGCCGGCGAATATACCTCGGCGCCCGCCGTGTCCGCAGTTGTAGAGCCTGCGTTGGGTCTTTTCATGCACCCTAATCCGCCTGTTCAGGGTCCAGAGGGCCAAAAAAAAAAACTATTGTTCATATATGTCAGGTTGTACGAGTGTGTTGGTGTGGTTTTGTTGCGTAAGTCCGGCCGATGAACCCTGGCCACTCTAGGTTCTGTTGTCAGTTTGTACAGACAGCTACGCCGAACCGCATTGCGCCGTTTTGGTTCTTGCAGCAAAAGCCACGAGCAGGTCATGATTTTTCATCCGGTTGAAGTCGAGTGCGTGCTGTGCTGGGCTGTCTCCCGCAAGGTCTATGCAAGTCTAAGATGAGCAACATCTACAAGCTCGGGAACGAGGAAGCTACTTTCCACATGCATGCACATCCGCGTTATGTTCCAAGAAGAGCTTGACAATTTCCGCATGCCTAAACGCTGCCGCGCGATGGAGTGGGGTCGTTTTGTAGTCATCTACCACGAAATTGGTGCCGAGCGGAGCACAGGGAATAGGTATGGACGTACTCGTCGCGTTGATGTCGGCTCCCCGCAGGATGAGTAGCCGGATCAGATCGTAGTTCCCCTCGTCGGCGATGGAGAGGAGCGCAGTTTCGCCCATTTCCTCTGCAAGCTCGTCAGACCAGCAGTTTCTTTTTTCTTTTCTTCGAAGGCGGCTGGCCATGGTTACCTCTCGCTTCGATGGATGCACCTCGATCTAACAGGTATTCCATCGTCTGAAGTTGCCCGTTCAAGGACGCTATGTGGAGAGCCGTGCGTCCCCCGACGTCTGCGCAAAATCAACCTCCCTCGGAGCGAGAGTTATCAGAAAACATGCGTACAACGTGCGTCGATATTCGCGCCGGCCTGCTCGACAAGAAATTTGACGACCTCCAGATGATCTCCCTGCACAGCCATATGAAGAGGAGTACCTTGGAGATCGCCTGGAAGCAGCTGAGCCAGGGGACAAGTGAAAATCCAACCCACTCTACGCACTCGTAGCATCAACATTCGCTTTCTGACGTACAAGGAATTGTACGGTTTCTAAGCTTCCTGTTGTCGCCGCTATGTGTAGAGATGTTTTGCCGAAGATATCTGTCAATGAAGAAGTTGTACGAACCCATAGCGGTGATAATGGACTCACCCTTCGAGTCCACGGGCATGCCTTTTTGGATAAGATATTCGGCGACGTCGAGATGCCCCTTCTTTACTGCATAATGCAGCGCAGTTTGGTCGGATTTATCTTCTACGACGGAATTGTGAGTGCGGAATCGGATGGGTATACACATACTTGCGCCTTCGAGGTCGTGGATGACTTCGCAGAGTATTTTGACGATGCTCAGGTACCCCTGATCCGCAGCGTTGAGCAGAGGCGTTCGTTTTGATTTATCTATCCTAGTTAACTTATATTTTCAAAGTACCAGGGAGGTCGACGCACCCATGCAAGCAACATTTGCCCCCCTGTTAATGAGCCATTCAACAACAGCAGCTTGATCGCCGTAGGTGGCGTAATGCAACGGGGTTTGACCAGAGCCGTCTACAGTTTGAAAGGAAATCAGTCGCCGTTACATATTAACAATGAGCTGGGCAAACTTGGCTCATTTATGTCCTGCTTTCGAAAGTCGATGAGATATCTGACGACGGTAAGGTGCCCTTTCAAGGCGGCGTAGTGCAAAGGGGTGGCTCTGGAGGCGCCTACGTCACGGAGAGTTTGGTAGTTTTTGTCAGCGACGTTAAGCAGAGGCGTCCAGGTCGAGAAATCTACTAGGATGGTTATCTCTGGCCTTCTAAGTAGCAGGGAAGTCGACGCACCCCTGCAGTCGACATGCAACCCCCTTTTGAATGAGCCATTCAACTACAGCAACTTCACCGCCGTAGGCTGCGTAGTGCAACAAGGTTTGACCGGAGGCGTCTTTTGTTTGAACCAAATCAGTTGTGGGTGGATGTTAACGTCTAACTGCGCTCACTTGATTCGTTTATACTCTGCTTTCCAAAGTTGATCAGATGTTGAAGGATGGGAAGGTGTCCATGCAAGGCGGCGTAGTGCACAGGGGTGGCTCTGGCGGCATCTGCAGAACAGAGAGCTTGGGTGAGCAGCCCGGAAGTGGGTACCGGTAGCACATTCCTCTAACGCCGGCTTCCGCCCCGTTCGCCACCAGCAGCTCGACGACATCTAGATGGCCCGCCCTTATTGCAGCATGAAGAGGCGTTTGTCGATCATTATCTGCCTTTTGTCAGTGCTGCGTTGTGTGAACTGCAGTAGTTTAACCCCAACGGAAGAGGTTGGCGTTCACGCCATGCCCCAGAAGAAACTCGACCAAATCGCGTTTCCCATCTGCACACGCACAGTACAGCCATCTCGAATCGCAGATGACTGTGGGCCGTGAGCGAGGTGGTGAACCAACGAATTAAATCATGACAAACCAGTCTCCTTGTAGTGTGTGATGAGCTTTGCTGCGCCCTGAGCGCGATCCCAATCCACGCAAGGCACCTTAGCGCCGTCGCCTGGACCTGGGCCCGGTCCCTCGAACTTTTGAAACAGATACAGTGCTTTCCGGAGCTCCTTCTGCTCCGCGCGCTCCATCTGAAAGCTCCGCTCGACCCGCTGGAGGATGCTCTCCGCCGCGTCGCGCAGCGGGAGGACGAGCAGGAGGATCGCAAGTGTCTGGCCGAATGTCCACTGGCTATCTCCGCCATCGCTCGGGTCCTGCAGGTGCGCGTTGCGCTTCAGCGAGAGTTCGGTGTCAATGAGGAAGACAATATTGATTCCGAAGAGGAGCGCGAGGCCCCAGCGGATGCCGGAGATGCCGGCGTATTCGTTGGCTGCTGGGGGCGCATCCGCGTCGTTGGCATTAGTCGGCGCGGCGAGTTGCGGAGAGCAAGCTCTCGCTGCGTCGTGCGCCGCTAGATGCGGCAGCCATCGCGGCAAGAGAGTGGAGCGCAGAAAGTAGGGCAACAGAAGGAGCAGGGTTGGGATGACGAGGTTGAGGCCGGGAGGAAGGAGGAGGCCGTAAACGACGAGCGAAATAACTCGCATGTGGCTCGAGCCGACAGACACAGCATCACCGAAGATCGATATGCTCGTCGCGCGTGTGCACGCCCCCGACTTCGGGACGCCAAAGTCGCTCGGATGTAGCCAGAGCCAGAATCCGAGTGCGCCCATGACCGATAGGTGGAGGGACCCGACGACCAACACAAGATTTAGCTTCCGCCCGAGATTGCAGTTCATCGCACGCATGTACCGCCAGCGCTGCTCCCATCGATCCGTCATCCGGATACGTCGTGAAGCGGACAGTCTCGATGGCCCGGACGGCACATTGTGCGCGGAATGTCGCGCTTCCAGCACGCGCCATAGCACCCCGTCCCTCCCCTTTGTAGTACATACACGCCGGTGGACGTAGAGCAGGACGTAAACGAACGTATTCGTGTTATTCATCCAACTGAGCTTCAGCGCGATCGCCGCATGAAAGCCATCCACATCCCCCGTGCGTCCGCCGATCATCGCAGCGAACAGAAGGGCAAACGCAGCGAGGAGGATGGTGATGGATTGCGTCTGGATGGTGTGCAGCTCGTTGCGTGAGATCTTCCCGTCAGCGAGCGCAACGAGCGTCGGGATGAAGACAAGAAAGTTGGGTGCGTAAGTTGCCACGCGGACGCCGATACCGGCGATGTCGGTGTTGGGGACGATACAGGACTGTGGACCGTCCATGGTGGAAGAAGGGAAGAGACGGGAAAGCTGTTGATGATTGGCAGCGGCGCTCTTGGAATTCAGGGTTTCTTGGCGCAGATGATCAACGACCACACTGTAAATATGGAAATTTCAGCTGGGCTGAAAATGAAGCCTATAGAAAAACTTTCAGCACAGTCTGAAAATGAAACTGAATGAATTATTTTCAGCTCCGACACAAACCGAGATGAAATAGTTTTCATCGGGACTGTTTTCAGCAAGTTCCGAAAACCATGTTTTCAGCGCAATCCAAGATCAGCAACAATTTTACTATTTTCAGCACATTTTTTTTGGGCGGTCTGGCAAATATATTTTCGGATGATCTGACAAGTGGCCCGAAAGTGCTGTTTTCAGCTCAGTTTTCAGCACCACTGATTTTTTTTTTTTTTTTTTTTTTTTTTTTTTTTTTTTTTTTTTTTTTTTTTTTTTTTTTTTTTTTCATCTGGAGCTGAAAGCCAAGCTGAAACATACACTTTCAGTGGCCCTAGTGGGTCCCCTGGGGGTGCTGAAAATATAAAAATCATTTCAGGTTTCATCTCGCGCTGAAAGTCTGGTTCTCAGCGCCGCTGAAATCCAAGCTGAAAATGGAAATTTCATCACCCATTTCAGCTTGTGCTGAATGTTCTCATTTCAGCCCTTGCTGAAAACAGTGCTCATAAGATATATTTCGGCTCGTATTTAAGTGGCACTGAAAATTTTGTATTCGGATGCATTTTCAGACTGCGCTGATAATTATTCTATCGGCTTCATTTTCAGCCGGGCTAAAATTTGCATATTTACAGTGTGGACAGACACAGAATGTCTGTGTGCAATAATTTACGCAAGGAATACAGTGGCGCTGGCTGGAATTCATTTGCGAGGTTCTGCGATTGTTTTATGTCGTGCCGGCCGCAGACCGAGCTGAATGCGAATTTTCGGCTTTAGTGTTATGTCCTGGCGACATAAGCTTCCATATTGGGACATGGCTTATGGTGTGGGAGCCACCTGCCTCTTTAGTCCTCATCCGCCAACTCTGAGCTCGTCGTCGTCGTCGCATTGCCTGACCCACAACTCGTGTCTCGACTGGTTCAACCCCGCAGGCAAGCGGTTCCCGATGTTGATAGGTGCGTGGCTCGTAGTAGCCCAAGTTCGTCGCCCACAACTCTGTCTCACTAGCTTCCTCGCAAACCATGCAGCCTACCGCCTCCTCCTCGGGACCCACACCTCCCAGCAGTCAATAATGACGTCCCAGCCGCCACCGTGCAGATCCCGAATAGTGCTCGCCCCGGCGCGGACTTGGAGAAGGTTGACCAGGCATTGTACGACAACGACTGCAGTGGAGCCATCCCGCCTGCGCCGCGCATCCAGATCGTGCAGCGCATCATCGACCACAAGGAGGTCAACTGCCCCGGTACATGCCGCAGAACTCGGACATTGTCGCGTCAAAGGCCGTGAGCGGTCAGGTACTGGTGTTTGTCCGCACCAAGCACGGCAGCGAGGCGGATCGGGATGGGAAGCGCAAGCCGCAGATAAGGCTGTTTGGCCAGACGCAGGAGGGGTTCGGGCTTGCGTGGAGTCCGGTGAAGGAGGGGCATATTTTGGAGGCGTCGGAGGATACGACTGTGTGCCACTGGTCAGCGTTTCTCGTTCTTGCGGGACGCAGGCTAACGGCCTGCAGGGATATCACGTCGTATGCAAGCAAGGACGCGTCCATCCAGCCTACAACCACGTTTGTAGGGCATACCGCGGTCGTTAAGGTGTGTGGTCGTCTTTTCGGCTGGGGAATCGGCTAATACGCTACAGTATGTCGACTGGCATACGAAGCAGGAGAACATGCTTGCCAGCGTTGGCGACGACAAGATGCTTATGATGTGCGTCTACTTCCTCTTACCGCTCTCTTAAGTTAATGAATTAAGTTAACAAATCTCGCAGATGGGACACCTGCGCCGCCACGCAACCCCCACACAAATACGAAGCCCGCGAACGCGAGATCCTCTCCGTCACCTTCAGCCCCGCAAAAGAGGACCCACTTATCACCGGCAGCACCCACGAGGGCCTCGTCTTCGAGCTCACGACGTCCGCAAGTCGTGAACCGCCGCACACATTCGCCTACCACACAGACGAGGTTGTGAACCTCGCATGGTCACCACACAATGCGACGGCGGTCGCATCCGCAGCGAGCGACCGGGCGCGTGAGCATCTAGTAAGACCTATTGTTTTTCAGCGTCGCGCAGAGCGTGAACGACCAGCAGGACGGCGCGCCCGAGCTGCTGCTCATACACGGCGGATATACCGCGCATCCCACGATTTTTTGCGGGGTGGCGAAACGGGCGTGTGCATCGCGACGAGCGCGTTCGAGAGAACCAGCATTGTCATAGTCTGACGAATCCTGGAGAATGGTGTTTGAGATGGATGTAATGGAGAGAGTTGAGACGGCGCGGAAGCGTGAAGATGACCAAAAGTCCGAATGTTTCGGAAGCTCAGGTGTTTCTACAAAGAGCTGTTGTTGCCTTCCTTTTGTGTTACATTCCAAATAATAGTATTGTAAGCTGCCTGTGGTAAGAAAATACTAGTGCGAAGTTGAGCAAACAGAGATACAGCCGTTTCGAAAAAAAAAGAAGATGGTCCAAGCCGAGATCGAACCGCAAAACGATGGCAGATAATCCAAAATAAAAGGAAGCACAAACAGCCTAAGCTAACAGGGATACAAGAATGTGACGCTCTAGGACCTGACGTTGACGCATCGTCATATTATTTGAACTCGCGGCTATTCAAATATTTGCCAGGACATAACACCAGATCCGAATTTTCTATTTGCACATATGTCTCTCCCCAGCTCGCTAAACCATAGTGCCCGAATTTTGTAGGGATGTGACCCCAGTGGCCTTTGATTCAATTGGAACAAGTACTGTCCAGAACTGGGAAGCGGGACACTCCAAGTGCAGCGGCTGTAGCACCATACAGGCACAGCATCAGACCATCAAAACTGATCTGAGTATAGTGTTCCTTCCCGAAATCAATATGTCACTTTTGCTTTGGTCAGGACTACAAAATCAGAGGCAGAAATTTGAATTTTTACCAGCAAGCACATTTTGATTTATTCCTAGAACCGGGACAAGCCAGCAATTGTGCGCCAGCGAGTAATGTGATAGACCTGATTTTTCGTGGTTATGTAGACAGTGGCATTCTGAATCAGATTACGCAAAATGAGCAAAATTCACCTTGAGGTTGTCGAGGTACATGCTGTTCTTTTCACAGAATTTCCATCCAAAGAAAATTTGTGAGAACCACAAAGATCATGGAATATTAAGCCATCAGATGATGCAGGTGACACCATATTTGAACTGAGGACTCATTTGCCGGTTGTCCACCATCTGCCAGAATTTTGATTCATGAGGCTCCTCTGATCCTGCTGGTCCCGCTTCTGGTCCTGTCCCGCTTCCCAGTTATGGACAGTAAATGTAACTTGAAAATGATGTGTATCGAAAACAGGGTTTTGTACCGGAACTAATATGCTCTAATGCAGCAATCCTGAAGCGTTTGTATAACTTCCAGTCTCCATCCAATTCAAATGTACTCAACTGAATGAGTTTTTTTTTGTGTATAACTTGTAAATTTTATGTTTAAAAAACCGGCATTAGATCCTATTCGAAGCGGGCTTTTGGCTAGTTTTTCAGTGTAGCATTCTCGAGGAATTTGTGTATCTTCGGGCCTCCTTCCCATTCAAATGGGCTCAACTGAATGTATTTTTTTTTGTGTTTAACTTGTAAATTTTGTGTAACTAAATCCGCCATTTGAGCTGCTTCGAATATGCTCTATTGCGTAAGATCCCAAGCAAATATATATATATGCTAGTCCACGGGCCAAATCGCTTATCAGCTCCCTTATTTGGAAACCAACAAGCCAAACCGCCCGTGGCTTTTTTTTATTGCAAATGGAATAGCCTCTGCCAGCGGGTAGCTTGGAGGGCATCCAGCAACGCAGCGTTTGATGGGATCGTGTCGGTCAAATTGTATAAAGTATTCCCACGTGTATATTGCATCTCATAGAAACGCCCATTATGTGGCTGTACCCTCTTAATATGCAGATCCGAGTATTTTTGGCCGAAACAGCATATGGGCTCTAGAACAGGGAGCTGTAAACGGATTGCTTCAGTTTAACCACCTTTTAATGCCTACTGGGCTTCGTTGGTGGGTTCAGTGCCACCCTACCTGGACCAAGCCCGAGTCCCTCAATTTTTTTCTTTTTTTGGAATTGTTAGCATGGAAAGCTATGGACCCAGCCCACTGTGAGTGGAATCTCATTGAAAATCCTAACCAGACGGTTAGGGATCAGCAAGAAGTGCGGCTTTGAGGGATTCAGCTGCTGTTTATGGAAATAACCTTACATACGTGCACGCAGCACGCCCGCTACATTACGAACAACGCTGGTCTTGAAGTCCGAGCCAAGACCAGGAACACCGCAGGCCGCTGAACGCCTCGACGCGGCTATCGGGGACCAATCGGGCTTGCGTGATGGGTTCGGATCAGCATCACGGGATGGATCCTAAACCTTTCAGCACAGCCAGTGGGAGACAAAAGTGCGGAGAACGCGGATATGGAACCTTGGTTGGTGGTCATGAGCTTGCTCCGGGCACGCATAGTGCCGGTTACTACTCTCGATGCTGTCTAGTTTGCAACACTCAGCATCTTTCCCAAAAGCAGAGAGGGTCAACTCGCCAACCAACACCGGGCCTCGATACTCTTCCTGTCGCACTCATCCCAAAGTGTAGAGAACCCCAGTCAGTGCCGGGTGAGTGAGGCTTTGCATACATATTCTTTGGGAAGCCCTCCGCATCGCCTGCCGTTCATACGAGGCCGCCTCGAGATTCAATAAGATCCGGATGCCACCGAAGCAATGAGGATGTTTGTACCCACCCCGCAGTCAGTCTCGGCATCGACAAGGCGGCGCATGGAACACGTCGCGGCGTGGTTCCCCCGACTGCCCAGCCAGTCAGTCGGCTCTGCTCTGACTACATTTTTCCCTTTGCGCCAACGTTTGGTCTTGAGGTCGTCGATTGTCAATAGCGTCGAGTAGTGAAGCAGACGGCTTGCGTGGGCTGAGCTGTCGCTTCAAAGGCCCAAGCTACTGTATGTATGTATGTACCAGGTATCTACGGGTTGTATACTAGTTATTTATGGGAGTCACATCCAGGTCAGATACAAAGAGTCGGAGCGGATGTATACAAGAGTCAGGGATGGCCGCGGCTGTGATGTCAGTTGCGAGTATTTATCGCGCTGGTCTGACGATGGTGAGATGCGTCGTCGAAATCCGAGGGTTAGCACTGTGCTCCGACCCCCTGGTGGGATTCTCCGCAGGTCGCGCAACTCACTTACCGCTTGGTAACGACACGGTGAGTCCAACGTGATTTGCCCACATGCCGTACCTAATCGGCCGCCTGGCCGCACAAACGAAAGTTGGCTTTCCCGCTGTCTGTTCAGTTCGAGGCCATGTTCGTGGGCGCGTTTGAGGCCAGAATTTTCCGGGCGGAAGCACGCTACCCGTCCCCAGAAGGCGCCAGGGGCGGCGAAAAATTTGGCGGAACGCACGTCGGGGCCGCGTTTTTTGTCATCAATCCTCCTCCCTTTTTCTTCCTTCTCCTCCCCTCTTTCCTTCTCTTTCTTCCCCCTCCCCACCACCTGAGTTGTGTACCGTGCTGGAGTGCGCGCTGCGCACTGTTGATGGCATCATTGTGCAGTGATCCGATCAGCAGCCTGAGTCCAGTATGGATACGACCGCATCCGAGAGGCGAGTCCAGTCGTAGCAAGACCCAGTTCAGGCAGTGGCTACTTACCGCAGTACGTCAAACAAAGCACCAACATACGTGCACGCAGCACGCCCGCTACATTACGAACAACGCTGGTCTTGAAGTCCGAGCCAAGACCAGGAACACCGCAGGCCGCTGAACGCCTCGACGCGGCTATCGGGGACCAATCGGGCTTGCGTGATGGGTTCGGATCAGCATCACGGGATGGATCCTAAACCTTTCAGCACAGCCAGTGGGAGACAAAAGTGCGGAGAACGCGGATATGGAACCTTGGTTGGTGGTCATGAGCTTGCTCCGGGCACGCATAGTGCCGGTTACTACTCTCGATGCTGTCTAGTTTGCAACACTCAGCATCTTTCCCAAAAGCAGAGAGGGTCAACTCGCCAACCAACACCGGGCCTCGATACTCTTCCTGTCGCACTCATCCCAAAGTGTAGAGAACCCCAGTCAGTGCCGGGTGAGTGAGGCTTTGCATACATATTCTTTGGGAAGCCCTCCGCATCGCCTGCCGTTCATACGAGGCCGCCTCGAGATTCAATAAGATCCGGATGCCACCGAAGCAATGAGGATGTTTGTACCCACCCCGCAGTCAGTCTCGGCATCGACAAGGCGGCGCATGGAACACGTCGCGGCGTGGTTCCCCGACTGCCCAGCCAGTCAGTCGGCTCTGCTCTGACTACATTTTTCCCTTTGCGCCAACGTTTGGTCTTGAGGTCGTCGATTGTCAATAGCGTCGAGTAGTGAAGCAGACGGCTTGCGTGGCTGAGCTGTCGCTTCAAAGGCCCAAGCTACTGTATGTATGTATGTACCAGGTATCTACGGGTTGTATACTAGTTATTTATGGGAGTCACATCCAGGTCAGATACAAAGAGTCGGAGCGGATGTATACAAGAGTCAGGGATGGCCGCGGCTGTGATGTCAGTTGCGAGTATTTATCGCGCTGGTCTGACGATGGTGAGATGCGTCGTCGAAATCCGAGGGTTAGCACTGTGCTCCGGACCCCTGGTGGGATTCTCCGCAGGTCGCGCAAACTCACTTACCGCTTGGTAACGACACGGTGAGTCCAACGTGATTTGCCCACATGCCGTACCTAATCGGCCGCCTGGCCGCACAAACGAAAGTTGGCTTTCCCGCTGTCTGTTCAGTTCGAGGCCATGTTCGTGGGGCGTTTGAGGCCAGAATTTTCCGGCGGAAGCACGCTACCCGTCCCCAGAAGGCGCCCGGCGGCGGCGAAAAATTTGGCGGAACGCACGTCGGGGCCGCGTTTTTGTCATCAATCCTCCTCCCTTTTTCTTCCTTCTCCTCCCCTCTTTCCTTCTCTTTCTTCCCCCTCCCCACCACCTGAGTTGTGTACCGTGCTGGAGGGCGCTGCGCACTGTTGATGGCATCATTGTGCAGTGATCCGATCAGCAGCCTGAGTCCAGTATGGATACGACCGCATCCGAGAGGCGAGTCCAGTCGTAGCAAGACCCAGTTCAGGCAGTGGCTACTTACCGCAGTACGTCAAACAAAGCACCAACATACGTGCACGCAGCACGCCCGCTACATTACGAACAACGCTGGTCTTGAAGTCCGAGCCAAGACCAGGAACACCGCAGGCCGCTGAACGCCTCGACGCGGCTATCGGGGACCAATCGGGCTTGCGTGATGGGTTCGGATCAGCATCACGGGATGGATCCTAAACCTTTCAGCACAGCCAGTGGGAGACAAAAGTGCGGAGAACGCGGATATGGAACCTTGGTTGGTGGTCATGAGCTTGCTCCGGGCACGCATAGTGCCGGTTACTACTCTCGATGCTGTCTAGTTTGCAACACTCAGCATCTTTCCCAAAAGCAGAGAGGGTCAACTCGCCAACCAACACCGGGCCTCGATACTCTTCCTGTCGCACTCATCCCAAAGTGTAGAGAACCCCAGTCAGTGCCGGGTGAGTGAGGCTTTGCATACATATTCTTTGGGAAGCCCTCCGCATGCGCCTGCCGTTCATACGAGGCCGCCTCGAGATTCAATAAGATCCGGATGCCACCGAAGCAATGAGGATGTTTGTACCCACCCCGCAGTCAGTCTCGGCATCGACAAGGCGGGCGCATGGAACACGTCGCGGCGTGGTTCCCCGACTGCCCAGCCAGTCAGTCGGCTCTGCTCTGACTACATTTTTCCCTTTGCGCCAACGTTTGGTCTTGAGGTCGTCGATTGTCAATAGCGTCGAGTAGTGAAGCAGACGGCTTGCGTGGCTGAGCTGTCGCTTCAAAGGCCCAAGCTACTGTATGTATGTATGTACCAGGTATCTACGGGTTGTATACTAGTTATTTATGGGAGTCACATCCAGGTCAGATACAAAGAGTCGGAGCGGATGTATACAAGAGTCAGGGATGGCCAGGGCTGTGATGTCAGTTGCGAGTATTTATCGCGCTGGTCTGACGATGGTGAGATGCGTCGTCGAAATCCGAGGGTTAGCACTGTGCTCCGGACCCCTGGTGGGATTCTCCGCAGGTCGCGCAACTCACTTACCGCTTGGTAACGACACGGTGAGTCCAACGTGATTTGCCCACATGCCGTACCTAATCGGCCGCCTGGCCGCACAAACGAAAGTTGGCTTTCCCGCGCTGTCTGTTCAGTTCGAGGCCATGTTCGGGCGCGTTTGAGGCCAGAATTTTCCGGCGGAAGCACGCTACCCGTCCCCAGAAGGCGCCGGCGGCGAAAAATTTGGCGGAACGCACGTCGGGCCGCGTTTTTTGTCATCAATCCTCCTCCCTTTTTCTTCCTTCTCCTCCCCTCTTTCCTTCTCTTTCTTCCCCCTCCCCACCACCTGAGTTGTGTACCGTGCTGGAGGGCGCGCTGCGCACTGTTGATGGCATCATTGTGCAGTGATCCGATCAGCAGCCTGAGTCCAGTATGGATACGACCGCATCCGAGAGGCGAGTCCAGTCGTAGCAAGACCCAGTTCAGGCAGTGGCTACTTACCGCAGTACGTCAAACAAAGCACCAACATACGTGCACGCAGCACGCCCGCTACATTACGAACAACGCTGGTCTTGAAGTCCGAGCCAAGACCAGGAACACCGCAGGCCGCTGAACGCCTCGACGCGGGCTATCGGGGACCAATCGGGCTTGCGTGATGGGTTCGGATCAGCATCACGGGATGGATCCTAAACCTTTCAGCACAGCCAGTGGGAGACAAAAGTGCGGAGAACGCGGATATGGAACCTTGGTTGGTGGTCATGAGCTTGCTCCGGCACGCATAGTGCTGGTTACTACTCTCGATGCTGTCTAGTTTGCAACACTCAGCATCTTTCCCAAAAGCAGAGAGGGTCAACTCGCCAACCAACACCGGGCCTCGATACTCTTCCTGTCGCACTCATCCCAAAGTGTAGAGAACCCCAGTCAGTGCCGGGTGAGTGAGGCTTTGCATACATATTCTTTGGGAAGCCCTCCGCATCGCCTGCCGTTCATACGAGGCCGCCTCGAGATTCAATAAGATCCGGATGCCACCGAAGCAATGAGGATGTTTGTACCCACCCCGCAGTCAGTCTCGGCATCGACAAGGCGGCGCATGGAACACGTCGCGGCGTGGTTCCCCGACTGCCCAGCCAGTCAGTCGGCTCTGCTCTGACTACATTTTTCCCTTTGCGCCAACGTTTGGTCTTGAGGTCGTCGATTGTCAATAGCGTCGAGTAGTGAAGCAGACGGCTTTGCGTGGCTGAGCTGTCGCTTCAAAGGCCCAAGCTACTGTATGTATGTATGTACCAGGTATCTACGGGTTGTATACTAGTTATTTATGGGAGTCACATCCAGGTCAGATACAAAGAGTCGGAGCGGATGTATACAAGAGTCAGGGATGGCCGCGGCTGTGATGTCAGTTGCGAGTATTTATCGCCTGGTCTGCGACGATGGTGAGATGCGTCGTCGAAATCCGAGGGTTAGCACTGTGCTCCGGACCCCTGGTGGGATTCTCCGCAGGTCGCGCAACTCACTTACCGCTTGGTAACGACACGGTGAGTCCAACGTGATTTGCCCACATGCCGTACCTAATCGGCCGCCTGGCCGCACAAACGAAAGTTGGCTTTCCCGCTGTCTGTTCAGTTCGAGGCCATGTTCGGTGGCGCGTTTGAGGCCAGAATTTTCCGGGCGAAGCACGCTACCCCGTCCCCAGAAGGCGCCCGCGGCGGCAAAAATTTGGCGGAACGCACGTCGGGGCCGCGTTTTTGTCATCAATCCTCCTCCCTTTTTCTTCCTTCTCCTCCCCTCTTTCCTTCTCTTTCTTCCCCCTCCCCACCACCTGAGTTGTGTACCGTGCTGGAGTGCGCGCTGCGCACTGTTGATGGCATCATTGTGCAGTGATCCGATCAGCAGCCTGAGTCCAGTATGGATACGACCGCATCCGAGAGGCGAGTCCAGTCGTAGCAAGACCCAGTTCAGGCAGTGGCTACTTACCGCAGTACGTCAAACAAAGCACCAACATACGTGCACGCAGCACGCCCGCTACATTACGAACAACGCTGGTCTTGAAGTCCGAGCCAAGACCAGGAACACCGCAGGCCGCTGAACGCCTCGACGCGGCTATCGGGGACCAATCGGGCTTGCGTGATGGGTTCGGATCAGCATCACGGGATGGATCCTAAACCTTTCAGCACAGCCAGTGGGAGACAAAAGTGCGGAGAACGCGGATATGGAACCTTGGTTGGTGGTCATGAGCTTGCTCCGGGCACGCATAGTGCCGGTTACTACTCTCGATGCTGTCTAGTTTGCAACACTCAGCATCTTTCCCAAAAGCAGAGAGGGTCAACTCGCCAACCAACACCGGGCCTCGATACTCTTCCTGTCGCACTCATCCCAAAGTGTAGAGAACCCCAGTCAGTGCCGGGTGAGTGAGGCTTTGCATACATATTCTTTGGGAAGCCCTCCGCACGCCTGCCCGTTCATACGAGGCCGCCTCGAGATTCAATAAGATCCGGATGCCACCGAAGCAATGAGGATGTTTGTACCCACCCCGCAGTCAGTCTCGGCATCGACAAGGCGGCGCATGGAACACGTCGCGGCGTGGTTCCCCGACTGCCCAGCCAGTCAGTCGGCTCTGCTCTGACTACATTTTTCCCTTTGCGCCAACGTTTGGTCTTGAGGTCGTCGATTGTCAATAGCGTCGAGTAGTGAAGCAGACGGCTTGCGTGGCTGAGCTGTCGCTTCAAAGGCCCAAGCTACTGTATGTATGTATGTACCAGGTATCTACGGGTTGTATACTAGTTATTTATGGGAGTCACATCCAGGTCAGATACAAAGAGTCGGAGCGGATGTATACAAGAGTCAGGGATGGCCGGGCTGTGATGTCAGTTGCGAGTATTTATCGCGCTGGTCTGACGATGGTGAGATGCGTCGTCGAAATCCGAGGGTTAGCACTGTGCTCCGGACCCCTGGTGGGATTCTCCGCAGGTCGCGCAACTCACTTACCGCTTGGTAACGACACGGTGAGTCCAACGTGATTTGCCCACATGCCGTACCTAATCGGCCGCCTGGCCGCACAAACGAAAGTTGGCTTTCCCGCTGTCTGTTCAGTTCGAGGCCATGTTCAGGTGGGCGCGTTTGAGGCCAGAATTTTCCGGGCGGAAGCACGCTACCCGTCCCCAGAAGGCGCCCGGCGGCGGCGAAAAATTTGGCGGAACGCACGTCGGGGCCGCGTTTTTGTCATCAATCCTCCCTCCCTTTTTCTTCCTTCTCCTCCCCTCTTTCCTTCTCTTTCTTCCCCCTCCCCACCACCTGAGTTGTGTACCGTGCTGGAGGGCGCTGCGCACTGTTGATGGCATCATTGTGCAGTGATCCGATCAGCAGCCTGAGTCCAGTATGGATACGACCGCATCCGAGAGGCGAGTCCAGTCGTAGCAAGACCCAGTTCAGGCAGTGGCTACTTACCGCAGTACGTCAAACAAAGCACCAACATACGTGCACGCAGCACGCCCGCTACATTACGAACAACGCTGGTCTTGAAGTCCGAGCCAAGACCAGGAACACCGCAGGCCGCTGAACGCCTCGACGCGGCTATCGGGGACCAATCGGGCTTGCGTGATGGGTTCGGATCAGCATCACGGGATGGATCCTAAACCTTTCAGCACAGCCAGTGGGAGACAAAAGTGCGGAGAACGCGGATATGGAACCTTGGTTGGTGGTCATGAGCTTGCTCCGGGCACGCATAGTGCCGGTTACTACTCTGATGCTGTCTAGTTTGCAACACTCAGCATCTTTCCCAAAAGCAGAGAGGGTCAACTCGCCAACCAACACCGGGCCTCGATACTCTTCCTGTCGCACTCATCCCAAAGTGTAGAGAACCCCAGTCAGTGCCGGGTGAGTGAGGCTTTGCATACATATTCTTTGGGAAGCCCTCCGCACGCCTGCCGTTCATACGAGGCCGCCTCGAGATTCAATAAGATCCGGATGCCACCGAAGCAATGAGGATGTTTGTACCCACCCCGCAGTCAGTCTCGGCATCGACAAAGGCGGCGCATGGAACACGTCGCGGCGTGGTTCCCCGACTGCCCAGCCAGTCAGTCGGCTCTGCTCTGACTACATTTTTCCCTTTGCGCCAACGTTTGGTCTTGAGGTCGTCGATTGTCAATAGCGTCGAGTAGTGAAGCAGACGGCTTGCGTGGCTGAGCTGTCGCTTCAAAGGCCCAAGCTACTGTATGTATGTATGTACCAGGTATCTACGGGTTGTATACTAGTTATTTATGGGAGTCACATCCAGGTCAGATACAAAGAGTCGGAGCGGATGTATACAAGAGTCAGGGATGGCCGCGGCTGTGATGTCAGTTGCGAGTATTTATCGCCTGGTCTGACGATGGTGAGATGCGTCGTCGAAATCCGAGGGTTAGCACTGTGCTCCGGACCCCTGGTGGGATTCTCCGCAGGTCGCGCAACTCACTTACCGCTTGGTAACGACACGGTGAGTCCAACGTGATTTGCCCACATGCCGTACCTAATCGGCCGCCTGGCCGCACAAACGAAAGTTGGCTTTCCCGCTGTCTGTTCAGTTCGAGGCCATGTTCGTGGGCGCGTTTGAGGCCAGAATTTTCCCAGGCGGAAGCACGCTACCCGTCCCCAGAAGGCGCCCGCGGCGGCGAAAAATTTGGCGGAACGCACGTCGGGGCCGCGTTTTTTGTCATCAATCCTCCTCCCTTTTTCTTCCTTCTCCTCCCCTCTTTCCTTCTCTTTCTTCCCCCTCCCCACCACCTGAGTTGTGTACCGTGCTGGAGGCGCGCTGCGCACTGTTGATGGCATCATTGTGCAGTGATCCGATCAGCAGCCTGAGTCCAGTATGGATACGACCGCATCCGAGAGGCGAGTCCAGTCGTAGCAAGACCCAGTTCAGGCAGTGGCTACTTACCGCAGTACGTCAAACAAAGCACCAACATACGTGCACGCAGCACGCCCCGCCCCATTACGAACAACGCTGGTCTTGAAGTCCGAGCCAAGACCAGGAACACCGCAGGCCGCTGAACGCCTCGACGCGGCTATCGGGGACCAATCGGGCTTGCGTGATGGGTTCGGATCAGCATCACGGGATGGATCCTAAACCTTTCAGCACAGCCAGTGGGAGACAAAAGTGCGGAGAACGCGGATATGGAACCTTGGTTGGTGGTCATGAGCTTGCTCCGGGCACGCATAGTGCCGGTTACTACTCTCGATGCTGTCTAGTTTGCAACACTCAGCATCTTTCCCAAAAGCAGAGAGGGTCAACTCGCCAACCAACACCGGGCCTCGATACTCTTCCTGTCGCACTCATCCCAAAGTGTAGAGAACCCCAGTCAGTGCCGGGTGAGTGAGGCTTTGCATACATATTCTTTGGGAAGCCCTCCGCATCGCCTGCCGTTCATACGAGGCCGCCTCGAGATTCAATAAGATCCGGATGCCACCAAGCAATGAGGATGTTTGTACCCACCCCGCAGTCAGTCTCGGCATCGACAAGGCGGCGCATGGAACACGTCGCGGCGTGGTTCCCCGACTGCCCAGCCAGTCAGTCGGCTCTGCTCTGACTACATTTTTCCCTTTGCGCCAACGTTTGGTCTTGAGGTCGTCGATTGTCAATAGCGTCGAGTAGTGAAGCAGACGGCTTGCGTGGCTGAGCTGTCGCTTCAAAGGCCCAAGCTACTGTATGTATGTATGTACCAGGTATCTACGGGTTGTATACTAGTTATTTATGGGAGTCACATCCAGGTCAGATACAAAGAGTCGGAGCGGATGTATACAAGAGTCAGGGATGGCCGCGGCTGTGATGTCAGTTGCAGTATTTATCGCGCTGGTCTGACGATGGTGAGATGCGTCGTCGAAATCCGAGGGTTAGCACTGTGCTCCGGACCCCTGGTGGGGATTCTCCGCAGGTCGCGCAACTCACTTACCGCTTGGTAACGACACGGTGAGTCCAACGTGATTTGCCCACATGCCGTACCTAATCGGCCGCCTGGCCGCACAAACGAAAGTTGGCTTTCCAGCTGTCTGTTCAGTTCGAGGCCATGTTCGGTGGGGCGTTTGAGGCCAGAATTTTCCGGCGGAAGCACGCTACCCGTCCCCAGAAGGCGCCCGCGGCGGCGAAAAATTTGGCGAGCACGCACGGGGCCGGCGTTTTTGTCATCAATCCTCCTCCCTTTTTCTTCCTTCTCCTCCCCTCTTTCCTTCTCTTTCTTCCCCCTCCCCACCACCTGAGTTGTGTACCGTGCTGGAGGGCGCGCTGCGCACTGTTGATGGCATCATTGTGCAGTGATCCGATCAGCAGCCTGAGTCCAGTATGGATACGACCGCATCCGAGAGGCGAGTCCAGTCGTAGCAAGACCCAGTTCAGGCAGTGGCTACTTACCGCAGTACGTCCAAACAAAGCACCAACATACGTGCACGCAGCACGCCCGCTACATTACGAACAACGCTGGTCTTGAAGTCCGAGCCAAGACCAGGAACACCGCAGGCCGCTGAACGCCTCGACGCGGCTATCGGGGACCAATCGGGCTTGCGTGATGGGTTCGGATCAGCATCACGGGATGGATCCTAAACCTTTCAGCACAGCCAGTGGGAGACAAAAGTGCGGAGAACGCGGATATGGAACCTTGGTTGGTGGTCATGAGCTTGCTCCGGGCACGCATAGTGCCGGTTACTACTCTCGATGCTGTCTAGTTTGCAACACTCAGCATCTTTCCCAAAAGCAGAGAGGGTCAACTCGCCAACCAACACCGGGCCTCGATACTCTTCCTGTCGCACTCATCCCAAAGTGTAGAGAACCCCAGTCAGTGCCGGGTGAGTGAGGCTTTGCATACATATTCTTTGGGAAGCCCTCCGCATCGCCTGCCGTTCATACGAGGCCGCCTCGAGATTCAATAAGATCCGGATGCCACCGAAGCAATGAGGATGTTTGTACCCACCCCGCAGTCAGTCTCGGCATCGACAAGGCGGCGCATGGAACACGTCGCGGCGTGGTTCCCCGACTGCCCAGCCAGTCAGTCGGCTCTGCTCTGACTACATTTTTCCCTTTGCGCCAACGTTTGGTCTTGAGGTCGTCGATTGTCAATAGCGTCGAGTAGTGAAGCAGACGGCTTGCGTGGCTGAGCTGTCGCTTCAAAGGCCCAAGCTACTGTATGTATGTATGTACCAGGTATCTACGGGTTGTATACTAGTTATTTATGGGAGTCACATCCAGGTCAGATACAAAGAGTCGGAGCGGATGTATACAAGAGTCAGGGATGGCCGCGGCTGTGATGTCAGTTGCGGGTATTTATCGCGCTGGTCTGACGATGGTGAGATGCGTCGTCGAAATCCGAGGGTTAGCACTGTGCTCCGGACCCCTGGTGGGGATTCTCCGCAGGTCGCGCAACTCACTTACCGCTTGGTAACGACACGGTGAGTCCAACGTGATTTGCCCACATGCCGTACCTAATCGGCCGCCTGGCCGCACAAACGAAAGTTGGCTTTCCCGCGCTGTCTGTTCAGTTCGAGGCCATGTTCGTGGGCGCGTTTGAGGCCAGAATTTTCCGGCGGAAGCACGCTACCCGTCCCCAGAAGGCGCCAGCGGCGGCGAAAAATTTGGGAACGCACGTCGGGGCCGCGTTTTTGTCATCAATCCTCCTCCCTTTTTCTTCCTTCTCCTCCCCTCTTTCCTTCTCTTTCTTCCCCCTCCCCCACCACCTGAGTTGTGTACCGTGCTGGAGTGCGCGCTGCGCACTGTTGATGGCATCATTGTGCAGTGATCCGATCAGCAGCCTGAGTCCAGTATGGATACGACCGCATCCGAGAGGCGAGTCCAGTCGTAGCAAGACCCAGTTCAGGCAGTGGCTACTTACCGCAGTACGTCAAACAAAGCACCAACATACGTGCACGCAGCACGCCCGCTACATTACGAACAACGCTGGTCTTGAAGTCCGAGCCAAGACCAGGAACACCGCAGGCCGCTGAACGCCTCGACGCGGCTATCGGGGACCAATCGGGCTTGCGTGATGGGTTCGGATCAGCATCACGGGATGGATCCTAAACCTTTCAGCACAGCCAGTGGGAGACAAAAGTGCGGAGAACGCGGATATGGAACCTTGGTTGGTGGTCATGAGCTTGCTCCGGGCACGCATAGTGCCGGTTACTACTCTCGATGCTGTCTAGTTTGCAACACTCAGCATCTTTCCCAAAAGCAGAGAGGGTCAACTCGCCAACCAACACCGGGCCTCGATACTCTTCCTGTCGCACTCATCCCAAAGTGTAGAGAACCCCAGTCAGTGCCGGGTGAGTGAGGCTTTGCATACATATTCTTTGGGAAGCCCTCCGCATCGCCTGCCGTTCATACGAGGCCGCCTCGAGATTCAATAAGATCCGGATGCCACCGAAGCAATGAGGATGTTTGTACCCACCCCGCAGTCAGTCTCGGCATCGACAAGGCGGCGCATGGAACACGTCGCGGCGTGGTTCCCCGACTGCCCAGCCAGTCAGTCGGCTCTGCTCTGACTACATTTTTCCCTTTGCGCCAACGTTTGGTCTTGAGGTCGTCGATTGTCAATAGCGTCGAGTAGTGAAGCAGACGGCTTGCGTGGCTGAGCTGTCGCTTCAAAGGCCCAAGCTACTGTATGTATGTATGTACCAGGTATCTACGGGTTGTATACTAGTTATTTATGGGAGTCACATCCAGGTCAGATACAAAGAGTCGGAGCGGATGTATACAAGAGTCAGGGATGGCCGCGGCTGTGATGTCAGTTGCGAGTATTTATCGCGCTGGTCTGACGATGGTGAGATGCGTCGTCGAAATCCGAGGGTTAGCACTGTGCTCCGGACCCCTGGTGGGATTCTCCGCAGGTCGCGCAAACTCACTTACCGCTTGGTAACGACACGGTGAGTCCAACGTGATTTGCCCACATGCCGTACCTAATCGGCCGCCTGGCCGCACAAACGAAAGTTGGCTTTCCCGCGCTGTCTGTTCAGTTCGAGGCCATGTTCGTGGGCGCGTTTGAGGCCAGAATTTTCCGGCGGAAGCACGCTACCCGTCCCCAGAAGGCGCCCGCGGCCGCAAAAATTTGGCGGAACGCACGTCGGGGCCGTTTTTTGTCATCAATCCTCCTCCCTTTTTCTTCCTTCTCCTCCCCTCTTTCCTTCTCTTTCTTCCCCCTCCCCACCACCTGAGTTGTGTACCGTGCTGGAGTGCGCGCTGCACTGTTGATGGCATCATTGTGCAGTGATCCGATCAGCAGCCTGAGTCCAGTATGGATACGACCGCATCCGAGAGGCGAGTCCAGTCGTAGCAAGACCCAGTTCAGGCAGTGGCTACTTACCGCAGTACGTCAAACAAAGCACCAACATACGTGCACGCAGCACGCCCGCTACATTACGAACAACGCTGGTCTTGAAGTCCGAGCCAAGACCAGGAACACCGCAGGCCGCTGAACGCCTCGACGCGGCTATCGGGGACCAATCGGGCTTGCGTGATGGGTTCGGATCAGCATCACGGGATGGATCCTAAACCTTTCAGCACAGCCAGTGGGAGACAAAAGTGCGGAGAACGCGGATATGGAACCTTGGTTGGTGGTCATGAGCTTGCTCCGGGCACGCATAGTGCCGGTTACTACTCTCGATGCTGTCTAGTTTGCAACACTCAGCATCTTTCCCAAAAGCAGAGAGGGTCAACTCGCCAACCAACACCGGGCCTCGATACTCTTCCTGTCGCACTCATCCCAAAGTGTAGAGAACCCCAGTCAGTGCCGGGTGAGTGAGGCTTTGCATACATATTCTTTGGGAAGCCCTCCGCATCGCCTGCCGTTCATACGAGGCCGCCTCGAGATTCAATAAGATCCGGATGCCACCGAAGCAATGAGGATGTTTGTACCCACCCCCAGTCAGTCTCGGCATCGACAAGGCGGCGCATGGAACACGTCGCGGCGTGGTTCCCCGACTGCCCAGCCAGTCAGTCGGCTCTGCTCTGACTACATTTTTCCCTTTGCGCCAACGTTTGGTCTTGAGGTCGTCGATTGTCAATAGCGTCGAGTAGTGAAGCAGGCGGCTTGCGTGGCTGAGCTGTCGCTTCAAAGGCCCAAGCTACTGTATGTATGTATGTACCAGGTATCTACGGGTTGTATACTAGTTATTTATGGGAGTCACATCCAGGTCAGATACAAAGAGTCGGAGCGGATGTATACAAGAGTCAGGGATGGCCGCGGCTGTGATGTCAGTTGCGAGTATTTATCGCGCTGGTCTGACGATGGTGAGATGCGTCGTCGAAATCCGAGGGTTAGCACTGTGCTCCGGACCCCTGGTGGGATTCTCCGCAGGTCGCGCAACTCACTTACCGCTTGGTAACGACACGGTGAGTCCAACGTGATTTGCCCACATGCCGTACCTAATCGGCCGCCTGGCCGCACAAACGAAAGTTGGCTTTCCCGCGCTGTCTGTTCAGTTCGAGGCCATGTTCGGTGGGCGCGTTTGAGGCCAGAATTTTCCGGCGGAAGCACGCTACCCGTCCCCAGAAGGCGCCCGCGGGCGGCGAAAAATTTGGCGAACGCACGTCGGGGCCGCGTTTTTGTCATCAATCCTCCTCCCTTTTTCTTCCTTCTCCTCCCCTCTTTCCTTCTCTTTCTTCCCCCTCCCCACCACCTGAGTTGTGTACCGTGCTGGAGTGCGCGCTGCGCACTGTTGATGGCATCATTGTGCAGTGATCCGATCAGCAGCCTGAGTCCAGTATGGATACGACCGCATCCGAGAGGCGAGTCCAGTCGTAGCAAGACCCAGTTCAGGCAGTGGCTACTTACCGCAGTACGTCAAACAAAGCACCAACATACGTGCACGCAGCACGCCCGCTACATTACGAACAACGCTGGTCTTGAAGTCCGAGCCAAGACCAGGAACACCGCAGGCCGCTGAACGCCTCGCGGCGGCTATCGGGGACCAATCGGGCTTGCGTGATGGGTTCGGATCAGCATCACGGGATGGATCCTAAACCTTTCAGCACAGCCAGTGGGAGACAAAAGTGCGGAGAACGCGGATATGGAACCTTGGTTGGTGGTCATGAGCTTGCTCCAGGCACGCATAGTGCCGGTTACTACTCTCGATGCTGTCTAGTTTGCAACACTCAGCATCTTTCCCAAAAGCAGAGAGGGTCAACTCGCCAACCAACACCGGGCCTCGATACTCTTCCTGTCGCACTCATCCCAAAGTGTAGAGAACCCCAGTCAGTGCCGGGTGAGTGAGGCTTTGCATACATATTCTTTGGGAAGCCCTCCGCATCGCCTGCCGTTCATACGAGGCCGCCTCGAGATTCAATAAGATCCGGATGCCACCGAAGCAATGAGGATGTTTGTACCCACCCCGCAGTCAGTCTCGGCATCGACAAGGCGGCGCATGGAACACGTCGCGGCGTGGTTCCCCGACTGCCCAGCCAGTCAGTCGGCTCTGCTCTGACTACATTTTTCCCTTTGCGCCAACGTTTGGTCTTGAGGTCGTCGATTGTCAATAGCGTCGAGTAGTGAAGCAGACGGCTTGCGTGGCTGAGCTGTCGCTTCAAAGGCCCAAGCTACTGTATGTATGTATGTACCAGGTATCTACGGGTTGTATACTAGTTATTTATGGGAGTCACATCCAGGTCAGATACAAAGAGTCGGAGCGGATGTATACAAGAGTCAGGGATGGCCGCGGCTGTGATGTCAGTTGCGGTATTTATCGCCTGGTCTGGACGATGGTGAGATGCGTCGTCGAAATCCGAGGGTTAGCACTGTGCTCCGGACCCCTGGTGGGATTCTCCGCAGGTCGCGCAACTCACTTACCGCTTGGTAACGACACGGTGAGTCCAACGTGATTTGCCCACATGCCGTACCTAATCGGCCGCCTGGCCGCACAAACGAAAGTTGGCTTTCCCGCGCTGTCTGTTCAGTTCGAGGCCATGTTCGGTGGGCGCGTTTGAGGCCAGAATTTTCCAGGCGGAAGCACGCTACCCGTCCCCAGAAGGCGCCCGCGGCGCCAAAAATTTGGCGGAACGCACGTCGGGGCCCGCGTTTTTGTCATCAATCCTCCTCCCTTTTTCTTCCTTCTCCTCCCCTCTTTCCTTCTCTTTCTTCCCCCTCCCCACCACCTGAGTTGTGTACCGTGCTGGAGTGCGCGCTGCGCACTGTTGATGGCATCATTGTGCAGTGATCCGATCAGCAGCCTGAGTCCAGTATGGATACGACCGCATCCGAGAGGCGAGTCCAGTCGTAGCAAGACCCAGTTCAGGCAGTGGCTACTTACCGCAGTACGTCAAACAAAGCACCAGCATACGTGCACGCAGCACGCCCGCTACATTACGAACAACGCTGGTCTTGAAGTCCGAGCCAAGACCAGGAACACCGCAGGCCGCTGAACGCCTCGACGCGGCTATCGGGGACCAATCGGGCTTGCGTGATGGGTTCGGATCAGCATCACGGGATGGATCCTAAACCTTTCAGCACAGCCAGTGGGAGACAAAAGTGCGGAGAACGCGGATATGGAACCTTGGTTGGTGGTCATGAGCTTGCTCCGGGCACGCATAGTGCCGGTTACTACTCTCGATGCTGTCTAGTTTGCAACACTCAGCATCTTTCCCAAAAGCAGAGAGGGTCAACTCGCCAACCAACACCGGGCCTCGATACTCTTCCTGTCGCACTCATCCCAAAGTGTAGAGAACCCCAGTCAGTGCCGGGTGAGTGAGGCTTTGCATACATATTCTTTGGGAAGCCCTCCGCATCGCCTGCCGTTCATACGAGGCCGCCTCGAGATTCAATAAGATCCGGATGCCACCGGAGCAATGAGGATGTTTGTACCCACCCCGCAGTCAGTCTCGGCATCGACAAGGCGGCGCATGGAACACGTCGCGGCGTGGTTCCCCGACTGCCCAGCCAGTCAGTCGGCTCTGCTCTGACTACATTTTTCCCTTTGCGCCAACGTTTGGTCTTGAGGTCGTCGATTGTCAATAGCGTCGAGTAGTGAAGCAGACGGCTTGCGTGGCTGAGCTGTCGCTTCAAAGGCCCAAGCTACTGTATGTATGTATGTACCAGGTATCTACGGGTTGTATACTAGTTATTTATGGGAGTCACATCCAGGTCAGATACAAAGAGTCGGAGCGGATGTATACAAGAGTCAGGGATGGCCGCGGCTGTGATGTCAGTTGCGAGTATTTATCGCGCTGGTCTGACGATGGTGAGATGCGTCGTCGAAATCCGAGGGTTAGCACTGTGCTCCGGACCCCTGGTGGGATTCTCCGCAGGTCGCGCAACTCACTTACCGCTTGGTAACGACACGGTGAGTCCAACGTGATTTGCCCACATGCCGTACCTAATCGGCCGCCTGGCCGCACAAACGAAAGTTGGCTTTCCCGCGCTGTCTGTTCAGTTCGAGGCCATGTTCGTGGGCGCGTTTGAGGCCAGAATTTTCCGGCGGAAGCACGCTACCCGTCCCCAGAAGGCGCCCGCGGCGGCGAAAAATTTGGCGGAACGCACGTCGGGGCCGCGTTTTTTGTCATCAATCCTCCTCCCTTTTTCTTCCTTCTCCTCCCCTCTTTCCTTCTCTTTCTTCCCCCTCCCCACCACCTGAGTTGTGTACCGTGCTGGAGTGCGCGCTGCGCACTGTTGATGGCATCATTGTGCAGTGATCCGATCAGCAGCCTGAGTCCAGTATGGATACGACCGCATCCGAGAGGCGAGTCCAGTCGTAGCAAGACCCAGTTCAGGCAGTGGCTACTTACCGCAGTACGTCAAACAAAGCACCAACATACGTGCACGCAGCACGCCCGCTACATTACGAACAACGCTGGTCTTGAAGTCCGAGCCAAGACCAGGAACACCGCAGGCCGCTGAACGCCTCGACGCGGCTATCGGGGACCAATCGGGCTTGCGTGATGGGTTCGGATCAGCATCACGGGATGGATCCTAAACCTTTCAGCACAGCCAGTGGGAGACAAAAGTGCGGAGAACGCGGATATGGAACCTTGGTTGGTGGTCATGAGCTTGCTCCAGGGCACGCATAGTGCCGGTTACTACTCTCGATGCTGTCTAGTTTGCAACACTCAGCATCTTTCCCAAAAGCAGAGAGGGTCAACTCGCCAACCAACACCGGGCCTCGATACTCTTCCCTGTCGCACTCATCCCAAAGTGTAGAGAACCCCAGTCAGTGCCGGGTGAGTGAGGCTTTGCATACATATTCTTTGGGAAGCCCTCCGCATCGCCTGCCGTTCATACGAGGCCGCCTCGAGATTCAATAAGATCCGGATGCCACCGAAGCAATGAGGATGTTTGTACCCACCCCGCAGTCAGTCTCGGCATCGACAAGGCGGCGCATGGAACACGTCGCGGCGTGGTTCCCCGACTGCCCAGCCAGTCAGTCGGCTCTGCTCTGACTACATTTTTCCCTTTGCGCCAACGTTTGGTCTTGAGGTCGTCGATTGTCAATAGCGTCGAGTAGTGAAGCAGACGGCTTGCGTGGCTGAGCTGTCGCTTCAAAGGCCCAAGCTACTGTATGTATGTATGTACCAGGTATCTACGGGTTGTATACTAGTTATTTATGGGAGTCACATCCAGGTCAGATACAAAGAGTCGGAGCGGATGTATACAAGAGTCAGGGATGGCCGCGGCTGTGATGTCAGTTGCGAGTATTTATCGCGCTGGTCTGACGATGGTGAGATGCGTCGTCGAAATCCGAGGGTTAGCACTGTGCTCCGGACCCCTGGTGGGATTCTCCGCAGGTCGCGCAACTCACTTACCGCTTGGTAACGACACGGTGAGTCCAACGTGATTTGCCCACATGCCGTACCCTAATCGGCCGCCTGGCCGCACAAACGAAAGTTGGCTTTCCCGCGCTGTCTGTTCAGTTCGAGGCCATGTTCGGTGGGCGCGTTTGAGGCCAGAATTTTCCGGGCGGAAGCACGCTACCCGTCCCACAAGGCGCCCGCGGCGGCGAAAAATTTGGCGGAACGCACGTCGGGGCCGCGTTTTTTGTCATCAATCCTCCTCCCTTTTTCTTCCTTCTCCTCCCCTCTTTCCTTCTCTTTCTTCCCCCTCCCCACCACCTGAGTTGTGTACCGTGCTGGAGTGCGCGCTGCGCACTGTTGATGGCATCATTGTGCAGTGATCCGATCAGCAGCCTGAGTCCAGTATGGATACGACCGCATCCGAGAGGCGAGTCCAGTCGTAGCAAGACCCAGTTCAGGCAGTGGCTACTTACCCGCAGTACGTCAAACAAAGCACCAACATACGTGCACGCAGCACGCCCGCTACACATTACGAACAACGCTGGTCTTGAAGTCCGAGCCAAGACCAGGAACACCGCAGGCCGCTGAACGCCTCGACGCGGCTATCGGGGACCAATCGGGCTTGCGTGATGGGTTCGGATCAGCATCACGGGATGGATCCTAAACCTTTCAGCACAGCCAGTGGGAGACAAAAGTGCGGAGAACGCGGATATGGAACCTTGGTTGGTGGTCATGAGCTTGCTCCGGGCACGCATAGTGCCGGTTACTACTCTCGATGCTGTCTAGTTTGCAACACTCAGCATCTTTCCCAAAAGCAGAGAGGGTCAACTCGCCAACCAACACCGGGCCTCGATACTCTTCCTGTCGCACTCATCCCAAAGTGTAGAGAACCCCAGTCAGTGCCGGGTGAGTGAGGCTTTGCATACATATTCTTTGGGAAGCCCTCCGCATCGCCTGCCGTTCATACGAGGCCGCCTCGAGATTCAATAAGATCCGGATGCCACCGAAGCAATGAGGATGTTTGTACCCACCCCGCAGTCAGTCTCGGCATCGACAAGGCGGCGCATGGAACACGTCGCGGCGTGGTTCCCCGACTGCCCAGCCAGTCAGTCGGCTCTGCTCTGACTACATTTTTCCCTTTGCGCCAACGTTTGGTCTTGAGGTCGTCGATTGTCAATAGCGTCGAGTAGTGAAGCAGACGGCTTGCGTGGCTGAGCTGTCGCTTCAAAGGCCCAAGCTACTGTATGTATGTATGTACCAGGTATCTACGGGTTGTATACTAGTTATTTATGGGAGTCACATCCAGGTCAGATACAAAGAGTCGGAGCGGATGTATACAAGAGTCAGGGATGGCCGGGCTGTGATGTCAGTTGCGAGTATTTATCGCGCTGGTCTGACGATGGTGAGATGCGTCGTCGAAATCCGAGGGTTAGCACTGTGCTCCGGACCCCTGGTGGGATTCTCCGCAGGTCGCGCAACTCACTTACCGCTTGGTAACGACACGGTGAGTCCAACGTGATTTGCCCACATGCCGTACCTAATCGGCCGCCTGGCCGCACAAACGAAAGTTGGCTTTCCCGCTGTCTGTTCAGTTCGAGGCCATGTTCGTGGGCGCGTTTGAGGCCAGAATTTTCCGGGCGGAAGCACGCTACCCGTCCCCAGAAGGCGCCCGCGGCGGCGAAAAAATTTGGCGGAACGCACGTCGGGGCCGCGTTTTTTGTCATCAATCCTCCTCCCTTTTTCTTCCTTCTCCTCCCCTCTTTCCTTCTCTTTCTTCCCCCTCCCCACCACCTGAGTTGTGTACCGTGCTGGAGTGCGCGCTGCGCACTGTTGATGGCATCATTGTGCAGTGATCCGATCAGCAGCCTGAGTCCAGTATGGATACGACCGCATCCGAGAGGCGAGTCCAGTCGTAGCAAGACCCAGTTCAGGCAGTGGCTACTTACCGCAGTACGTCAAACAAAGCACCAACATACGTGCACGCAGCACGCCCGCTACATTACTAACAACGCTGGTCTTGAAGTCCGAGCCAAGACCAGGAACACCGCAGGCCGCTGAACGCCTCGACGCGGCTATCGGGGACCAATCGGGCTTGCGTGATGGGTTCGGATCAGCATCACGGGATGGATCCTAAACCTTTCAGCACAGCCAGTGGGAGACAAAAGTGCGGGAGAACGCGGATATGGAACCTTGGTTGGTGGTCATGAGCTTGCTCCGGCACGCATAGTGCCGGTTACTACTCGATGCTGTCTAGTTTGCAACACTCAGCATCTTTCCCAAAAGCAGAGAGGGTCAACTCGCCAACCAACACCGGGCCTCGATACTCTTCCTGTCGCACTCATCCCAAAGTGTAGAGAACCCCAGTCAGTGCCGGGTGAGTGAGGCTTTGCATACATATTCTTTGGGAAGCCCTCCGCATCGCCTGCCGTTCATACGAGGCCGCCTCGAGATTCAATAAGATCCGGATGCCACCGAAGCAATGAGGATGTTTGTACCCACCCCGCAGTCAGTCTCGGCATCGACAAGGCGGCGCATGGAACACGTCGCGGCGTGGTTCCCCGACTGCCCAGCCAGTCAGTCGGCTCTGCTCTGACTACATTTTTCCCTTTGCGCCAACGTTTGGTCTTGAGGTCGTCGATTGTCAATAGCGTCGAGTAGTGAAGCAGACGGCTTGCGTGGCTGAGCTGTCGCTTCAAAGGCCCAAGCTACTGTATGTATGTATGTACCAGGTATCTACGGGTTGTATACTAGTTATTTATGGGAGTCACATCCAGGTCAGATACAAAGAGTCGGAGCGGATGTATACAAGAGTCAGGGATGGCCGCGGCTGTGATGTCAGTTGCGAGTATTTATCGCCTGGTCTGACGATGGTGAGATGCGTCGTCGAAATCCGAGGGTTAGCACTGTGCTCCGGACCCCTGGTGGGGATTCTCCGCAGGTCGCGCAACTCACTTACCGCTTGGTAACGACACGGTGAGTCCAACGTGATTTGCCCACATGCCGTACCTAATCGGCCGCCTGGCCGCACAAACGAAAGTTGGCTTTCCCGCTGTCTGTTCAGTTCGAGGCCATGTTCGTGGGCGCGTTTGAGGCCAGAATTTTCCGGCGGAAGCACGCTACCCGTCCCCAGAAGGCGCCCGCGGCGGCGAAAAATTTGGCGGAACGCACGTCGGGGCCGCGTTTTTTGTCATCAATCCTCCTCCCTTTTTCTTCCTTCTCCTCCCCTCTTTCCTTCTCTTTCTTCCCCCTCCCCACCACCTGAGTTGTGTACCGTGCTGGAGTGCGCTGCGCACTGTTGATGGCATCATTGTGCAGTGATCCGATCAGCAGCCTGAGTCCAGTATGGATACGACCGCATCCGAGAGGCGAGTCCAGTCGTAGCAAGACCCAGTTCAGGCAGTGGCTACTTACCGCAGTACGTCAAACAAAGCACCAACATACGTGCACGCAGCACGCCCGCTACATTATCGAACAACGCTGGTCTTGAAGTCCGAGCCAAGACCAGGAACACCGCAGGCCGCTGAACGCCTCGACGCGGCTATCGGGGACCAATCGGGCTTGCGTGATGGGTTCGGATCAGCATCACGGGATGGATCCTAAACCTTTCAGCACAGCCAGTGGGAGACAAAAGTGCGGAGAACGCGGATATGGAACCTTGGTTGGTGGTCATGAGCTTGCTCCGGGCACGCATAGTGCCGGTTACTACTCTCGATGCTGTCTAGTTTGCAACACTCAGCATCTTTCCCAAAAGCAGAGAGGGTCAACTCGCCAACCAACACCGGGCCTCGATACTCTTCCTGTCGCACTCATCCCAAAGTGTAGAGAACCCCAGTCAGTGCCGGGTGAGTGAGGCTTTGCATACATATTCTTTGGGAAGCCCTCCGCACGCCTGCCGCTCATACGAGGCCGCCTCGAGATTCAATAAGATCCGGATGCCACCGAAGCAATGAGGATGTTTGTACCACCCCGCAGTCAGTCTCGGCATCGACAAGGCGGCGCATGGAACACGCCGCGGCGTGGTTCCCCGACTGCCCAGCCAGTCAGTCGGCTCTGCTCTGACTACATTTTTCCCTTTGCGCCAACGTTTGGTCTTGAGGTCGCCGATTGTCAATAGCGCCGAGTAGTGAAGCAGACGGCTTGCGTGGCTGAGCTGTCGCTTCAAAGGCCCAAGCTACTGTATGTATGTATGTACCAGGTATCTACGGGTTGTATACTAGTTATTTATGGGAGTCACATCCAGGTCAGATACAAAGAGTCGGAGCGGATGTATACAAGAGTCAGGGATGGCCGCGGCTGTGATGTCAGTTGCGAGTATTTATCGCGCTGGTCTGACGATGGTGAGATGCGTCGTCGAAATCGAGGGTTAGCACTGTGCTCCGACCCCTGGTGGGATTCTCCGCAGGTCGCGCAACTCACTTACCGCTTGGTAACGACACGGTGAGTCCAACGTGATTTGCCCACATGCCGCACCTAATCGGCCGCCTGGCCGCACAAACGAAAGTTGGCTTTCCCGCTGTCTGTTCAGTTCGAGGCCATGTTCGGTGGGCGCGTTTGAGGCCAGAATTTTCCGGCGGAAGCACGCTACCCGTCCCCAGAAGGCGCCAGGCGGCGGCGAAAAATTTGGCGGAACGCACGTCGGGGCCGCGTTTTTTGTCATCAATCCTCCTCCCTTTTTCTTCCTTCTCCTCCCCTCTTTCCTTCTCTTTCTTCCCCTCCCCACCACCTGAGTTGTGTACCGTGCTGGAGTGCGCGCTGCGCACTGTTGATGGCATCATTGTGCAGTGATCCGATCAGCAGCCTGAGTCCAGTATGGATACGACCGCATCCGAGAGGCGAGTCCAGTCGTAGCAAGACCCAGTTCAGGCAGTGGCTACTTACCGCAGTACGTCAAACAAAGCACCAACATACGTGCACGCAGCACGCCCGCTACATTACGAACAACGCTGGTCTTGAAGTCCGAGCCAAGACCAGGAACACCGCAGGCCGCTGAACGCCTCGACGCGGCTATCGGGGACCAATCGGGCTTGCGTGATGGGTTCGGATCAGCATCACGGGATGGATCCTAAACCTTTCAGCACAGCCAGTGGGAGACAAAAGTGCGGAGAACGCGGATATGGAACCTTGGTTGGTGGTCATGAGCTTGCTCCGGGCACGCATAGTGCCGGTTACTACTCGATGCTGTCTAGTTTGCAACACTCAGCATCTTTCCCAAAAGCAGAGAGGGTCAACTCGCCAACCAACACCGGGCCTCGATACTCTTCCTGTCGCACTCATCCCAAAGTGTAGAGAACCCCAGTCAGTGCCGGGTGAGTGAGGCTTTGCATACATATTCTTTGGGAAGCCCTCCGCATCGCCTGCCGCTCATACGAGGCCGCCTCGAGATTCAATAAGATCCGGATGCCACCGGAGCAATGAGGATGTTTGTACCCACCCCGCAGTCAGTCTCGGCATCGACAAGGCGGCGCATGGAACACGCCGCGGCGTGGTTCCCCGACTGCCCAGCCAGTCAGTCGGCTCTGCTCTGACTACATTTTTTCCCTTTGCGCCAACGTTTGGTCTTGAGGTCGCCGATTGTCAATAGCGTCGAGTAGTGAAGCAGACGGCTTGCGTGGCTGAGCTGTCGCTTCAAAGGCCCAAGCTACTGTATGTATGTATGTACCAGGTATCTACGGGTTGTATACTAGTTATTTATGGGAGTCACATCCAGGTCAGATACAAAGAGTCGGAGCGGATGTATACAAGAGTCAGGGATGGCCGCGGCTGTGATGTCAGTTGCGAGTATTTATCGCGCTGGTCTGACGATGGTGAGATGCGTCGTCGAAACCGAGGGTTAGCACTGTGCTCCGGACCCCTGGTGGGATTCTCCGCAGGTCGCGCAACTCACTTACCGCTTGGTAACGACACGGTGAGTCCAACGTGATTTGCCCACATGCCGTACCTAACCGGCCGCCTGGCCGCACAAACGAAAGTTGGCTTTCCCGCTGTCTGTTCAGTTCGAGGCCATGTTCGTGGGCGCGTTTGAGGCCAGAATTTTCCGGGCGGAAGCACGCTACCCGTCCCCAGAAGGCCCGCGGCGGCGAAAAATTTGGCGGAACGCACGTCGGGGCCGCGTTTTTGTCATCAATCCTCCTCCCTTTTTCTTCCTTCTCCTCCCCTCTTTCCTTCTCTTTCTTCCCCCTCCCCACCACCTGAGTTGTGTACCGTGCTGGAGTGCGCGCTGCGCACTGTTGATGGCATCATTGTGCAGTGATCCGATCAGCAGCCTGAGTCCAGTATGGATACGACCGCATCCGAGAGGCGAGTCCAGTCGTAGCAAGACCCAGTTCAGGCAGTGGCTACTTACCGCAGTACGTCAAACAAAGCACCAACATACGTGCACGCAGCACGCCCGCTACATTACGAACAACGCTGGTCTTGAAGTCCGAGCCAAGACCAGGAACACCGCAGGCCGCTGAACGCCTCGACGCGGCTATCGGGGACCAATCGGGCTTGCGTGATGGGTTCGGATCAGCATCACGGGATGGATCCTAAACCTTTCAGCACAGCCAGTGGGAGACAAAAGTGCGGAGAACGCGGATATGGAACCTTGGTTGGTGGTCATGAGCTTGCTCCGGGCACGCATAGTGCCGGTTACTACTCTCGATGCTGTCTAGTTTGCAACACTCAGCATCTTTCCCAAAAGCAGAGAGGGTCAACTCGCCAACCAACACCGGGCCTCGATACTCTTCCTGTCGCACTCATCCCAAAGTGTAGAGAACCCCAGTCAGTGCCGGGTGAGTGAGGCTTTGCATATATATATTCTTTGGGAAGCCCTCCGCACGCCTGCCGTTCATACGAGGCCGGCCTCGAGATTCAATAAGATCCGGATGCCACCGAAGCAATGAGGATGTTTGTACCCACCCCGCAGTCAGTCTCGGCATCGACAAGGCGGCGCATGGAACACGCCGCGGCGTGGTTCCCCGACTGCCCAGCCAGTCAGTCGGCTCTGCTCTGACTACATTTTTCCCTTTGCGCCAACGTTTGGTCTTGAGGTCGTCGATTGTCAATAGCGCCGAGTAGTGAAGCAGACGGCTTGCGTGGCTGAGCTGTCGCTTCAAAGGCCCAAGCTACTGTATGTATGTATGTACCAGGTATCTACGGGTTGTATACTAGTTATTTATGGGAGTCACATCCAGGTCAGATACAAAGAGTCGGAGCGGATGTATACAAGAGTCAGGGATGGCCGCGGCTGTGATGTCAGTTGCGAGTATTTATCGCGCTGGTCTGACGATGGTGAGATGCGTCGTCGAAATCCGAGGGTTAGCACTGTGCTCCGGACCCCTGGTGGGATTCTCCGCAGGTCGCGCAACTCACTTACCGCTTGGTAACGACACGGTGAGTCCAACGTGATTTGCCCACATGCCGTACCTAACCGGCCGCCTGGCCGCACAAACGAAAGTTGGCTTTCCCGCTGTCTGTTCAGTTCGAGGCCATGTTCGGTGGGCGCGTTTGAGGCCAGAATTTTCCGGGCGGAAGCACGCTACCCGTCCCCAGAAGGCGCCCGCGGCGGCGAAAAATTTGGCGGAACGCACGTCGGGGCCGCGTTTTTTGTCATCAATCCTCCTCCCCCTTTTTCTTCCTTCTCCTCCCCTTTCCTTCTCTTTCTTCCCCCTCCCCACCACCTGAGTTGTGTACCGGGCTGGAGTGCGCGCTGCGCACTGTTGATGGCATCATTGTGCAGTGATCCGATCAGCAGCCTGAGTCCAGTATGGATACGACCGCATCCGAGAGGCGAGTCCAGTCGTAGCAAGACCCAGTTCAGGCAGTGGCTACTTACCGCAGTACGTCAAACAAAGCACCAACATACGTGCACGCAGCACGCCCGCTACATTACGAACAACGCTGGTCTTGAAGTCCGAGCCAAGACCAGGAACACCGCAGGCCGCTGAACGCCTCGACGCGGCTATCGGGGACCAATCGGGCTTGCGTGATGGGTTCGGATCAGCATCACGGGATGGATCCTAAACCTTTCAGCACAGCCAGTGGGAGACAAAAGTGCGGAGAACGCGGATATGGAACCTTGGTTGGTGGTCATGAGCTTGCTCCGGCACGCATAGTGCCGGTTACTACTCGATGCTGTCTAGTTTGCAACACTCAGCATCTTTCCCAAAAGCAGAGAGGGTCAACTCGCCAACCAACACCGGGCCTCGATACTCTTCCTGTCGCACTCATCCCAAAGTGTAGAGAACCCCAGTCAGTGCCGGGTGAGTGAGGCTTTGCATACATATTCTTTGGGAAGCCCTCCGACGCGCCTGCCGTTCATACGAGGCGGCCTCGAGATTCAATAAGATCCGGATGCCACCGAAGCAATGAGGATGTTTGTACCCACCCCGCAGTCAGTCTCGGCATCGACAAGGCGGCGCATGGAACACGTCGCGGCGTGGTTCCCCGACTGCCCAGCCAGTCAGTCGGCTCTGCTCTGACTACATTTTTCCCTTTGCGCCAACGTTTGGTCTTGAGGTCGTCGATTGTCAATAGCGTCGAGTAGTGAAGCAGACGGCTTGCGTGGCTGAGCTGTCGCTTCAAAGGCCCAAGCTACTGTATGTATGTATGTACCAGGTATCTACGGGTTGTATACTAGTTATTTATGGGAGTCACATCCAGGTCAGATACAAAGAGTCGGAGCGGATGTATACAAGAGTCAGGGATGGCCGCGGCTGTGATGTCAGTTGCGAGTATTTATCGCGCTGGTCTGACGATGGTGAGATGCGTCGTCGAAATCCGAGGGTTAGCACTGTGCTCCGGACCCCTGGTGGGATTCTCCGCAGGTCGCGCAACTCACTTACCGCTTGGTAACGACACGGTGAGTCCAACGTGATTTGCCCACATGCCGTACCTAATCGGCCGCCTGGCCGCACAAACGAAAGTTGGCTTTCCCGCCTGTCTGTTCAGTTCGAGGCCATGTTCGGGGGCGTTTGAGGCCAGAATTTTCCGGGGGAAGCACGCTACCCGTCCCCTAGGCGCGCTGGCGGCGAAAAAATTTGGCGGAACGCACGTCGGGGCCGCGTTTTTGTCATCAATCCTCCTCCCTTTTTCTTCCTTCTCCTCCCCTCTTTCCTTCTCTTTCTTCCCCTCCCCACCACCTGAGTTGTGTACCGTGCTGGAGTGCGCGCTGCGACTGTTGATGGCATCATTGTGCAGTGATCCGATCAGCAGCCTGAGTCCAGTATGGATACGACCGCATCCGAGAGGCGAGTCCAGTCGTAGCAAGACCCAGTTCAGGCAGTGGCTACTTACCGCAGTACGTCAAACAAAGCACCAACATACGTGCACGCAGCACGCCCGCTACATTACGAACAACGCTGGTCTTGAAGTCCGAGCCAAGACCAGGAACACCGCAGGCCGCTGAACGCCTCGACGCGGCTATCGGGGACCAATCGGGCTTGCGTGATGGGTTCGGATCAGCATCACGGGATGGATCCTAAACCTTTCAGCACAGCCAGTGGGAGACAAAAGTGCGGAGAACGCGGATATGGAACCTTGGTTGGTGGTCATGAGAGCTTGCTCCGGGCACGCATAGTGCCGGTTACTACTCTCGATGCTGTCTAGTTTGCAACACTCAGCATCTTTCCCAAAAGCAGAGAGGGTCAACTCGCCAACCAACACCGGGCCTCGATACTCTTCCTGTCGCACTCATCCCAAAGTGTAGAGAACCCCAGTCAGTGCCGGGTGAGTGAGGCTTTGCATACATATTCTTTGGGAAGCCCTCCGCACGCCTGCCGTTCATACGAGGCGGCCTCGAGATTCAATAAGATCCGGATGCCACCGAAAGCAATGAGGATGTTTGTACCCACCCCGCAGTCAGTCTCGGCATCGACAAGGCGGCGCATGGAACACGTCGCGGCGTGGTTCCCCGACTGCCCAGCCAGTCAGTCGGCTCTGCTCTGACTACATTTTTCCCTTTGCGCCAACGTTTGGTCTTGAGGTCGTCGATTGTCAATAGCGTCGAGTAGTGAAGCAGACGGCTTGCGTGGCTGAGCTGTCGCTTCAAAGGCCCAAGCTACTGTATGTATGTATGTACCAGGTATCTACGGGTTGTATACTAGTTATTTATGGGAGTCACATCCAGGTCAGATACAAAGAGTCGGAGCGGATGTATACAAGAGTCAGGGATGGCCGCGGCTGTGATGTCAGTTGCGAGTATTTATCGCGCTGGTCTGACGATGGTGAGATGCGTCGTCGAAATCCGAGGGTTAGCACTGTGCTCCGGACCCCTGGTGGGATTCTCCGCAGGTCGCGCAACTCACTTACCGCTTGGTAACGACACGGTGAGTCCAACGTGATTTGCCCACATGCCGTACCTAATCGGCCGCCTGGCCGCACAAACGAAAGTTGGCTTTCCCGCTGTCTGTTCAGTTCGAGGCCATGTTCGTGGGCGCGTTTGAGGCCAGAATTTTCCGGGCGGAAGCACGCTACCCGTCCCCAGAAGGCGCCAGCGGCGGCGGCGAAAATTTGGCGGAACGCACGTCGGGCCCGCTTTTTTGTCATCAATCCTCCTCCCTTTTTCTTCCTTCTCCTCCCCCTCTTTCCTTCTCTTTCTTCCCCCCTCCCCACCACCTGAGTTGTGTACCGTGCTGGAGTGCGCGCTGCACTGTTGATGGCATCATTGTGCAGTGATCCGATCAGCAGCCTGAGTCCAGTATGGATACGACCGCATCCGAGAGGCGAGTCCAGTCGTAGCAAGACCCAGTTCAGGCAGTGGCTACTTACCGCAGTACGTCAAACAAAGCACCAACATACGTGCACGCAGCACGCCCGCTACATTACGAACAACGCTGGTCTTGAAGTCCGAGCCAAGACCAGGAACACCGCAGGCCGCTGAACGCCTCGACGCGGCTATCGGGGACCAATCGGGCTTGCGTGATGGGTTCGGATCAGCATCACGGGATGGATCCTAAACCTTTCAGCACAGCCAGTGGGAGACAAAAGTGCGGAGAACGCGGATATGGAACCTTGGTTGGTGGTCATGAGCTTGCTCCGGCACGCATAGTGCCGGTTACTACTCTCGATGCTGTCTAGTTTGCAACACTCAGCATCTTTCCCAAAAGCAGAGAGGGTCAACTCGCCAACCAACACCGGGCCTCGATACTCTTCCTGTCGCACTCATCCCAAAGTGTAGAGAACCCCAGTCAGTGCCGGGTGAGTGAGGCTTTGCATACATATTCTTTGGGAAGCCCTCCGCACGCCTGCCGTTCATACGAGGCGGCCTCGAGATTCAATAAGATCCGGATGCCACCGAAGCAATGAGGATGTTTGTACCCACCCCGCAGTCAGTCTCGGCATCGACAAGGCGGCGCATGGAACACGTCGCGGCGTGGTTCCCCGACTGCCCAGCCAGTCAGTCGGCTCTGCTCTGACTACATTTTTCCCTTTGCGCCAACGTTTGGTCTTGAGGTCGTCGATTGTCAATAGCGTCGAGTAGTGAAGCAGACGGCTTGCGTGGCTGAGCTGTCGCTTCAAAGGCCCAAGCTACTGTATGTATGTATGTACCAGGTATCTACGGGTTGTATACTAGTTATTTATGGGAGTCACATCCAGGTCAGATACAAAGAGTCGGAGCGGATGTATACAAGAGTCAGGGATGGCCGCGGCTGTGATGTCAGTTGCGAGTATTTATCGCGCTGGTCTGACGATGGTGAGATGCGTCGTCGAAATCCGAGGGTTAGCACTGTGCTCCGGACCCCTGGTGGGGATTCTCCGCAGGTCGCGCAACTCACTTACCGCTTGGTAACGACACGGTGAGTCCAACGTGATTTGCCCACATGCCGTACCTAATCGGCCGCCTGGCCGCACAAACGAAAGTTGGCTTTCCCGCTGTCTGTTCAGTTCGAGGCCATGTTCGTGGGCGCGTTTGAGGCCAGAATTTTCCGGCGGAAGCACGCTACCCGTCCCCAGAAGGCGCCCGCGGCGGCGAAAAAATTTGGCGGAACGCACGTCGGGGCCGCGTTTTTTGTCATCAATCCTCCTCCCTTTTTCTTCCTTCTCCTCCCCTCTTTCCTTCTCTTTCTTCCCCCTCCCCACCACCTGAGTTGTGTACCGTGCTGGAGTGCGCGCTGCGCACTGTTGATGGCATCATTGTGCAGTGATCCGATCAGCAGCCTGAGTCCAGTATGGATACGACCGCATCCGAGAGGCGAGTCCAGTCGTAGCAAGACCCAGTTCAGGCAGTGGCTACTTACCGCAGTACGTCAAACAAAGCACCAACATACGTGCGCGCAGCACGCCCGCTACATTACGAACAACGCTGGTCTTGAAGTCCGAGCCAAGACCAGGAACACCGCAGGCCGCTGAACGCCTCGACGCGGCTATCGGGGACCAATCGGGCTTGCGTGATGGGTTCGGATCAGCATCACGGGATGGATCCTAAACCTTTCAGCACAGCCAGTGGGAGACAAAAGTGCGGAGAACGCGGATATGGAACCTTGGTTGGTGGTCATGAGCTTGCTCCGGGCACGCATAGTGCCGGTTACTACTCTCGATGCTGTCTAGTTTGCAACACTCAGCATCTTTCCCAAAAGCAGAGAGGGTCAACTCGCCAACCAACACCGGGCCTCGATACTCTTCCTGTCGCACTCATCCCAAAGTGTAGAGAACCCCAGTCAGTGCCGGGTGAGTGAGGCTTTGCATACATATTCTTTGGGAAGCCCTCCGCACGCCTGCCGCTTCATACGAGGCCGCCTCGAGATTCAATAAGATCCGGATGCCACCGAAGCAATGAGGATGTTTGTACCCACCCCGCAGTCAGTCTCGGCATCGACAAGGCGGCGCATGGAACACGTCGCGGCGTGGTTCCCCGACTGCCCAGCCAGTCAGTCGGCTCTGCTCTGACTACATTTTTCCCTTTGCGCCAACGTTTGGTCTTGAGGTCGTCGATTGTCAATAGCGTCGAGTAGTGAAGCAGACGGCTTGCGTGGGCTGAGCTGTCGCTTCAAAGGCCCAAGCTACTGTATGTATGTATGTACCAGGTATCTACGGGTTGTATACTAGTTATTTATGGGAGTCACATCCAGGTCAGATACAAAGAGTCGGAGCGGATGTATACAAGAGTCAGGGATGGCCGCGGCTGTGATGTCAGTTGCGAGTATTTATCGCGCTGGTCTGACGATGGTGAGATGCGTCGTCGAAATCCGAGGGTTAGCACTGTGCTCCGGACCCCTGGTGGGATTCTCCGCAGGTCGCGCAACTCACTTACCGCTTGGTAACGACACGGTGAGTCCAACGTGATTTGCCCACATGCCGTACCTAATCGGCCGCCTGGCCGCACAAACGAAAGTTGGCTTTCCCGCTGTCTGTTCAGTTCGAGGCCATGTTCGTGGGCGCGTTTGAGGCCAGAATTTTCCGGCGGAAGCACGCTACCCGTCCCCAGAAGGCGCCCGCGGCGGCGAAAAATTTGGCGGAACGCACGTCGGGGCCACGTTTTTTGTCATCAATCCTCCTCCCTTTTTCTTCCTTCTCCTCCCCTCTTTCCTTCTCTTTCTTCCCCTCCCCACCACCTGAGTTGTGTACCGGGCTGGAGTGCGCTGCGCACTGTTGATGGCATCATTGTGCAGTGATCCGATCAGCAGCCTGAGTCCAGTATGGATACGACCGCATCCGAGAGGCGAGTCCAGTCGTAGCAAGACCCAGTTCAGGCAGTGGCTACTTACCGCAGTACGTCAAACAAAGCACCAACATACGTGCACGCAGCACGCCCGCTACATTACGAACAACGCTGGTCTTGAAGTCCGAGCCAAGACCAGGAACACCGCAGGCCGCTGAACGCCTCGACGCGGCTATCGGGGACCAATCGGGCTTGCGTGATGGGTTCGGATCAGCATCACGGGATGGATCCTAAACCTTTCAGCACAGCCAGTGGGAGACAAAAGTGCGGAGAACGCGGATATGGAACCTTGGTTGGTGGTCATGAGCTTGCTCCGGGCACGCATAGTGCCGGTTACTACTCTCGATGCTGTCTAGTTTGCAACACTCAGCATCTTTCCCAAAAGCAGAGAGGGTCAACTCGCCAACCAACACCGGGCCTCGATACTCTTCCTGTCGCACTCATCCCAAAGTGTAGAGAACCCCAGTCAGTGCCGGGTGAGTGAGGCTTTGCATACATATTCTTTGGGAAGCCCTCCGCATCGCCCTGCCGTTCATACGAGGCGGCCTCGAGATTCAATAAGATCCGGATGCCACCGAAGCAATGAGGATGTTTGTACCCACCCCGCAGTCAGTCTCGGCATCGACAAGGCGGCGCATGGAACACGTCGCGGCGTGGTTCCCCGACTGCCCAGCCAGTCAGTCGGCTCTGCTCTGACTACATTTTTCCCTTTGCGCCAACGTTTGGTCTTGAGGTCGTCGATTGTCAATAGCGTCGAGTAGTGAAGCAGACGGCTTGCGTGGCTGAGCTGTCGCTTCAAAGGCCCAAGCTACTGTATGTATGTATGTACCAGGTATCTACGGGTTGTATACTAGTTATTTATGGGAGTCACATCCAGGTCAGATACAAAGAGTCGGAGCGGATGTATACAAGAGTCAGGGATGGCCGCGGCTGTGATGTCAGTTGCGAGTATTTATCGCGCTGGTCTGACGATGGTGAGATGCGTCGTCGAAATCCGAGGGTTAGCACTGTGCTCCGGACCCCTGGTGGGATTCTCCGCAGGTCGCGCAACTCACTTACCGCTTGGTAACGACACGGTGAGTCCAACGTGATTTGCCCACATGCCGTACCTAATCGGCCGCCTGGCCGCACAAACGAAAGTTGGCTTTCCCGCTGCTGTCTGTTCAGTTCGAGGCCATGTTCGTGGGCGCGTTTGAGGCCAGAATTTTCCGGGCGGAAGCACGCTACCCGTCCCCAGAAGGCGCCCGCGGCGGCGGAAAAATTTGGCGGAACGCACGTCGGGGCCGCGTTTTTTGTCATCAATCCTCCTCCCTTTTTCTTCCTTCTCCTCCCCTCTTTCCTTCTCTTTCTTCCCCCTCCCCACCACCTGAGTTGTGTACCGTGCTGGAGTGCGCTGCTGCACTGTTGATGGCATCATTGTGCAGTGATCCGATCAGCAGCCTGAGTCCAGTATGGATACGACCGCATCCGAGAGGCGAGTCCAGTCGTAGCAAGACCCAGTTCAGGCAGTGGCTACTTACCGCAGTACGTCAAACAAAGCACCAACATACGTGCACGCAGCACGCCCGCTACATTACGAACAACGCTGGTCTTGAAGTCCGAGCCAAGACCAGGAACACCGCAGGCCGCTGAACGCCTCGACGCGGCTATCGGGGACCAATCGGGCTTGCGTGATGGGTTCGGATCAGCATCACGGGATGGATCCTAAACCTTTCAGCACAGCCAGTGGGAGACAAAAGTGCGGAGAACGCGGATATGGAACCTTGGTTGGTGGTCATGAGCTTGCTCCGGGCACGCATAGTGCCGGTTACTACTCTCGATGCTGTCTAGTTTGCAACACTCAGCATCTTTCCCAAAAGCAGAGAGGGTCAACTCGCCAACCAACACCGGGCCTCGATACTCTTCCTGTCGCACTCATCCCAAAGTGTAGAGAACCCCAGTCAGTGCCGGGTGAGTGAGGCTTTGCATACATATTCTTTGGGAAGCCCTCCGCATCGCCTGCCGTTCATACGAGGCGGCCTCGAGATTCAATAAGATCCGGATGCCACCGAAGCAATGAGGATGTTTGTACCCACCCCGCAGTCAGTCTCGGCATCGACAAGGCGGCGCATGGAACACGTCGCGGCGTGGTTCCCCGACTGCCCAGCCAGTCAGTCGGCTCTGCTCTGACTACATTTTTCCCTTTGCGCCAACGTTTGGTCTTGAGGTCGTCGATTGTCAATAGCGTCGAGTAGTGAAGCAGACGGCTTGCGTGGCTGAGCTGTCGCTTCAAAGGCCCAAGCTACTGTATGTATGTATGTACCAGGTATCTACGGGTTGTATACTAGTTATTTATGGGAGTCACATCCAGGTCAGATACAAAGAGTCGGAGCGGATGTATACAAGAGTCAGGGATGGCCAGGGCTGTGATGTCAGTTGCGAGTATTTATCGCCTGGTCTGACGATGGTGAGATGCGTCGTCGAAATCCGAGGGTTAGCACTGTGCTCCGACCCCCTGGTGGGATTCTCCGCAGGTCGCGCAACTCACTTACCGCTTGGTAACGACACGGTGAGTCCAACGTGATTTGCCCACATGCCGTACCTAATCGGCCGCCTGGCCGCACAAACGAAAGTTGGCTTTCCCGCTGTCTGTTCAGTTCGAGGCCATGTTCGGTGGGCGCGTTTGAGGCCAGAATTTTCCGGCGGAAGCACGCTACCCGTCCCCAGAAGGCGCCGCGGGCGGCGAAAAATTTGGCGGAACGCACGTCGGGGCCGCGTTTTTTGTCATCAATCCTCCTCCCTTTTTCTTCCTTCTCCTCCCCTCTTTCCTTCTCTTTCTTCCCCCTCCCCACCACCTGAGTTGTGTACCGTGCTGGAGTGCGCGCTGCGCACTGTTGATGGCATCATTGTGCAGTGATCCGATCAGCAGCCTGAGTCCAGTATGGATACGACCGCATCCGAGAGGCGAGTCCAGTCGTAGCAAGACCCAGTTCAGGCAGTGGCTACTTACCGCAGTACGTCAAACAAAAGCACCAACATACGTGCACGCAGCACGCCCCGCTACATTACGAACAACGCTGGTCTTGAAGTCCGAGCCAAGACCAGGAACACCGCAGGCCGCTGAACGCCTCGACGCGGCTATCGGGGACCAATCGGGCTTGCGTGATGGGTTCGGATCAGCATCACGGGATGGATCCTAAACCTTTCAGCACAGCCAGTGGGAGACAAAAGTGCGGAGAACGCGGATATGGAACCTTGGTTGGTGGTCATGAGCTTGCTCCGGGCACGCATAGTGCCGGTTACTACTCTCGATGCTGTCTAGTTTGCAACACTCAGCATCTTTCCCAAAAGCAGAGAGGGTCAACTCGCCAACCAACACCGGGCCTCGATACTCTTCCTGTCGCACTCATCCCAAAGTGTAGAGAACCCCAGTCAGTGCCGGGTGAGTGAGGCTTTGCATACATATTCTTTGGGAAGCCCTCCGCACGCCTGCCGTTCATACGAGGCCGCCTCGAGATTCAATAAGATCCGGATGCCACCGAAGCAATGAGGATGTTTGTACCCACCCCGCAGTCAGTCTCGGCATCGACAAGGCGGCGCATGGAACACGTCGCGGCGTGGTTCCCCGACTGCCCAGCCAGTCAGTCGGCTCTGCTCTGACTACATTTTTCCCTTTGCGCCAACGTTTGGTCTTGAGGTCGTCGATTGTCAATAGCGCCGAGTAGTGAAGCAGACGGCTTGCGTGGCTGAGCTGTCGCTTCAAAGGCCCAAGCTACTGTATGTATGTATGTACCAGGTATCTACGGGTTGTATACTAGTTATTTATGGGAGTCACATCCAGGTCAGATACAAAGAGTCGGAGCGGATGTATACAAGAGTCAGGGATGGCCGCGGCTGTGATGTCAGTTGCGAGTATTTATCGCGCTGGTCTGACGATGGTGAGATGCGTCGTCGAAATCCGAGGGTTAGCACTGTGCTCCGGACCCCTGGTGGGATTCTCCGCAGGTCGCGCAACTCACTTACCGCTTGGTAACGACACGGTGAGTCCAACGTGATTTGCCCACATGCCGTACCCTAATCGGCCGCCTGGCCGCACAAACGAAAGTTGGCTTTCCCGCCTGTCTGTTCAGTTCGAGGCCATGTTCGTGGGGCGCGTTTGAGGCCAGAATTTTCCGGGCGGAAGCACGCTACCCGTCCCCAGAAGGCGCCCGCGGCGGCGAAAAATTTGGCGGAACGCACGTCGGGGCCGCGTTTTTGTCATCAATCCTCCTCCCTTTTTCTTCCTTCTCCTCCCCTCTTTCCTTCTCTTTCTTCCCCCTCCCCACCACCTGAGTTGTGTACCGTGCTGGAGTGCGCGCTGCGCACTGTTGATGGCATCATTGTGCAGTGATCCGATCAGCAGCCTGAGTCCAGTATGGATACGACCGCATCCGAGAGGCGAGTCCAGTCGTAGCAAGACCCAGTTCAGGCAGTGGCTACTTACCGCAGTACGTCAAACAAAGCACCAACATACGTGCACGCAGCACGCCCGCTACATTACGAACAACGCTGGTCTTGAAGTCCGAGCCAAGACCAGGAACACCGCAGGCCGCTGAACGCCTCGACGCGGCTATCGGGGACCAATCGGGCTTGCGTGATGGGTTCGGATCAGCATCACGGGATGGATCCTAAACCTTTCAGCACAGCCAGTGGGAGACAAAAGTGCGGAGAACGGGATATGGAACCTTGGTTGGTGGTCATGAGCTTGCTCCGGGCACGCATAGTGCCGGTTACTACTCTGATGCTGTCTAGTTTGCAACACTCAGCATCTTTCCCAAAAGCAGAGAGGGTCAACTCGCCAACCAACACCGGGCCTCGATACTCTTCCTGTCGCACTCATCCCAAAGTGTAGAGAACCCCAGTCAGTGCCGGGTGAGTGAGGCTTTGCATACATATTCTTTGGGAAGCCCTCCGCACGCCTGCCGTTCATACGAGGCGGCCTCGAGATTCAATAAGATCCGGATGCCACCGAAGCAATGAGGATGTTTGTACCCACCCCGCAGTCAGTCTCGGCATCGACAAGGCGGCGCATGGAACACGTCGCGGCGTGGTTCCCCGACTGCCCAGCCAGTCAGTCGGCTCTGCTCTGACTACATTTTTCCCTTTGCGCCAACGTTTGGTCTTGAGGTCGTCGATTGTCAATAGCGTCGAGTAGTGAAGCAGACGGCTTGCGTGGCTGAGCTGTCGCTTCAAAGGCCCAAGCTACTGTATGTATGTATGTACCAGGTATCTACGGGTTGTATACTAGTTATTTATGGGAGTCACATCCAGGTCAGATACAAAGAGTCGGAGCGGATGTATACAAGAGTCAGGGATGGCCGCGGCTGTGATGTCAGTTGCGAGTATTTATCGCGCTGGTCTGACGATGGTGAGATGCGTCGTCGAAATCCGAGGGTTAGCACTGTGCTCCGGACCCCTGGTGGGATTCTCCGCAGGTCGCGCAACTCACTTACCGCTTGGTAACGACACGGTGAGTCCAACGTGATTTGCCCACATGCCGTACCTAATCGGCCGCCTGGCCGCACAAACGAAAGTTGGCTTTCCCGCGCTGTCTGTTCAGTTCGAGGCCATGTTCGTGGGCGCGTTTGAGGCCAGAATTTTCCGGCGGAAGCACGCTACCCGTCCCCAGAAGGCGCCCGCGGCGGCGAAAAATTTGGCGGAACGCACGTCGGGGCCGCGTTTTTTGTCATCAATCCTCCTCCCTTTTTCTTCCTTCTCCTCCCCTCTTTCCTTCTCTTTCTTCCCCCTCCCCACCACCTGAGTTGTGTACCGTGCTGGAGTGCGCGCTGCGCACTGTTGATGGCATCATTGTGCAGTGATCCGATCAGCAGCCTGAGTCCAGTATGGATACGACCGCATCCGAGAGGCGAGTCCAGTCGTAGCAAGACCCAGTTCAGGCAGTGGCTACTTACCGCAGTACGTCAAACAAAGCACCAACATACGTGCACGCAGCACGCCCGCTACATTACGAACAACGCTGGTCTTGAAGTCCGAGCCAAGACCAGGAACACCGCAGGCCGCTGAACGCCTCGACGCGGCTATCGGGGACCAATCGGGCTTGCGTGATGGGTTCGGATCAGCATCACGGGATGGATCCTAAACCTTTCAGCACAGCCAGTGGGAGACAAAAGTGCGGAGAACGCGGATATGGAACCTTGGTTGGTGGTCATGAGCTTGCTCCGGGCACGCATAGTGCCGGTTACTACTCTCGATGCTGTCTAGTTTGCAACACTCAGCATCTTTCCCAAAAGCAGAGAGGGTCAACTCGCCAACCAACACCGGGCCTCGATACTCTTCCTGTCGCACTCATCCCAAAGTGTAGAGAACCCCAGTCAGTGCCGGGTGAGTGAGGCTTTGCATACATATTCTTTGGGAAGCCCTCCGCATCGCCTGCCCGTTCATACGAGGCGGCCTCGAGATTCAATAAGATCCGGATGCCACCGAAGCAATGAGGATGTTTGTACCCACCCCGCAGTCAGTCTCGGCATCGACAAGGCGGCGCATGGAACACGTCGCGGCGTGGTTCCCCGACTGCCCAGCCAGTCAGTCGGCTCTGCTCTGACTACATTTTTCCCTTTGCGCCAACGTTTGGTCTTGAGGTCGTCGATTGTCAATAGCGTCGAGTAGTGAAGCAGACGGCTTGCTGGCTGAGCTGTCGCTTCAAAGGCCCAAGCTACTGTATGTATGTATGTACCAGGTATCTACGGGTTGTATACTAGTTATTTATGGGAGTCACATCCAGGTCAGATACAAAGAGTCGGAGCGGATGTATACAAGAGTCAGGGATGGCCGCGGCTGTGATGTCAGTTGCGAGTATTTATCGCGCTGGTCTGACGATGGTGAGATGCGTCGTCGAAATCCGAGGGTTAGCACTGTGCTCCGGACCCCTGGTGGGATTCTCCGCAGGTCGCGCAACTCACTTACCGCTTGGTAACGACACGGTGAGTCCAACGTGATTTGCCCACATGCCGTACCTAATCGGCCGCCTGGCCGCACAAACGAAAGTTGGCTTTCCCGCTGTCTGTTCAGTTCGAGGCCATGTTCGTGGGCGCGTTTGAGGCCAGAATTTTCCGGGCGGAAGCACGCTACCCGTCCCCAGAAGGCGCCAGCGGCGGCGGGAAAAATTTGGCGGAACGCACGTCGGGGCCGCGTTTTTTGTCATCAATCCTCCTCCCTTTTTCTTCCTTCTCCTCCCCTCTTTCCTTCTCTTTCTTCCCCCTCCCCACCACCTGAGTTGTGTACCGTGCTGGAGTGCGCGCTGCGCACTGTTGATGGCATCATTGTGCAGTGATCCGATCAGCAGCCTGAGTCCAGTATGGATACGACCGCATCCGAGAGGCGAGTCCAGTCGTAGCAAGACCCAGTTCAGGCAGTGGCTACTTACCGCAGAGTACGTCAAACAAAGCACCAACATACGTGCACGCAGCACGCCCGCTACATTACGAACAACGCTGGTCTTGAAGTCCGAGCCAAGACCAGGAACACCGCAGGCCGCTGAACGCCTCGACGCGGCTATCGGGGACCAATCGGGCTTGCGTGATGGGTTCGGATCAGCATCACGGGATGGATCCTAAACCTTTCAGCACAGCCAGTGGGAGACAAAAGTGCGGAGAACGCGGATATGGAACCTTGGTTGGTGGTCATGAGCTTGCTCCGGGCACGCATAGTGCCGGTTACTACTCTCGATGCTGTCTAGTTTGCAACACTCAGCATCTTTCCCAAAAGCAGAGAGGGTCAACTCGCCAACCAACACCGGGCCTCGATACTCTTCCTGTCGCACTCATCCCAAAGTGTAGAGAACCCCAGTCAGTGCCGGGTGAGTGAGGCTTTGCATACATATTCTTTGGGAAGCCCTCCGCATCGCCTGCCGTTCATACGAGGCGGCCTCGAGATTCAATAAGATCCGGATGCCACCGAAGCAATGAGGATGTTTGTACCCACCCCGCAGTCAGTCTCGGCATCGACAAGGCGGCGCATGGAACACGTCCGCGGCGTGGTTCCCCGACTGCCCAGCCAGTCAGTCGGCTCTGCTCTGACTACATTTTTCCCTTTGCGCCAACGTTTGGTCTTGAGGTCGTCGATTGTCAATAGCGTCGAGTAGTGAAGCAGACGGCTTGCGTGGCTGAGCTGTCGCTTCAAAGGCCCAAGCTACTGTATGTATGTATGTACCAGGTATCTACGGGTTGTATACTAGTTATTTATGGGAGTCACATCCAGGTCAGATACAAAGAGTCGGAGCGGATGTATACAAGAGTCAGGGATGGCCGCGGCTGTGATGTCAGTTGCGAGTATTTATCGCGCTGGTCTGACGATGGTGAGATGCGTCGTCGAAATCCGAGGGTTAGCACTGTGCTCCGGACCCCTGGTGGGATTCTCCGCAGGTCGCGCAACTCACTTACCGCTTGGTAACGACACGGTGAGTCCAACGTGATTTGCCCACATGCCGTACCTAATCGGCCGCCTGGCCGCACAAACGAAAGTTGGCTTTCCCGCGCTGTCTGTTCAGTTCGAGGCCATGTTCGTGGGCGCGTTTGAGGCCAGAATTTTCCGGCGGAAGCACGCTACCCGTCCCCAGAAGGCGCCCGCGGCGGCGAAAAAATTTGGCGGAACGCACGTCGGGGCCGCGTTTTTTGTCATCAATCCTCCTCCCTTTTTCTTCCTTCTCCTCCCCTCTTTCCTTCTCTTTCTTCCCCCTCCCCACCACCTGAGTTGTGTACCGTGCTGGAGTGCGCTGCGCACTGTTGATGGCATCATTGTGCAGTGATCCGATCAGCAGCCTGAGTCCAGTATGGATACGACCGCATCCGAGAGGCGAGTCCAGTCGTAGCAAGACCCAGTTCAGGCAGTGGCTACTTACCGCAGTACGTCCAAACAAAGCACCAACATACGTGCACGCAGCACGCCCGCTACATTACGAACAACGCTGGTCTTGAAGTCCGAGCCAAGACCAGGAACACCGCAGGCCGCTGAACGCCTCGACGCGGCTATCGGGGACCAATCGGGCTTGCGTGATGGGTTCGGATCAGCATCACGGGATGGATCCTAAACCTTTCAGCACAGCCAGTGGGAGACAAAAGTGCGGAGAACGCGGATATGGAACCTTGGTTGGTGGTCATGAGCTTGCTCCGGCACGCATAGTGCCGGTTACTACTCTCGATGCTGTCTAGTTTGCAACACTCAGCATCTTTCCCAAAAGCAGAGAGGGTCAACTCGCCAACCAACACCGGGCCTCGATACTCTTCCTGTCGCACTCATCCCAAAGTGTAGAGAACCCCAGTCAGTGCCGGGTGAGTGAGGCTTTGCATACATATTCTTTGGGAAGCCCTCCGCATCGCCTGCCGTTCATACGAGGCGGCCTCGAGATTCAATAAGATCCGGATGCCACCGAAGCAATGAGGATGTTTGTACCCACCCCGCAGTCAGTCTCGGCATCGACAAGGCGGCGCATGGAACACGTCGCGGCGTGGTTCCCCGACTGCCCAGCCAGTCAGTCGGCTCTGCTCTGACTACATTTTTCCCTTTGCGCCAACGTTTGGTCTTGAGGTCGTCGATTGTCAATAGCGTCGAGTAGTGAAGCAGACGGCTTGCGTGGGCTGAGCTGTCGCTTCAAAGGCCCAAGCTACTGTATGTATGTATGTACCAGGTATCTACGGGTTGTATACTAGTTATTTATGGGAGTCACATCCAGGTCAGATACAAAGAGTCGGAGCGGATGTATACAAGAGTCAGGGATGGCCGCGGCTGTGATGTCAGTTGCGGTATTTATCGCGCTGGTCTGACGATGGTGAGATGCGTCGTCGAAATCCGAGGGTTAGCACTGTGCTCCGGACCCCTGGTGGGATTCTCCGCAGGTCGCGCAACTCACTTACCGCTTGGTAACGACACGGTGAGTCCAACGTGATTTGCCCACATGCCGTACCTAATCGGCCGCCTGGCCGCACAAACGAAAGTTGGCTTTCCCGCGCTGTCTGTTCAGTTCGAGGCCATGTTCGTGGGCGCGTTTGAGGCCAGAATTTTCCGGCGGAAGCACGCTACCCGTCCCCAGAAGGCGCCCGCGGCGGCGAAAAATTTGGCGGAACGCACGTCGGGGCCGCGTTTTTTGTCATCAATCCTCCTCCCTTTTTCTTCCTTCTCCTCCCCTCTTTCCTTCTCTTTCTTCCCCCCTCCCCACCACCTGAGTTGTGTACCGTGCTGGAGTGCGCTGCGCACTGTTGATGGCATCATTGTGCAGTGATCCGATCAGCAGCCTGAGTCCAGTATGGATACGACCGCATCCGAGAGGCGAGTCCAGTCGTAGCAAGACCCAGTTCAGGCAGTGGCTACTTACCGCAGTACGTCAAACAAAGCACCAACATACGTGCACGCAGCACGCCCGCTACATTACGAACAACGCTGGTCTTGAAGTCCGAGCCAAGACCAGGAACACCGCAGGCCGCTGAACGCCTCGACGCGGCTATCGGGGACCAATCGGGCTTGCGTGATGGGTTCGGATCAGCATCACGGGATGGATCCTAAACCTTTCAGCACAGCCAGTGGGAGACAAAAGTGCGGAGAACGCGGATATGGAACCTTGGTTGGTGGTCATGAGCTTGCTCGGGCACGCATAGTGCCGGTTACTACTCTGATGCTGTCTAGTTTGCAACACTCAGCATCTTTCCCAAAAGCAGAGAGGGTCAACTCGCCAACCAACACCGGGCCTCGATACTCTTCCTGTCGCACTCATCCCAAAGTGTAGAGAACCCCAGTCAGTGCCGGGTGAGTGAGGCTTTGCATACATATTCTTTGGGAAGCCCTCCGCATCGCCTGCCGTTCATACGAGGCGGCCTCGAGATTCAATAAGATCCGGATGCCACCGAAGCAATGAGGATGTTTGTACCCACCCCGCAGTCAGTCTCGGCATCGACAAGGCGGCGCATGGAACACGTCGCGGCGTGGTTCCCCGACTGCCCAGCCAGTCAGTCGGCTCTGCTCTGACTACATTTTTCCCTTTGCGCCAACGTTTGGTCTTGAGGTCGTCGATTGTCAATAGCGTCGAGTAGTGAAGCAGACGGCTTGCGTGGCTGAGCTGTCGCTTCAAAGGCCCAAGCTACTGTATGTATGTATGTACCAGGTATCTACGGGTTGTATACTAGTTATTTATGGGAGTCACATCCAGGTCAGATACAAAGAGTCGGAGCGGATGTATACAAGAGTCAGGGATGGCCGCGGCTGTGATGTCAGTTGCGGTATTTATCGCGCTGGTCTGACGATGGTGAGATGCGTCGTCGAAATCCGAGGGTTAGCACTGTGCTCCGGACCCCTGGTGGGATTCTCCGCAGGTCGCGCAACTCACTTACCGCTTGGTAACGACACGGTGAGTCCAACGTGATTTGCCCACATGCCGTACCTAATCGGCCGCCTGGCCGCACAAACGAAAGTTGGCTTTCCCGCTGTCTGTTCAGTTCGAGGCCATGTTCGTGGGCGCGTTTGAGGCCAGAATTTTCCGGCGGAAGCACGCTACCCGTCCCCAGAAGGCGCCAGGGCGGCGAAAAATTTGGCGGAACGCACGTCGGGGCCGCGTTTTTTGTCATCAATCCTCCTCCCTTTTTCTTCCTTCTCCTCCCCTCTTTCCTTCTCTTTCTTCCCCCCTCCCACCACCTGAGTTGTGTACCGTGCTGGAGTGCGCGCTGCGCACTGTTGATGGCATCATTGTGCAGTGATCCGATCAGCAGCCTGAGTCCAGTATGGATACGACCGCATCCGAGAGGCGAGTCCAGTCGTAGCAAGACCCAGTTCAGGCAGTGGCTACTTACCGCAGTACGTCAAACAAAGCACCAACATACGTGCACGCAGCACGCCCGCTACATTACGAACAACGCTGGTCTTGAAGTCCGAGCCAAGACCAGGAACACCGCAGGCCGCTGAACGCCTCGACGCGGCTATCGGGGACCAATCGGGCTTGCGTGATGGGTTCGGATCAGCATCACGGGATGGATCCTAAACCTTTCAGCACAGCCAGTGGGAGACAAAAGTGCGGAGAACGCGGATATGGAACCTTGGTTGGTGGTCATGAGCTTGCTCCGGGCACGCATAGTGCCGGTTACTACTCTCGATGCTGTCTAGTTTGCAACACTCAGCATCTTTCCCAAAAGCAGAGAGGGTCAACTCGCCAACCAACACCGGGCCTCGATACTCTTCCTGTCGCACTCATCCCAAAGTGTAGAGAACCCCAGTCAGTGCCGGGTGAGTGAGGCTTTGCATACATATTCTTTGGGAAGCCCTCCGCACGCCTGCCGTTCATACGAGGCGGCCTCGAGATTCAATAAGATCCGGATGCCACCGAAGCAATGAGGATGTTTGTACCCACCCCGCAGTCAGTCTCGGCATCGACAAGGCGGCGCATGGAACACGTCGCGGCGTGGTTCCCCGACTGCCCAGCCAGTCAGTCGGCTCTGCTCTGACTACATTTTTCCCTTTGCGCCAACGTTTGGTCTTGAGGTCGTCGATTGTCAATAGCGTCGAGTAGTGAAGCAGACGGCTTGCGTGGCTGAGCTGTCGCTTCAAAGGCCCAAGCTACTGTATGTATGTATGTACCAGGTATCTACGGGTTGTATACTAGTTATTTATGGGAGTCACATCCAGGTCAGATACAAAGAGTCGGAGCGGATGTATACAAGAGTCAGGGATGGCCGCGGCTGTGATGTCAGTTGCGAGTATTTATCGCGCTGGTCTGACGATGGTGAGATGCGTCGTCGAAATCCGAGGGTTAGCACTGTGCTCCGGACCCCTGGTGGGATTCTCCGCAGGTCGCGCAACTCACTTACCGCTTGGTAACGACACGGTGAGTCCAACGTGATTTGCCCACATGCCGTACCTAATCGGCCGCCTGGCCGCACAAACGAAAGTTGGCTTTCCCGCGCTGTCTGTTCAGTTCGAGGCCATGTTCGTGGGCGCGTTTGAGGCCAGAATTTTCCGGCGGAAGCACGCTACCCGTCCCCAGAAGGCTAACACTATACTTTCGTGGACTGGCGCCAGTCTTGATGGCCCATCAAACAGCCTATTTAGCAGCCATGGCCGCTAAATCCTGACGACTGCCCCAAAAGTGGCCTTCTGCAAGGAAATAGCAGCTGGAACTGGTGCCATCATGATGGAACTCATGCCATCATGATGGAAGTGGCTCCATCATGATCGTATTCGTGCCATCATGATGGGACTCGCGCCATCACTGATCCCACCCAACATTATCTAGCAAACATGTCTGTTAAAGCATGTTTGTTCCTTCAGGCCAGCGAACAGAAAAATAAAATCAGTCATCCTTCTTCTCTAGTGAACATGATTGTTGGAGATACAACTTCATGGATTTTCTCTCCTTTGAAAATGTCCTTTTTGCAGCCATACTTTCTTCCGAAATAAACCTCATTCTGCCTGGCATATTTCTTTTGCAGAATTTTGCTGCCATTCCCTTTTTAGTGAATATCTCTTCTTTCACAGTGATTATGTTTGCTGACCATGATTGCTTTTTTATTTTTGCACCTTATCAAAAAATTTCCTCCGGCGCAGATACAGAGCACTGGCGGAGAGAGCATTTAAGGGATACTGGGCAGCTTATGTAATTTTGTGATTGATGTAAAAGATATATATCACCCCAGGGGCCTATATAAGGGCCAGGATTCTTCAGCAGACATTTCCCTCTTTCACTTCCCCATCAAAAAATATGTCACAACCTGTCACAACTGGCCAGTGTACTCTGTGAGCCATCCATCAATTATCTAGCAGATATGTTTGCTAAATAATATCCAGCGACACAACGACCATCGAGCTGGATGACATCGAAACTGTGGTGGCCGATCGAGCCTCAGGGCACGAAAGCGCGACGGGCCCCGTTCCTAAAAATGCTCCAACGTTGATTCCAAAGCATCCCAGCAGCCGGCTGCTCTCAACACCGGCCCTGCTACGCAACGACGTAGCCTTCCATCCCGACCTGGGGATGTTTGTGTGCTGCCAGCAAGCGCATCTTGCCACGGGCATCTTGGGGCATCTGCGCAAGGTGCACACCAACAACCCGCTCAATGCCGCAGGGCCCAAGCTGACGCTGGACTTGGAAATGCTGGACGACATTGAGCAGCTGCAGAAGCTCCCGGACCTCGCTGTCTCGGTGCCGACGCCTCCACACGGGAGCGAGCCGTACGAAGGCTTTGTGGTTGAGCCACGCCAGGCATGCAGCGTCTGCAAGGAGGTGCTCACGCGGACTGTGCATCACCACAACAAGCAGGCGGGCCACACCGGAGAGTCGGTACCAGTCAAGGCAATGCGACTCAGCCGCGGGTTGGGGTCCAAGTACTTTTTGCGTCACCGAGCCAGTGGGCACAGCTCCTCCTCTGCCGCCGACAGCATCCTTTGCATCGGAGATGCTGGCGTCAAGCCTGGGCAATGCGCCAGAGGGGCAGCTCCCGAACGCGGGGATTAGCCCGCTGCTTCTCCGAACTCGCTGGCACGAGGCCGTTGACGTCAATCACGCGCCAGAGCTTTGCACCCTCGTCACGGCTCCGGCAAATGGTGAATTTCCGGCACTGGCACAGAGGCTGCGGGCATACTTTTCTCGTGCGGAGGGTCTTGTTGTCGACACAGACTTTCTTGTTCTCCAGGAGCTCAACACTTCAGAGCCGGCGAAGTAAATCATTTTATCTAGCAGACATGTTTGCTAAAGTGAAACAGGGGAACATCCAACGTTCCGTTCCACCTCCACCACCAAAAGACCACATCAGCCGAGTACACGCAGATTGTTGTCCGTCTCTTTGCAGCTCTGCTTCGCAAGGAAACACCGCACATGCAGTTCCCCAAGTCGAGCAGGCTGAAGACTGCGCTGGATGCCCTGCGTGGCCAGCTGCAGACCACGGCCGACGACAGCGACAACATCGACACAGAGGTGCACAATGTCCTGTGTGCGCTCTGGCTAGGCAACCACCCAGAGCGTCATGCAGGAGATCTGCACGACCCCACGATGGTGTTTGTGATGCTGCTGATGCTCATGCGGGACGGAGGATGGCAGCCAGCTTCCAAGGCAACCAGCCCCGTGGCAAAGCTCTGCTGGGCTATCCGGCTAGCGGTGCTGACCGAGGTGCACAGACGGGATCCAAGCTGCATTGCGGAAGTACAGCTAGCAGTGTGGCGAAACTTGGCGGAGCACGTCCAGGAGCACCGGCTGAACACGTGGAGCTCGCTGCGGAGCCTGACGCAGTACTGCACAACACTGGCAAACAACACGCTTGGCAGTGACACGGTGACGTGGATCGACGGTGTCAATGCTGGAGACGGCACACCACATCACACACAGCTGTATGTGCAGGGGAACAAGGTGACGGTGGGGCAGCTTGGGGAGATAGTGGGGATGCTGGAGCAGAAGCTGATCCAGATCTGGGACGAGCAGCTCGTGTTTGGAACGGGGGTGCGGGCAACGTACGACGCGCTGGCGGACGATATGACCAACTCAGAGCCGTCGTACTCTTTTTTGTCTGAGGCAGAGAACGCTTCCCTTGCAGGTGGGTGTCCTTCTTATTTAAGGAACATGTTTGCTAAAAAAAAATGCAGGACAGTCCAACGTTCTGGCAGAAGCAATCCTGAAGGACACCAGGCTGACAGCACTGTTCTTCAAGGAAGGCAGGGTGAGCGTCCCGGCGGCGCGATCCTGGCTGCTTGCGCTTTCTCAGTTTGAAGGCATCCTCATGCTGCTCATCATGCTCAGCAGCGGGGTGCCACCGCGGTCACCCGAGCTGACAGCGCTGCAGGCGCTCAACACGCCATTCCGCACACGCAACCTGCGGGCACGTGGACACTACCTGCTGCTGCTGCGCCAGTACAGCAAGACAACCAACAACAAGCAGGGGGACACAATTGTGCCGAACGCGCTTCCGGCATTCTCCTCAGACATGGTCGTGCAGCTGCTGGTCGTCTTGCGGCCGCTGGCCCGTGCAATGTGCCGTGTTGTCTTTCCCGACAATGCAGACGTGCTGTACAGCTACAGCGTGATGCTCTTCATGTCCTACGGGCGCCAGTTCCGGGCCCGCGACGTCAGCGACCTCATGGCGTTCTGGAGCCTTCCGGTGCTGCGCTGGCCAATGAAGACGGCCAAGTACCGGCACATCTGCATTGCGCTGCGCAAGCACCATGTGCGGGCTCTTGTCGAGGGGGGCGGGGAGGAGGACGGCGATGACGATGACGACGACGAGAACGAGGCAACACTGGAGGCTGCAGGGGCTCTGCAGGCTGGGCACTCAAGGCGGACGGACCGCATACGCTATGGGCTCTCACAAGACGCATTTCTGGTGGCAAAGCCAGAGATGCTGGACCTGTACGTGCAGGCAAGCATCGAGTGGCAGCGGCTGGTGAGGGTGGTGCCCGCCGGAACATTGCTGCCGTTCAGGGAGGCGGTGCGCGAGCGGTTCCTGGAGCTCGTCACGGTGCCACCTAGGCCCGAGAGCCTGTTTGAGTTTGTAAAGGAGATGCTGCTGCGGCAGGAGGCCCAGACCCGGGAGACAAATGAGAGGCTGGCGGTCGTTGAGCAGCAGAGCAGGGAGACCAACGAGAGGCTGGCCGGACTCGAGAGGCTCCTGGGCAGCATCATCAACCAGGACCGGGGGCCGCTGCTGGGTGCAGCAGGTGCAGGTGGGGCCCTGCCTGCTGCCCCTCGGCCGCTGGCGCTGATCGAAGATGCGCCGTGGTCGCCGCCTCCGCCTCCGCCGCTGGAGCTAGAGCTCCCAGAGGCACCCTCGTCCTTCATGGAGGAGGAGATGCCGCCCCCTCTGTCGTCATCACCGAGCTTGGGGTCGTGCTCAATGTCGTTCTTTGATGAAGATGACAACGAAGCCATGCCGCCCGTGGAGGAGCAGGCCACTGGCAGCGGGTATCGGCCGCCCATCTATGAGCGCCCGGCAAACGAGATCGTGCCATGTGAGTTGGGGTGTTTTATCTAGCAGAGATGTCTGCTAAATACCGCTAGCACCTCCCCCCATCAACCCAGTGCCGGACATGCTGCAGGTGGTGCGCAGGCTGCTGAAGCTGCCGACAGCATGCTGGACGGAGCCGAGCCAGCGCGAAGCGGTGAGAGCGCTGCTGGCGCTGGAGCGGGACGTCTACGTGATGATGCGGACAGGCGCAGGCAAGTCGCTCGTGGTGGTGGCATGCACGGCCGTGGAGGCTGGGGTGACGGTGCTCATCGTTCCCCTGCTGTCCCTGATGGAGGACTGGGTGCGCCGTGCACGTGAGTTTGGCGTTGGGTTCGAGCGGTACCAGGCGGGCGGAGGGCTGTCGGGCAAAGCACGGCTGGTGCTGGTGACCGCCGACATGGCCAAGACATCGGAGTTTGTGACGGCTATCAAGCAGCTCAGTGTCAAGACTCCGGTGCTGAGGGTGGTGCTCGACGAGTTCCAGTACTACACAACAGACTACACGTTCCGGGGGACTGCGTTCGGAGCGCCGTTCATGCTCAGGTTCCTGGACGCCCAGTTTGTGTTTGTCTCTGCAACGATGCCGGAGAACGTGCGGCAGATGGTTTCACGGCTTTTCTGCTGCAGGGACCCGGAGCTCGTGGCGGGCAGAATGCACCGGCCAAACATGCAGATGGAGGTGAGGGTGCGCGAGACGATAGGGGAGCTTGAGCAGATCATCGAAGAGAAGGTGACACTGTCAAAACGGGTCTTCAGGCCTGGAGACCGGTGGATTGTGTTTGTGACGCAGTGGACAGCGGGACACAGGCTGGCGGCCAAGCTCGGGGTTGAGCTGTACCACTCGGACTCGAGCGACCATCCGATCATGCCGGAGGAGCGGCGGGCACGATACCAGAGGTGGGTCGAGGGAACGTACACCGGGATGGTGACGACAAACGCCATCACGGTGGGGACGGACTACCCGCACATCCGGTGGACCGCGCACCTACAAGTTCCGTACGAGTTTGTGCTGGTGTACCAGCAGTGCGGGCGCGGCGGGCGAGATGGGGGTCCGTGCACCAACTACCTGCTCGTCCTGCCGCAGGAGCGCAAGATCGTCAAGGTCCCGACAAGCAAGCTGCACCCGGAGTTTGGAGACATTTCTGGGAGGCAGGTGACGATCGATGTGCTGAGGGGCCAGACATGCCACAACCAGCTTGTCACAAGGTTCCTGTCCGGAGGCGACGGCTCCGACTGCAAGACGCTCAACTGCCGTGCTTGCCAGGTCTGTCGCACAGGTGAGGGAAAACATATATGGGATTTTCTTTATTGTCTGATGTAATATAGCGCACATCGCTGTTGAAGAAGCGGAGCACGTCCCGAACACGGCCAACCTGCCCGCTCTGCCTTATGTTCCTATGAGAGGCAATGTGGCTCAGCAGCTCAAGGCGCGGTTTGGGGATTCAACAACCGCAGCGGAGGAGCTGGCAATCGAACACCAGCAGAGGCGCACCCTGGTGGCGACAAGGCTGATGGATCTGCAGACGGAGGTGGGGCTGGGGTGCGGCGTGTGCTTCTACTACAACAAGGGCACGGGCAGCGGGCCTGCAAACCACAGCCATCAGCACTGCCCTCGGATTCCCGACAGCCACAAGGCGGAGCTGACGAGGTGGAAGGCTCCGCACGGGGCGTGCTTCAACTGCGGGATGTCCAGCCTCGGTGCCGACTACCTGCACCCCCGCTACGGGAAGACGGCAATCTGCCCAAACCCAAATCTTCTGCGTGGACTTGCATGGGCAATGTGGAACGACACCAAGGTTCGCGGGGAGCTGCGTGCGTATGCAAAGCCGCTGGCTCCGTGGCAGCACTGGCACGTCTTATCTGGGTTTCTGGGGTGGCTCCAGGCAGGGACGGTTGACATGGACAAGGCGACGGTGACGCTGGTGGGATTCTTTGTCGGCAGCGTGCAGTCATCTTGGTAGATTCCAAGAGACATGTTTGTTAAATAACTCCGGACCTCTTAATGCCATCTTGCCTTGACGAAAAAAAAAGTGTTACAGTGCTCTATCGTGGGAAAATCAAGGGCTAGGGTTGATCCAGCATAGCCACCGCCAGAGATGTATATAAGAGGGGCTCAGAAATGAGAGATCTCCCTTCTACTGCAGGCATCTTTTCCTCTGATTTTTTGGACCAATTTCTGATTTCCTTTTTAGGAAACTCCGCACCATGCAGGAGAAGAGCAGGATTGTTGAGCAGCGTGACAGTGTATGTGTCACATATCTAGCAGACATGTTTGCTAAATAAAAAGACAAAGCCTGTGCAACAGGAGGTTCTTCCTCCCTGTGTTATGACCGAGGTCATGGCACACGTTGAGAACCTCGTCACCGCAGCCCAGGTGTCCCGCTTCTGGCACCATCTCAGCCAGTTTGAGATGTATCGACACATCATGTTGGTCAAGACAGAAGAGCTCTCTCTGCTCAGCCGCACGATCCAAAACAAGCCCGACCTTGGGGGCCTCATCCGGAGCCTGAGCTTTGGTTCAGGGAATGAGGACCTCAGGGTTGTAATCTTGGACAGTGGCTTCCTAGGCCTGGCCGGTTTCCGCTGTGACGACTGGCACATGCGTGCCGAAGTTGAAGTGATCCTTGCTGCCTGCGTCAACCTCCGCAAACTTGGTTTATGGCTTCCCCTCAGCCAGGCCTGCTCCGAGGTCATCCGGGGAGGAATTGCAGGTGTCCTGGGAAATGGTTGCCTTGTGGAGCTGGAACTCTGGGACATTGAGTTCACCACGGTGGACACCCTCTCCGAGATCCTGCTTCAAGGAACCACCATCAAGACTCTGAAGATAGGGCGCTGCAGCACTGACCCCGGCTCTCCGAGCAGCCAGGCGCTGGTGAGACACCGACATTCCAGCCTGGCTACCATCCACCTCCACGCCAATGTCAGTGTCCACATTGTTGCAGCCATTGCAGCCCGCTGTCGACATGTCCTTGGTGAAGGGCTTCCTTATCGATCAGGCCACCTGGCAAGAGGCACACGATCTAATCCACGAGATGATGCAAAGAATGACCAACCTCGAACGACTGCATATTTGGGTCACGGGGTTCTCAAATGAAGCTATGCCCGGTAAGGTTGTTTGCCACAGGCGGGGGTGACAGACCTGATGTTGGCAATCCAGGATTCTCGCTTGGTGTCTCGGCTTGTTCCCATTTGCAGGAGATAGAGATCTACCACCCTGGGTCTCGTCCTGGAGCACCTCTTCCAGTTTCTTAAGGGACCAGCGATCTCGGCTTGCCCTTGGAGCCGCTTGACGGCTGGTGGTTTCTCAGAGGCCGTCATATTTTGGAGCAGAGGATCAGCACGAGGCTATACTGCATGGTCTGTTATGCGCCGCGGAAACTCTCAAAAACGAAAGACTCCACGTTGTGCTCCTGGGGTACAGTGACTGGTGGGGGCAAGAAGACCTGGTGGGCGCAGAGGAGGAACTTCTTGAGCCGCTCGAAAAGAAGGGCTGGAGCTGGTCCTTTGTAGATAGCGAGGAATGGGAAGCGAGAGTGTAAATAATGCTTGTCATGCTGTCTTCAAATGCACATTTATATAGTGGACATGTCTCTTAGAAGTGAAAGCCGTGCATGCATGTGTTTTGAGCCAATATCAATGGTGTCAGTGATGTCATCGGGAGCCGAGGACCCTAGCGGTCATGCCGAGAGGTTGCCGTGCTCTGCTGCTCGGCGCCGAGCTCGGGCCAAAGCCTATATAAGAGCCAGGTCTATTAGGGGAGCGGGCCGGCCTTCCGTGATTTCCCATCAGCTACTTTCCCACGGTCATCGACTTTATCCAAGGAACATGTCTCTTAGAGAAGGTGCTCTTCTCCTTGCTCCTGCGCTTGTGGCGCTCTACCTCTTCCGCAACTGGACTCCTCTCCGCGCGTACCCGAACATCACCTGGACCTTGCTCACCACCGTCGACGGGGTCAACCAGGCCCTCCAGGACGTCCCCGGCAGCTCCGTCCTCGCCATCGACAGCGAGTTCAACGCTGGGGGCAGCGGGCCGCACGGCAACGCCGGTCCCCGCACTTGGAAGGCGTCGTTCAACAGCCTCGTCGCGGCCGCCGCACGCTGGGTTCCCAAGTTCGCCGCCGATGGTCCGAAGAAGAAGAAGAAAAAGAGCAAGGTCCAGCCCGGCGCAGCGGCCTGGGGCCTGCAGCTCCGTCTGGTTCAGGTCCGCCACCCGGCAACCAAGGCGATCTTTGTGATCGACATGCACCGCGTCCGCGAAGGTGAGCTTTGTTGACGGCTAGATCGCCTTCTGATTGGGTTTTCTTTCTCTCAGACAGCGAAGCCGCCATGGGCGTGGACAGAGCAGTCGTCCCAGCTGAGCTGTCCCGTGTCCTGCTCGACCAGAGCATCGTGAAGGTCGCCGCTGGCATCAAAGGTGCTGCTTGCTCTGCCCGCGAGTTCCCGTTCTGACCAGCGTCACAGAGGATGCTCACCTTCTGGCGC